>CM046950.1:166004182-166489182 GCA_025698515.1 Gossypium sturtianum
AATCATATTATTAGTTCCTTAAATAACTTCAAAATTAAATTGGCATAATTCATTATACCATCTCGATTCTTCTAGGCACAGTTTCTAAGCTTTTGTTAGTTAGAAATTGTTTAACCGCTTGATTATCGCTTTTTATAATAAAATGTTCAAAGCTAAATATATTAAGAATTTTTTTTATTCCTTTTTTATTGCTAATAATTCTTTTCATAGATAGCATAATTTATTTCATTTGGTTTAAATTTTCCCGAACTATATCCACAAATTAATTCTTCATTATTTGTTTTTGCTTTTAAAACACATCCCCAATTTTTTCTCGAGGCATCTGTTTCTAGAATTAATTTATCACCGGTTTAGGTAAATAAACTTTAGGAATATAATTTATTTTGCATTTTATATTTTTTATAATATCTCGAATCTCTTTTAGACCATTCAAAAGGTTTTTCCTTTTTAGTTTTTCATATAACTCATCTAATTTTTTAGATAAGTTAGGAAAGAAATTTCTTCCATAATTAATAATTCTAAAAATTGTTGAAGCATTTCTTATCAACAATATTTTCAGAAATTCTTTTATTTTTACTATAATGTGATCTTGGAGTTTAAGACCATCACAGATAATATTAATCCTAAGAATTCTATTTCAGCTTTTTCTAATTCAATTTTCTTAGGACTTAGTATAATTCCATGTTTTATGAATTCTCTAGATATAATATTTAGATGTTTTCTATGATTTTCTAATGTATCGTAAAATATTAAAATATCATCTATATATACGCATACGTAATTTTTTATATTTTTAAATATAGAGTCCATCCATCTTTGAAATACTTGTGGTGCATTACAGAGTCCAAATGGCATTACTCTCCATTGATAATGTCCATTAGGAGCACTAAAAGTCATTAATGGTTTAGATTCTTCATTAGCATAATTTGCCGAATCTCGATTTACTGATCAAATTTACTAAAATATTTTGCTTGTTTAGCTTGATTTATTAAAACTTCTTTTCTTGAATAAAATAACCATCAAAAATAGTATTTTGATTTAATCTTTTATAATTAATAACCATTCTAGCTTTTCCTCTTTTTATTTCTGCATGGTTTCTTACCATAAAAGCAGGACTAGAATGTGGACTATTAGTTTCTTCTATTAATCCTTTTTCTAATAATTCTTTTATTTGTATATCAAATTCATCTATATCTTGTTTAGTATAGATCATAGGTTTTACTCTAATAATTTTATTAGGATTTTCTAATTTAATAGTACAATATCTAGGACTATTTTTCCATAATTTTAATGGTTCTTCACTAAAATTATTTTCTAATATTTTAAACAACCAATGATTTGTTTCAAGTTGTTTAACATGTTCTTTCTTAGAAGGTGAAAAATCTTTATCACAAATAAATTTATGGTTTTCAACTAAGGGTATTTCTAATGAAGTTTTTCAATAGTTAATATAACAAAATTTTTATCAATAGAAAATGGTAAATGTTGATATATAAAATTATTACCTAATAATATATCTCCATGCATTTCATGAAAACATAATATTTTAGGTATCACAAATCTTACATTGTTTATGTAGATTGGTATATTTTTTGCTTTAAAAAAATTAAAGTTTCATTACCATCTACTCCAACACTCTTATTGGATTTCTCATAAGTTCCCACTTTTCTCGATGGAATAGCATTTTCTCTACAGCTACTAGTTGTAGCTCCTGTATCTAATAGAGCATTTAAAGAATATGAATTATATTCTCTAAACTGAAACGAGATTTCAATATAAGTATAATATTTCCTGGGTTGGAAATGTGAAAATGTAATAATATCTTTTTCCCAAGTTTCATTTGTTGAATTATTGGTTTATCTTTTATTTTTTTATTATTAGATATTTTATCTAATTTATTAGTAAAATGAACTGGTTTTAGTTCAATAGGTAAATATTGGTTTTTCCAATATTGATTATCAAATATTCTAGTTGTGTTTTCAAACTTTTCATAATTTTTATTAATAGATCTCGAGATAATCATCCGCTTTGAAGATCTCGAATCTATCTTTCTTTACCATAAGGATCTTGTTTATCAATTTCCCTAGGTTTCGGTATTTCATAATCATATGGATCCAGTTGTTTTAGTATCCATTGGTTCAGAATTTCTATATTTTCATCCTCTTCACAGTTTTTTCTTCATCGTAATTATGACTAGTGACATTAATATCTACATTAGAATTATCGTAACTACTACTACCTTCCAGTAGTATCATGATTTAACATATAGTGATAATTATATTTCGTAAATAGATCTTTATGTTTTTCATAAAGTTCTTCTATTAATTTTAAATATTCTACTTGTTCATTCTTATCTTTTGTTTTAGAAAATTGGTTTTTCCAATGTTCTATTAAAGTTTTATAAGAGTCAAAATCATATTTTTCTTGTTTTTAACTTTTTCTTTTTTGTTTTTCTTTTTTAATATAATGATAGGTAGAAGATTCATCCAAGACTCATCTTCATCCGATAAAGCTAATATTACATTACTATTACCATAATATAAAGGTCCTAAATCTAAATCCGATTCTATATTATTATTATTAATAACTTGATCTAATTTATTATTAACATCTCGATAAAAGTTCTTTAGACTTGTTATTCAAATCTAAATCAATTATTTCTCCCATATTATCTACTTTTTCTTCTATTTTACTAACCTTAGTATATAATTTATTAAAATATATAGATGTCATATCTATTAAACTATTGATACCTTTACTAAGAGCCAAATATTATTTTCATTCTTAGAGTCTATATGCATAGTATGATTACAAGTTTTATCTTTGTATAAACAATCCATTTGTTCCATGTTTTTATCTCTCTGGTACCTAAAACCGTCTCGTGTCTTAAACGTCTTCACTCAACGCCTACAACGCCCCACTTTCTACTAAACGGCAACAAGAAGACAGAATCACAGAGATATATGGGTTTTAAGATAAAACCACAATAAAACAAACAGAATTGAAGATAAAAGATAGAAACTTACAATGATTACTACGATATTAGAACTCCGTAAATCGCACTCGGGCTCCTCTGATACCAATTACAGGGGGAGGGAGGGATCTATGCACAAACGGAAGGCTATTGTAATATCGTAGATTTTATTTTACAAGAGAAGATAGTAGATAATTTACAAAGGAAGGATTTCTCTTGATATCTTGAGAGAAAGAGTATACAAGAGAATCACTAATTCTAAAAGCTATTTCTATTTTTCGATGCCTTGTTTAGGCTACAACACCTCCTATTTATAGTGTAAATTCTAAACTCTAATTTATTTACAATTGAAGTCCGCATAAGATCCCGATAAGGATGACTTTATTATTGGCTCGATAGTTGCTTCTCAGTAGCCTTCTCAAATCGACACAAAATTGATGTAGTTGTTTCTACAATTTTCTTGCAATAATTGTCTGCTTGCATCATTGCTTACATCATTGATGACTTCTTGATGACTTCTTACATCATGGCTTGCATCATCTTCTATGGATGGTGATGGATTGTCACATCCAATAATTAAATTTCTCCTTTTTGGATTTGTCTTTATCCTTCTTGGATATTTCTCGATTCATCTCCTCGATTTCATCAAGGTGTAATGACTCGTGAAGGAACCGTGTATTCCAAATTTTCCCACGTGTCTTTGATCTCCGCTGCTAGCGGATAATCATCTATCTCCATGTCTGCTATCTTTTTAATAGCCGAACAGCCTTCTCTATTTCTTTCTTCCCGGTTCTTCCAAAGGTCATATGCTAGAATTCTTTTCCATCTGGCCCGTAATAAATAAGTTTCTTGATGAAGAAGATGTCAATATGGTTATCATATCAATTCTACTTGGATTTGATAATTGAAAATTATTATAACACTTGTCAATGATTTTTGCCAAGTGTTGTTGGTCTTCTTCTACTACTACTGAAAGGGCTTTTCCCGAAAAACATAGTACGAAGATTCCAAATTTGATATGGTCGATAAAATTTTTCTTTCTCAAAGAATACCTATGAAACTACATATTTCTATATGAAAATAATAGACAAAATCATCTATATCAACAAAATTTGTTAATCTAGATTTTACTATAGCAGGAAAATCTTTTAATAAATGAAAAGAAAGATTTTGGACTGTTATTTCTTTAACAAATCCCCATTCAATACTGGTTATATCAAATGGTTCATGATTAAGCCTAAATTTGATAGTAGGAAATTGTTCTCCTATATCATTAGTAAAACATAAGCTTGTAAAAATATTTTGAAAAAGTTTCTATAAATTGAGCTTGTTGGTTGCAAATAGCTCTCTCTATTTTTGAAAATAATTCTTGTGGTAGAATTTGTCTACATTTATTATATAGACATATTTAAAAACATTTTATTAATAATAGGACTTGTTTGTTCCTTTATTAATAAAATATTGGAATATATCAAGAAGATTGTTTATCTCCTTAATATCTATATATTCGATTAGGATTTCATCCCAATCTCTCAGATAAAATGATTTAAATAATAAATCATGAGATTCATTTTCTTTAGTTGTTTTTTCAACTAAAAATTGTGAAAACTGTAAGAGTTTTTCCAAATTTGTTTTGATCGAAATATGGGTTTTCCATATTTTGTTTATAAAATTATAATATTCCGAGGTAATCCCGGATTATAAAAATCTTTAATTTCAGTGAATTTGTTGTTGTTTCAACAAATCTTCTGCTTGTTTTATAATTTCAAAGATAATCGTTTGTGATGCCGAATTTGGATCTTGAGACCAATTAGAAAATCTCACCGGGTTGGTGATTGTGTTCCGAATGATTGGTTTACCATTGATATGGTACATAATATCCTTGATTAGGATAAAATGGTACTTGAGCAGTATAGTAATAAATCCTTGTTTAGGACTTATTGTTTTCCCTTTGTTGGGTTTTTTTATGGACAGTTGTCCATTCTCCAACTTTTTCTAGAGGTTTTTTACCTCTATCCATAAGGCCTGCTAAGAATTTCAGCAATCATTAGTACAAATAAATTTAGGATTTTCTACTAATGGGATTTCTATAGAAGTTTTTTCTATAGATAACATAACCGATTTTTTATTAATAGAAAATGGTAAATATTGATTTATAAAATTATTTCCCAATAAAATATCACCATTCATATTAGGAAAACATAATATTTTTGGAATTTTAAATCTAACATTATTTATGTAGATTGGTATATTTTTTGCTTTATAATAGATATTGGTTTTATTACCATCTACTCCATTAATTTTTATTGTCTTTTTACCGGGTTTCCAATATTTTTCTGGAATAGCATTCTTTTTACAACTACTGGTTGTAGCTCCTGTATCTAATAAAGCATGTAAAGAATATTTTTTATATTCATTATGCAATGTAATTTGAATATATTTATTGTTAATAATATCTTCTACTGAAAATTGTATATCTTCTATTCTAGTGTTTCTAGAATTTCTACTAGGTGTAGTAGGAAAAATAGGAATATGAACTGTTTTCATACCTATTGGTGTCGTAAGTACTTATATTATCCTCCTCTTCTTCGGGTTGAGAATTAGAGGGTAGAACTAAATTATCATCTGTATTAGTAATCAGATTATTTTTAAAATATAACTTGTCACCAGATGACATATATTCTATAGTACTTACTGGTTTAGAAGTACTTGCATTATTAACCCTTTCTATCATCCAATCTTTTGGAATTGATAAATCTTTTAGATGTAATAATTTTGGTTGTATTTCAGAGTAAACTTATTAGGCTCAAAAAGCTCAATTATTTTATTATTGATTTCTTTTATTTCTACTTCAGTATTAGTATATTCATTAATAGAAGTCCAAATTTATTGCTAGATCTTCACCTAAATCACTAATATCGTAATTTTTTGTCCAATTCTAAGACATAGACACTCTTCTATTAGAGGGTCTCATTAGAGATAAAGTAATTTGGTTTAACTTTAAATCCTATAACTCCTGTATGTAAATTAGATTGAATTCTCCAATAAGTGCTTTTATTGGATTTTCAAATCTTTTATCTAATAATATCGCTATAATAGGAATATCATGACCTTTTCTAAATAAAGCTCTAATCGTTATCATAATTATTCCTAAATGTATGTATCTAACTCCGAGGATATTTTTTCCTAATCCTTTTATTTTATCCTTAGTGAATAAAGGGATTTCTAATCCACCTTTAGTATCTTTAGCTTAATCGTGTTACCGCTAATTTTTTCTATGTGTCTTTGTGACCATATTTTAAACTTAGATATTTTATAAATTTCTTCTTTAGAAATATGATTTTTAGTAATTTTATCAATTATTTCATCGAAAAAGTCTGCTTTCTTCTCGATTAAATTTCCTAATTTAATATCCTGCTTTTTCGATTTTGGAATTTCTTCTAATTGATGATTAGAACTAGTTCCTAACATAGAAATATATTCATCTTCGTAATTAGTATCGTAACTGCTTTTCTGATATTAATTCATATACTATTTCAAGAGGGATTGATTTCCTCACTTAAACATACTTCTAAATCTTGTTCTTCAAGATTTTTAATCATTTTTCTAGCACTTTTCCTTTGTTAGGACAATTTGTTGCTATATGACCTTCTTCATCACAAATGAAACATTTACAAATTTGTTTTTTAGTATTAGAAGTTTTTCTCCTAACAAATTTTTTTCTTTTATTATTATTATTATTATTATTATTATTACGAGTATAATTTTTATTACTCGGTTTCCATCTAGCTAATTTATATTTTTATGTTTTTATAGGTTTTAGGCGTATAGGATTACATCCAAACTCCCATTCATTTTCTAACATCTTGGTACAATATTTATGACTCAGTTTATTTTTGACTTGTTTAGCCGCCTTACTTTGTAGACAATGTAAAATTATTCTTTCTTTAGCAAAATTAATTCTATTACCTATAGTGTCTATATTTGCTATTTCTATTCCTGAATTTTGACTATGTTTATATATATAAGAAGTATATTTATTAATACATATCTCATCCCAAGGTGGTGGTAATTTATGAAAATATTGGTTTTTCCAAAATTCTATACTATCATTTTTTAACTTTTGATATTCATGAAGAAATTTTTTAGAAAATTCTTCTAAATATCTTATGTCACATAATTTTAATTTTGATAAGATATAACTGGATTGGCTATCCCGATCTTTTTATTAGTATAACCACAAAATTCTGCTTTTAGAATTGAAGTTAACCCTTTTAATAAATCTTTAGAGTACTTATTTGATTAATAAGTTTGACTTTTTGTTCTTTTCCTTTCTCGATTCTTCCCATCGTCGAGAAATTGTAGAACATCTCCTTGAAATGTTCCTACAAAGTAATTTAAAAACTTTTCTTTTGACAAAGTATTATCGTTGTTGTTTACAACAATAGTCATAGATTGTGCCCAATCATCTATGGTTTTTTCATAGTCTGATAAAGGAATATTAGTTAAATCTAAATATATTCCTCCTTGAGCAACACTTCTTTTATTTAAATCATCTACCCTATATGGTATAGGTATAGGATGACTAGATTCACCTGTGTTTTCAGATTTTATCTCATTAGTAGCTATATAATCTATTTGATTACCTATTATTCTAGTTGTATTTTCAAACTTTTCATAATTTTTATTAATAGATCTCAGATAATCATCTGTTTGAAGATCTGAATCTATCTTTCTTTTACCATAAGGATCTTGTTTATCAATTTCCCTAGGTTTCGGTATTTCATAATCATATGGATCTGGTTGTTCAGTATCCATTGGTTCAGGAATTTCTATATTTTCATCCTCTTCTGTTGAAGTTTTTTCTTCATCAGAATTATGACTAGTGACATTAATATCTACATTAGAATTATCAGAACTACTACTACCTTCTGTAGTATCATGATTTAACATATAGTGATAATTATATTTCGTAAATAGATCTTTATGTTTTTCATAAAGTTCTTCTATTAATTTTAAATATTCTACTTGTTCATTCTTATCTTTTGTTTTAGAAAATTGGTTTTTCCAATGTTCTATTAAAGTTTTATAAGAGTCAAAATCATATTTTTCTTGTTTTTTAACTTTTTCTCTTTTTTGTTTTTCTTTTTTAATATTATGATAGGTAGAAGATTCATCCGAAGACTCATCTTCATCCGATAAAGCTAATATTACATTACTATTACCATAATATAAAGGTCCTAAATCTAAATCCGATTCTATATTATTATTATTAATAACTTGATCTAATTTATTGTTAACATCTGATAAAAGTTCTTTAGACTTGTTATTCAAATCTAAATCAATCACATTCTCCATATTATCTACTTTTTCTTCTATTTTACTAACCTTAGTATATAATTTATTAAAATATATAGATGTCATATCTATTAAACTATTGATACCTTTACTAAGAGCCTAAATATTATTTTCATTCTTAGAGTCTATATGCATAGTATGATTACAAGTTTTATCTTTGTATAAACAATCCATTTGTTCCATGTTTTTATCTCTCGTACCTAAAACCGTCATGTCTTAAACGTCTTCACTCAACGCCTACAACGTCCCACTCTGACTAAACGGCAACAAGAAGACAGAATCACAGATATATATGGGTTTTAAGATAAAACCACAATAAAACAAACAGAATTGAAGATAAAAGATAGAAACTTACAATGATTACTACGATATTAGAACTCCGTAAATCGTTACTCTCGGCTCCTCTCGATACCAATTACAGGGGAGGGAGGGATCTATGCACAAACGGAAGGCTATTGTAATATCGTAGATTTTATTTTACAAGAGAAGATAGTAGATAATTTACAAAGGAAGGATTTCTCTTGATATCTTGAGAGAAAGAGTATACAAGAGAATCACTAATTCTAAAAGCTATTTCTATTTTTCGATGCCTTGTTTAGGCTACAACACCTCCTATTTATAGTGTAAATTCTAAACTCTAATTTATTTACAATTGAAGTCCATACGTATCCCGATAAGGATGACTTTATTATTGGCTCGAGTTGTTTTCTTCAGCGTAGCCTTCCGAATCGACAAAATTGATGTAGTTGTTTCTACAATTTTCTTGCAATAATTGCTTGTTTGCATCATTGCTTACATCATTGATGACTTCTTGATGACTTCTTACATCATGGCTTGCATCATCTTCTATGGATGGTGATGGATTGTCACATCCAATAATTAAATTTCTCCTTTTTGGATTTGTCTTTATCCTTCTTGGATATTTCTCGATTCATCTCCTCGATTTCATCAAGGTGTAATGACTCGTGAAGGAACTGGTGTATTCCAAATTTTCCCACGTGTCTTTGATCTCCGTTGCTAGCGGATAATCATCTATCTCCATGTCTCTGCTATCTTTTTAATAGCTGAACGTGCCTTCTCTATTTCTTTCTTCCCGGTTCTTCCAAAGGTCCATAAATCCTTGTTTAGGACTTATTGTTTTCCCTTTGTTGGGTTTTTTATGGACAGCTTGTCCATTCTCCAACTTTTTCTAGAGGTTTTTACCTCTATCCATAAGGCTCGCTAAGAAAATCAAGAATCATATTATTAGTTCCTTTAATATAAATAACTTCAAAATTAAATTGGCATAATTCATTATACCATCCGATTCTTCTAGGTACAGTTTCTAAGCTTTTGTTAGTTAGAAATTGTTTAACCGCTTGATTATCGCTTTTTATAATAAAATGTTCAAAGCTAAATATATTAAGAATTTTTTTATTCCTTTTTTATTGCTAATAATTCTTTTTCATAGATAGCATAATTTATTTCATTTGGTTTAAATTTTCCCTAACTATATCCACAAATTAATTCTTCATTATTTGTTTTTGCTTTTAAACACATCCCCAATTTTTTTCGAGGCATCTGCTTTCTAGAATTAATTTATCACCTGGTTTAGGTAAATAAACTTTAGGAATATAATTTATTTCGATTTTATATTTTTATAATATCTCGAATCTCTTTTAGACCATTCAAAAGGTTTTTCCTTTTTAGTTTTTCATATAACTCATCTAATTTTTTAGATAAGTTAGGAAAGAAATTTCTTCCATAATTAATAATTCCTAAAAATTGTTGAAGTCGTTTCTTATCAACAATATTTTCAGAAATTCTTTTATTTTTACTATAATGTGATCTTGGAGTTTAAGACCATCACAGATAATATTAATCCTAAGAATTCTATTTCAGCTTTTTTCTAATTCAATTTTCTTAGGACTTAGTATAATTCCATGTTTTATGAATTCTCTAGATATAATATTTAGATGTTTTCTATGATTTTCTAATGTATCGTAAAAATATTAAAATATCATCTATATATACGCATGACACGTAATTTTTATATTTTTAAATATAGAGTCCATCCATCTTTGAAATACTTGTGGTGCATTACAGAGTCCAAATGGCATTACTCTCCATTGATAATGTCCATTAGGAGCACTAAAAGTCATTAATGGTTTAGATTCTTCATTAGCATAATTTGCCGTAATCTCGATTTACAAATAAATTTACTAAAATATTTTGCTTGTTTAGCTTGATTTATTAAAACTTCTTTTCTTGAATAAAATAACCATCAAAAATAGTATTTTGATTTAATCTTTTATAATTAATAACCATTCTAGCTTTTCCTCTTTTTATTTCTCGCATGGTTTCTTACCATAAAAGCGTGACTAGAATGTGGACTATTAGTTTCTTCTATTAATCTTTTTCTAATAATTCTTTTATTTGTATATCAAATTCATCTATATCTTGTTTAGTATAGATCATAGGTTTTACTCTAATAATTTTATTAGGATTTTCTAATTTAATAGTACAATATCTAGGACTATTTTTCCATAATTTTAATGGTTCTTCACTAAAATTATTTTCTAATATTTTAAACAACCAATGATTTGTTTCAAGTTGTTTAACATGTTCTTTCTTAGAAGGTGAAAAATCTTTATCACAAATAAATTTATGGTTTTCAACTAAGGGTATTTCTACTGAAGTTTTTTCAATAGTTAATATAACAAAATTTTTATCAATAGAAAATGGTAAATGTTGATATATAAAATTATTACCTAATAATATATCTCCATGCATTTCATGAAAACATAATATTTTAGGTATCACAAATCTTACATTGTTTATGTAGATTGGTATATTTTTGCTTTAAAAAGAATTAAAGTTTCATTACCATCTACTCCAACAACTCTTATTGGATTTCTCATAAGTTCCCACTTTTCCGATGGAATAGCATTTTCTCTACTGACTACTAGTTGTAGCTCCTGTATCTAATAGAGCATTTAAAGAATATGAATTATATTCTCTAAACTCAAAACGAGATTTCAATATAAGTATAATATTTCCTGGTTGGAAATGTGAAAATGTAATAATATCTTTTTCCCAAGTTTCATTTGTTGAATTATTGGTTTATCTTTTATTTTTTATTATTAGATATTTTATCTAATTTATTAGTAAAATGAACTGGTTTTAGTTCAATAGGTAAATATTGGTTTTTCCAATATTGATTATCAAATATTCTAGTTGTGTTTTCAAACTTTTCATAATTTTTATTAATAGATCTCGGATAATCATCTGCTTTGAAGATCTCAATCTATCTTTCTTTACCATAAGGATCTTGTTTATCAATTTCCTAGGTTTCAGTATTTCATAATCATATGGATCCAGTTTGTTCAAAGATCCATTGGTTCAGGAATTTCTATATTTTCATCCTCTTCTGTTGAAGTTTTTTCTTCATCAGAATTATGACTAGTAACATTAATATCTACATTAGAATTATCAGAACTACTACTACCTTCTGTAGTATCATAATTTAACATATAGTGATAATTATATTTCGTAAATAGATCTTTATGTTTTTCATAAAGTTCTTCTATTAATTTTAAATATTCTACTTGTTCATTCTTATCTTTTGTTTTAGAAAATTGGTTTTTCCAATGTTCTATTAAAGTTTTATAAGAGTCAAAATCATATTTTTCTTGTTTTTTAACTTTTTCTCTTTTTTGTTTTTCTTTTTTAATATTATGATAGGTAGAAGATTCATCCGAAGACTCATCTTCATCCGATAAAGCTAATATTACATTACTATTACCATAATATAAAGGTCCTAAATCTAAATCCTTTGTTAGGACAATTTGTTGCTATATGACCTTCTTCATCACAAATGAAACATTTACAAATTTGTTTTTAGTATTAGAAGTTTTTCTCCTAACAAATTTTTTTCTTTTATTATTATTATTATTATTATTACGAGTATAATTTTTATTACTCGGTTTCCATCTAGCTAATTTATATTTTTTATGTTTTTTATAGGTTTTAGGGCGTATAGGATTACATCCAAACTCCCATTCATTTTCTAACATCTTGGTACAATATTTATGACTCAGTTTATTTTTGACTTGTTTAGCCGCTTTACTTTGTAGACAATGTAAAATTATTCTTTCTTTAGCAAAATTAATTCTATTACCTATAGTGTCTATATTTGCTATTTCTATTCCTGAATTTTGACTATGTTTATATATATAAGAAGTATATTTATTAATACATATCTCATCCCAAGGTGGTGGTAATTTATGAAAATATTGGTTTTTCCAAAATTCTATACTATCATTTTTTAACTTTTGATATTCATGAAGAAATTTTTTAGAAAATTCTTCTAAATATCTTATGTCACATAATTTTAATTTTGATAAGATATAACTGGATTGGCTATCCCGATCTTTTTATTAGTATAACCACAAAATTCTGCTTTTTAGAATTGAAGTTAACCCTTTTAATAAATCTTTAGGAGTACTTATTTGATTAATAAGTTGACCTTTTTGTTCTTTTCCTTTCTCGATTCTTCCCATTGTTCGAGAAATTGTAGAACATCTCCTTGAAATGTTCCTACAAAGTAATTTAAAAACTTTTCTTTTGACCAAGTATTACTGTTGTTGTTTACAACAATAGTCATAGATTGTGCCCAATCATCTATGGTTTTTTCATAGTCTGATAAAGGAATATTAGTTAAATCTAAATATATTCCTCCTTGAGCAACACTTCTTTTATTTAAATCATCTACCCTATATGGTATAGGTATAGGATGACTAGATTCACTGTGTTTTCTTGATTTTATCTCATTAGTAGCTATATAATCTATTTGATTACCTATTATTCTAGTTGTATTTTCAAACTTTTCATAATTTTTATTAATAGATCTCAGATAATCATCTGTTTGAAGATCTGAATCTATCTTTCTTTTACCATAAGGATCTTGTTTATCAATTTCCCTAGGTTTCGGTATTTCATAATCATATGGATCTGGTTGTTCAGTATCCATTGGTTCAGAATTTCTATATTTTCATCCTCTTACATTTGAAGTTTTTCTTCATCGAATTATGACTAGTGACATTAATATCTACATTAGAATTATCGTAACTACTACTACCTTCTCGTAGTATCATGATTTAACATATAGTGATAATTATATTTCAGTAAATAGATCTTTATGTTTTTCATAAAGTTCTTCTATTAATTTTAAATATTCTACTTGTTCATTCTTATCTTTTGTTTTAGAAAATTGGTTTTTCCAATGTTCTATTAAAGTTTTATAAGAGTCAAAATCATATTTTTCTTGTTTTTTAACTTTTTCTCTTTTTTGTTTTTCTTTTTTAATATTATGATAGGTAGAAGATTCATCCGAAGACTCATCTTCATCCGATAAAGCTAATATTACATTACTATTACCATAATATAAAGGTCCTAAATCTAAATCCGATTCTATATTATTATTATTAATAACTTGATCTAATTTATTATTAACATCTGATAAAAGTTCTTTAGACTTGTTATTCAAATCTAAATCAGCCACTTCTCCCATATTATCTACTTTTTCTTCTATTTTACTAACCTTAGTATATAATTTATTAAAATATATAGATGTCATATCTATTAAACTATTGATACCTTTACTAAGAGCCAAAAAATATTATTTTCATTCTTAGAGTCTATATGCATAGTATGATTACAAGTTTTATCTTTGTATAAACAATCCATTTGTTCCATGTTTTTATCTCTCTGTACCTAAAACCGTCTCATGTCTTAAACGTCTTCACTAACGCCTACAACGTCCCACTCGGACTAAACGGCAACAAGAAGACAGAATCACGATATATGGGTTTTAAGATAAAACCACAATAAAACAAACAGAATTGAAGATAAAAGATAGAAACTTACAATGATTACTACGATATTAGAACTCCAGAAATCGTTACTCCGGGGCTCCTCTGATACCAATTACAGGGGGAGGGAGGGATCTATGCACAAACGGAAGGCTATTGTAATATCGTAGATTTTATTTTACAAGAGAAGATAGTAGATAATTTACAAAGGAAGGATTTCTCTTGATATCTTGAGAGAAAGAGTATACAAGAGAATCACTAATTCTAAAAGCTATTTCTATTTTTCGATGCCTTGTTTAGGCTACAACACCTCCTATTTATAGTGTAAATTCTAAACTCTAATTTATTTACAATTGAAGTCCGCACAAAGATCCTCGATAAGGATGACTTTATTATTGGCTCGATAGTTGCTTCTCACAGTAGCCTTCCGAATCGACAAAATTGATGTAGTTGTTTCTACAATTTTCTTGCAATAATTGCTGTTTGCATCATTGCTTACATCATTGATGACTTCTTGATGACTTCTTACATCATGGCTTGCATCATCTTCTATGGATGGTGATGGATTGTCACATCCAATAATTAAATTTCTCCTTTTTTTGGATTTGTCTTTATCCTTCTTGGATATTTCTCAGATTCATCTCCTCGATTTCATCAAGGTGTAATGACTCGTGAAGGAACTGGTGTATTCCAAATTTTCCCACGTGTCTTTGATCTCCGTTGCTAGCGGATAATCATCTATCTCCATGTCTGCTATCTTTTTAATAGCTGAATGCAAACGACTCTCTATTTCTTTCTTCCTGGGTTCTTCCAGTGTCCATAAATCCTTGTTTAGGACTTATTGTTTTCCCTTTGTTGGGTTTTTTATGGACGATTGTCCATTCTCCAACTTTTTCTAGAGGTTTTTTACCTCTATCCATAAGGCTCTGCTAAGAAAATCAAGCAATCATATTATTAGTTCCTTTAATATAAATAACTTCAAAATTAAATTGGCATAATTCATTATACCATCCGATTCTTCTAGGTACGCTTTCTAAGCTTTTGTTAGTTAGAAATTGTTTAAGCCGCTTGATTATCGCTTTTATAATAAAATGTTCAAAAGCTAAATATATTAAGAATTTTTTTATTCCTTTTTTTTTATTGCTAATAATTCTTTTTCATAGATAGCATAATTTATTTCATTTGGTTTAAATTTTCCCGAACTATATCCACAAATTAATTCTTCATTATTTGTTTTTGCTTTTAAAACACATCCCCAATTTTTTCTCGAGGCATCTGTTTCTAGAATTAATTTATCACCCGGTTTAGGTAAATAAACTTTAGGAATATAATTTATTTGATTTTATATTTTTATAATATCTGAATCTCTTTTAGACCATTCAAAAGGTTTTTCCTTTTTAGTTTTTCATATAACTCATCTAATTTTTAGATAAGTTAGGAAAGAAATTTCTTCCATAATTAACAATTCCTAAAAATTGTTGAAGCTGTTTCTTATCAACAATATTTTCAGAAATTCTTTTATTTTTACTATAATGTGATCTTGGAGTTTAAGACCATCACAGATAATATTAATCCTAAGAATTCTATTTCAGCTTTTTCTAATTCAATTTTCTTAGGACTTAGTATAATTCCATGTTTTATGAATTCTCTAGATATAATATTTAGATGTTTTCTATGATTTTCTAATGTATCGTAAAATATTAAAATATCATCTATATATACGACACGTAATTTTTATATTTTTTAAATATAGAGTCCATCCATCTTTGAAATACTTGTGGTGCATTACAGAGTCCAAATGGCATTACTCTCCATTGATAATGTCCATTAGGAGCACTAAAAGTCATTAATGGTTTAGATTCTTCATAGCATAATTTGCTGAATCTCGATTTACTGATCAAATTTACTAAAATATTTTGCTTGTTTAGCTTGATTTATTAAAACTTCTTTTCTTGGAATAAAATAACCATCAAAAATAGTATTTTGATTTAATCTTTTATAATTAATAACCATTCTAGCTTTTCCTCTTTTTATTTCTCATGGTTTCTTACCATAAAAGCAGGACTAGAATGTGGACTATTAGTTTCTTCTATTAATCCTTTTCTAATAATTCTTTTATTTGTATATCAAATTCATCTATATCTTGTTTAGTATAGATCATAGGTTTTACTCTAATAATTTTATTAGGATTTTCTAATTTAATAGTACAATATCTAGGACTATTTTTCCATAATTTTAATGGTTCTTCACTAAAATTATTTTCTAATATTTTAAACAACCAATGATTTGTTTCAAGTTGTTTAACATGTTCTTTCTTAGAAGGTGAAAAATCTTTATCACAAATAAATTTATGGTTTTCAACTAAGGGTATTTCTACTGAAGTTTTTTCAATAGTTAATATAACAAAATTTTTATCAATAGAAAATGGTAAATGTTGATATATAAAATTATTACCTAATAATATATCTCCATGCATTTCATGAAAACATAATATTTTAGGTATCACAAATCTTACATTGTTTATGTAGATTGGTATATTTTTGCTTTAAAAAGAATTAAAGTTTCATTACCATCTACTCCAATGTACTCTTATTGGATTTCTCATAAGTTCCCACTTTTCGATGGAATAGCATTTTCTCTACAAACTACTAGTTGTAGCTCCAGTATCTAATAGAGCATTTAAAGAATATGAATTATATTCTCTAAACCGAAACGAGATTTCAATATAAGTATAATATTTCCTGGGTTGGAAATGTGAAAATGTAATAATATCTTTTTTCCCAAGTTTCATTTGTTGAATTATTGGTTTATCTTTTATTTTTTTATTATTAGATATTTTATCTAATTTATTAGTAAAATGAACTGGTTTTAGTTCAATAGGTAAATATTGGTTTTTCCAATATTGATTATCAAATATTCTAGTTGTGTTTTCAAACTTTTCATAATTTTTATTAATAGATCTCG
The DNA here is from genome assembly GCA_025698515.1 of Gossypium sturtianum. NCBI lineage: Eukaryota > Viridiplantae > Streptophyta > Magnoliopsida > Malvales > Malvaceae > Gossypium > Gossypium sturtianum. The sequence continues at coordinate 166,021,331 of CM046950.1, forward strand.
ATAATCATCCGCTTGAAGATCTGAATCTATCTTTCTTTTACCATAAGGATCTTGTTTATCAATTTCCCTAGGTTTCGGTATTTCATAATCATATGGATCCAAGTTGTTCAAGATCCATTGGTTCAGAATTTCTATATTTTCATCCTCTTCACAAGTTTTTTCTTCATCGAATTATGACTAGTAACATTAATATCTACATTAGAATTATCGAACTACTACTACCTTCTGTAGTATCATAATTTAACATATAGTGATAATTATATTTCGTAAATAGATCTTTATGTTTTTCATAAAGTTCTTCTATTAATTTTAAATATTCTACTTGTTCATTCTTATCTTTTGTTTTAGAAAATTGGTTTTTCCAATGTTCTATTAAAGTTTTATAAGAGTCAAAATCATATTTTTCTTGTTTTTTAACTTTTTCTCTTTTTTGTTTTTCTTTTTTAATATTATGATAGGTAGAAGATTCATCCGAAGACTCATCTTCATCCGATAAAGCTAATATTACATTACTATTACCATAATATAAAGGTCCTAAATCTAAATCCTTTGTTAGGACAATTTGTTGCTATATGACCTTCTTCATCACAAATGAAACATTTACAAATTTGTTTTTTAGTATTAGAAGTTTTTCTCCTAACAAATTTTTTCTTTTTATTATTATTATTATTATTATTACGAGTATAATTTTTATTACTCGGTTTCCATCTAGCTAATTTATATTTTTTATGTTTTTTATAGGTTTTAGGGCGTATAGGATTACATCCAAACTCCCATTCATTTTCTAACATCTTGGTACAATATTTATGACTCAGTTTATTTTTGACTTGTTTAGCCGCCTTACTTTGTAGACAATGTAAAATTATTCTTTCTTTAGCAAAATTAATTCTATTACCTATAGTGTCTATATTTGCTATTTCTATTCCCTGAATTTTGACTATGTTTATATATATAAGAAGTATATTTATTAATACATATCTCATCCCAAGGTGGTGGTAATTTATGAAAATATTGGTTTTTCCAAAATTCTATACTATCATTTTTTAACTTTTGATATTCATGAAGAAATTTTTTAGAAAATTCTTCTAAATATCTTATGTCACATAATTTTAATTTTGATAAGATATAACTGGATTGGCTATCCTGATCTTTTTTATTAGTATAACCACAAAATTGCTTTTTAGAATTGAAGTTAACCCTTTTAATAAATCTTTAGGAGTACTTATTTGATTAATAAGTTGACCTTTTTGTTCTTTTCCTTTCTCAGATTCTTCCCATCGTCTGAGAAATTGTAGAACATCTCCTTGAAATGTTCCTACAAAGTAATTTAAAAACTTTTCTTTTGACCAAGTATTACTGTTGTTGTTTACAACAATAGTCATAGATTGTGCCCAATCATCTATGGTTTTTTCATAGTCTGATAAAGGAATATTAGTTAAAATAATTATGATAACGATTAGAGCTTTATTTAGAAAAGGTCATGATATTCCTATTATAGCAGTATTATTAGATAAAAGATTTGAAAATCCAATAAAAGCACTTATTGGAGGAATTCAATCTAATTTACATACAGGAGTTATAGGATTTAAAGTTAAACCAAATTACTTTATCTCTATAACAGCACTTCTAATAGAAGAGTGTCTATGTCTTAGAATTCGGACAAAAAATTCTGATATTAGTGATTTAGTGAAGATCTAGCAATAAGTCGGACTTCTATTAATGAATATACTAATACAAAGTAGTAGAAATAAAAGAAATCAATAATAAAATAATTGAGCTTTTTGAGCCTAATAAGTTTACTACGTAAATACAACCAAAATTATTACATCTAAAAGATTTATCAATTCCAAAAGATTGGATGATAGAAAGGGTTAATAATGCAAGTACTTCTAAACCAAGAAGTACTATAGAATATATGTCATCCGGTGACAAGTTATATTTTAAAAATAATCTGATTACTAATACAGATGATAATTTAGTTCTACCCTCTAATTCTCAACCCAAGAAGAGGAGGATAATATAAGTACTTCTCACCCAATAGGTATGAAAACAAATCATATTCCTATTTTTCCTACTACACCTAGTAGAAATTCTAGAAACACTAGAATAGAAGATATACAATTTTCAAAGAGAAGATATTATTAACAATAAATATATTCAAATTACATTGCATAATGAATATAAAAATATTCTTTACATGCTTTATTAGATACAGAGCTACAACCTAGTAGTTGTAAAAAGAATGCTATTCCGGAAAAATATTGGAAACCCGTAAAAAGACAATAAAAATTAATGGAGTAGATGGTAATAAAACCAATATCTATTATAAAGCAAAAATATACCAATCTACATAAATAATGTTAGATTTAAAATTCCAAAAATATTATGTTTTCCTAATATGAATGGTGATATTTTATTGGGAAATAATTTTATAAATCAATATTTACCATTTTCTATTAATAAAAATCGGTTATGTTATCTATAGAAAAACTTCTATAGAAATCCCATTAGTAGAAAATCCTAAATTTATTTGTACTAATGATTGCTGAATTTTGATAAGATATAACTGGATTGGCTATCCTGATCTTTTTTATTAGTATAACCACAAAATTCTGCTTTTTAGAATTGAAGTTAACCCTTTTAATAAATCTTTAGGAGTACTTATTTGATTAATAAGTTGACCTTTTGTTCTTTTCCTTTCTCAGATTCTTCCCATCGTTCGAGAAATTGTAGAACATCTCCTTGAAATGTTCCTACAAAGTAATTTAAAAACTTTTCTTTTGACCAAGTATTACCGTTGTTGTTTACAACAATAGTCATAGATTGTGCCCAATCATCTATGGTTTTTTCATAGTCCGATAAAGGAATATTAGTTAAATCTAAATATATTCCTCCTTGAGCAACACTTCTTTTATTTAAATCATCTACCCTATATGGTATAGGTATAGGATGACTAGATTCACCTGTGTTTTGATTTTATCTCATTAGTAGCTATATAATCTATTTGATTACCTATTATTCTAGTTGTATTTTCAAACTTTTCATAATTTTTATTAATAGATCTCGGATAATCATCTGCTTGAAGATCTGAATCTATCTTTCTTTTACCATAAGGATCTTGTTTATCAATTTCCCTAGGTTTCGGTATTTCATAATCATATGGATCCGGTTGTTCAAGATCCATTGGTTCAGAAATTTCTATATTTTCATCCTCTTCATCTGAAGTTTTTTCTTCATCGAATTATGACTAGTAACATTAATATCTACATTAGAATTATCGTAACTACTACTACCTTCTCCTAGTAGTATCATAATTTAACATATAGTGATAATTATATTTCAGTAAATAGATCTTTATGTTTTTCATAAAGTTCTTCTATTAATTTTAAATATTCTACTTGTTCATTCTTATCTTTTGTTTTAGAAAATTGGTTTTTCCAATGTTCTATTAAAGTTTTATAAGAGTCAAAATCATATTTTTCTTGTTTTTTAACTTTTTCTCTTTTTTGTTTTTCTTTTTTAATATTATGATAGGTAGAAGATTCATCCGAAGACTCATCTTCATCCGATAAAGCTAATATTACAGATGTTAAAAAATGATAGTATAGAATTTTGGAAAAACCAATATTTTCATAAATTACCACCACCTTGGGATGAGATATGTATTAATAAATATACTTCTTATATATATAAACATAGTCAAAATTCAGGAATAGAAATAGCAAATATAGACACTATAGGTAATAGAATTAATTTTGCTAAAGAAAGAATAATTTTACATTGTCTACAAAGTAAGGCGGCTAAACAAGTCAAAAATAAACTGAGTCATAAATATTGTACCAATATGTTAGAAAATGAATGGGAGTTTGGATGTCCATTTTTGAAATACTTGTGGTGCATTACAGAGTCCAAATGGCATTACTCTCCATTGATAATGTCCATTAGGAGCACTAAAAGCTGTTAATGGTTTAGATTCTTCATAGCATAATTTGCGTAATCTCGATTTACTGATCAAATTTACTAAAATATTTTGCTTGTTTAGCTTGATTTATTAAAACTTCTTTTCTTGGAATAAAATAACCATCAAAAATAGTATTTTGATTTAATCTTTTATAATTAATAACCATTCTAGCTTTTCCTCTTTTTATTTCTCGCATGGTTTCTTACCATAAAAGCAGGACTAGAATGTGGACTATTAGTTTCTTCTATTAATCCTTTTTCTAATAATTCTTTTATTTGTATATCAAATTCATCTATATCTTGTTTAGTATAGATCATAGGTTTTACTCTAATAATTTTATTAGGATTTTCTAATTTAATAGTACAATATCTAGGACTATTTTTCCATAATTTTAATGGTTCTTCACTAAAATTATTTTCTAATATTTTAAACAACCAATGATTTGTTTCAAGTTGTTTAACATGTTCTTTCTTAGAAGGTGAAAAATCTTTATCACAAATAAATTTATGGTTTTCAACTAAGGGTATTTCTACTGAAGTTTTTTCAATAGTTAATATAACAAAATTTTTATCAATAGAAAATGGTAAATGTTGATATATAAAATTATTACCTAATAATATATCTCCATGCATTTCATGAAAACATAATATTTTAGGTATCACAAATCTTACATTGTTTATGTAGATTGGTATATTTTTTGCTTTAAAAAGAATTAAAGTTTCATTACCATCTACTCCAACAGCTCTTATTGGATTTCTCATAAGTTCCCACTTTTCTGAGGCATCTGTTTCTAGAATTAATTTATCACCTGGTTTAGGTAAATAAACTTTAGGAATATAATTTATTTCAGATTTTATATTTTTATAATATCTCGAATCTCTTTTAGACCATTCAAAAGGTTTTTCCTTTTTAATTTTTCATATAACTCATCTAATTTTTTAGATAAGTTAGGAAAGAAATTTCTTCCATAATTAACAATTCCTAAAAATTGTTGAAGCCATTTTCTTATCAACAATATTTTCAGAAATTCTTTTATTTTTACTATAATGTGATCTTGGAGTTTAAGACCATCAATGAGATAATATTAATCCTAAGAATTCTATTTCAGCTTTTTTCTAATTCAATTTTCTTAGGACTTAGTATAATTCCATGTTTTATGAATTCTCTAGATATAATATTTAGATGTTTTCTATGATTTTCTAATGTATCGTAAAATATTAAAATATCATCTATATATACGACATACGTAATTTTTATATTTTTAAATATAGAGTCCATCCATCTTTGAAATACTTGTGGTGCATTACAGTCCAAATGGCATTACTCTCCATTGATAATGTCCATTAGGAGCACTAAAAGTCATTAATGGTTTAGATTCTTCATAGCATAATTTGCCGAATCTGATTTACATCAAATTTACTAAAATATTTTGCTTGTTTAGCTTGATTTATTAAAACTTCTTTTCTTGAATAAAATAACCATCAAAAATAGTATTTTGATTTAATCTTTTATAATTAATAACCATTCTAGCTTTTCCTCTTTTTATTTCTGCATGGTTTCTTACCATAAAAGCAGGACTAGAATGTGGACTATTAGTTTCTTCTATTAATCCTTTTTCTAATAATTCTTTTATTTGTATATCAAATTCATCTATATCTTGTTTAGTATAGATCATAGGTTTTACTCTAATAATTTTATTAGGATTTTCTAATTTAATAGTACAATATCTAGGACTATTTTTCCATAATTTTAATGGTTCTTCACTAAAATTATTTTCTAATATTTTAAACAACCAATGATTTGTTTCAAGTTGTTTAACATGTTCTTTCTTAGAAGGTGAAAAATCTTTATCACAAATAAATTTATGGTTTTCAACTAAGGGTATTTCTACTGAAGTTTTTTCAATAGTTAATATAACAAAATTTTTATCAATAGAAAATGGTAAATGTTGATATATAAAATTATTACCTAATAATATATCTCCATGCATTTCATGAAAACATAATATTTTAGGTATCACAAATCTTACATTGTTTATGTAGATTGGTATATTTTTTGCTTTAAAAGAATTAAAGTTTCATTACCATCTACTCCAAATGTACTCTTTATTGGATTTCTCATAAGTTCCCACTTTTCTCGATGGAATAGCATTTTCTCTGACTGACTACTAGTTGTAGCTCCTGTATCTAATAGAGCATTTAAAGAATATGAATTATATTCTCTAAACCAAAACGAGATTTCAATATAAGTATAATATTTCCTGGGTTGGAAATGTGAAAATGTAATAATATCTTTTTTCCCAAGTTTCATTTGTTGAATTATTGGTTTATCTTTTATTTTTTTATTATTAGATATTTTATCTAATTTATTAGTAAAATGAACTGGTTTTAGTTCAATAGGTAAATATTGGTTTTTCCAATATTGATTATCAAATATTCTAGTTGTGTTTTCAAACTTTTCATAATTTTTATTAATAGATCTCGATAATCATCCGTTTGAAGATCTGAATCTATCTTTCTTTTACCATAAGGATCTTGTTTATCAATTTCCCTAGGTTTCGTATTTCATAATCATATGGATCCAGGTTGTTTAGTATCCATTGGTTCAGGAATTTCTATATTTTCATCCTCTTCTGTTGAAGTTTTTTCTTCATCAGAATTATGACTAGTGACATTAATATCTACATTAGAATTATCAGAACTACTACTACCTTCTGTAGTATCATAATTTAACATATAGTGATAATTATATTTCGTAAATAGATCTTTATGTTTTTCATAAAGTTCTTCTATTAATTTTAAATATTCTACTTGTTCATTCTTATCTTTTGTTTTAGAAAATTGGTTTTTCCAATGTTCTATTAAAGTTTTATAAGAGTCAAAATCATATTTTTCTTGTTTTTAACTTTTTCTCTTTTTTGTTTTTCTTTTTTAATATTATGATAGGTAGAAGATTCATCCGAAGACTCATCTTCATCCGATAAAGCTAATATTACATTACTATTACCATAATATAAAGGTCCTAAATCTAAATCCGATTCTATATTATTATTATTAATAACTTGATCTAATTTATTGTTAACATCTGATAAAAGTTCTTTAGACTTGTTATTCAAATCTAAATCAGTTACTTCTCCCATATTATCTACTTTTTCTTCTATTTTACTAACCTTAGTATATAATTTATTAAAATATATAGATGTCATATCTATTAAACTATTGATACCTTTACTAAGATATATTATTAGGTAATAATTTTATATATCAACATTTACCATTTTCTATTGATAAAAATTTTGTTATATTAACTATTGAAAAAACTTCAGTAGAAATACCCTTAGTTGAAAACCATAAATTTATTTGTGATAAAGATTTTTCACCTTCTAAGAAAGAACATGTTAAACAACTTGAAACAAATCATTGGTTGTTTAAAATATTAGAAAATAATTTTAGTGAAGAACCATTAAAATTATGGAAAAATAGTCCTAGATATTGTACTATTAAATTAGAAAATCCTAATAAAATTATTAGAGTAAAACCTATGATCTATACTAAACAAGATATAGATGAATTTGATATACAAATAAAAGAATTATTAGAAAAGGATTAATAGAAGAAACTAATAGTCCACATTCTAGTCCTGCTTTTATGGTAAGAAACCATGCAGAAAATAAAAGAGGAAAAGCTAGAATGGTTATTAATTATAAAAGATTAAATCAAAATACTATTTTTGATGGTTATTTTATTCCAAGAAAAGAAGTTTTAATAAATCAAGCTAAACAAGCAAAATATATTTTAGTAAATTTGATCAGAATCGTGATTCGCAAATTATGCTAATGTAAGAATCTAAACCATTAACAGCTTTTTAGTGCTCCTAATGGACATTATCAATGGAGAGTAATGCCATTTGGACTCAGAATGCACCACAAGTATTTCAAAGATGGATGGACTCTATATTTAAAAATATAAAAATTCTGTGGTCGTATATATAGATGATATTTTAATATTTTCTCGATACATTAGAAAATCATAGAAAACATCTAAATATTATATCTAGAGAATTCATAAAACATGGAATTATACTAAGTCCTAAGAAAATTGAATTAGAAAAATCAAATAGAATTCTTAGGATTAATATTATCTCATGATGGTCTTAAACTCCAAGATCACATTATAGTAAAAATAAAAGAATTTCCTGAAAATATTGTTGATAAGAAATAAATTTCAACAATTTTTAGGAATTGTTAATTATGGAAGAAATTTCTTTCCTAACTTATCTAAAAAATTAGATGAGTTATATGAAAAACTAAAAAGGAAAACCTTTGAATGGTCTAAAAGAGATTCAGATATTATAAAAATATAAAATCAAATAAATTATATTCCTAAAGTTTATTTACCTAAACCAGTGATAAATTAATTCTAGAAACAGATGCCCCTAAAAATTGTCCCTGCACACTTTTTTAAAACCCGTATTTTTTATAAATGAATTTTGGCGTGTGCTCTTTATTTTAAATAAGATTTGTTAGATAAAAGGGTACCATCTTTTTCTACCAAAAAGATGATTTACATATTGACCTATTAAACGTATGATTATTACCCAATCATATAATAGAAGAATATTGATGTCATCTATCACACGATTTTAAATATACCCACGAATTAATACGACGTTTAGAAAATGAATTTTTCCTTTTATATTCCAAATCCAACCATTCTATCTTTGACCAAAATTCATCCAATCAGACGGCTACCATCAACAACATGAAACCGGCCATGATTCAATCAAACGGCATCCCACATTCACAATGCTAAGCTCTATAAATATAAAATGGTAATAATTTCTGTAATGATACTTGTTATTATCGGCCCGAGACTTGAATGGGTTCGAGTTAAACAGGGCGGTTTCTATCGATCTCGCATGATGGTTACTTATATTCTTCTGCAAAGCCACACATGAGATCGTGTATAAAAAACACTTGTTAAGTATACATAGAACCTATCTACAGGGGCGAAGCCAGGGGGGCTGGCATGGGCCCTGGCCCCCTTAAAAGGTAAAATTAATATTTAGGCCCTTAATTTTTTTTAAAATTTTAAATTAGTAAAGGTAAAATTATACTTTGGCCCCCTAAAATTATAAAAATTCGATTTAATCCTTTACAAATTAAAAATATATAAATTATAAAAAATTAAAATTTCATCCGGCCCCCCTAAAAAATTGTCCTGACTTCGCCCTTGCCTATCTAATATATTATATCATATAAATAGACAAACATCATCATCTAAGAGAAAAAAAAAACACTTAACAAGTTCGAATCTGAGTTTGGATTTGAATTTTGAATTTTAATATAAAATATAAACAATTGAGTTTGAGTCAATAAATATTAAAAAAAAAATAAAAGATTATTTGAATTCAAGTAACATGAAAATTTTACATCGAGAAAGCTCATGGAGACCAGTAGATGTGACCGCATTGGATTAAAGCTCAAGAAAATGACAAATTTCAAGGATTTGGGAGAGACATGCTAACATTACATCCACTGTCACTGCAAAATCATCTGCCATGCCAGCCTATTAATTTTTTACCTTTAAAATTCGTCTTATTCACACAATTGCCATCTAAACGACTCCGTTTCATCTCAACCAATAAAAAACAGAATGTATATACTAATTCAAAATTTAATCCTTGCCCCGTTTCAAAAAAAAATCAAAAATCAAAGCCCTCTCCCGGCTTGTCCCTCTTTTTATTTTCACAAAATTATCGAATTTTCTTCCATTTTTTGAATTTTTTTCTCTTCTCGATCTATCCACTTCGGGTAAGTTTTTTCAATCGCTTCAATATTTCTCTCTTTTTCTTTTCTTCGTTTTATTATTTTTTTTTTTGTTTTGTTTGAATTTTTTTGGATCTTGCAGGTTTGAGAGGGAAGAGATATATATAGAGTGATAGAGAGGACGAAATGGCGCATAGAGTAGATCACGAGTACGATTACCTTTTCAAGATCGTGTTGATCGGCGATTCTGGAGTTGGAAAATCGAATATTCTCTCTAGGTTCACGAGAAATGAGTTTTGTTTGGAATCTAAATCCACTATCGGCGTCGAGTTCGCTACGAGAACTGTCCAGGTTTTTTCATCTATTCAATCGACAACTCTTTGATTCATGTTCGTGTTCTTTTTTTAAAAAAAAAATTGTATTCTCTGCAGAAAATTAATTGTTTCTTGAAGTTTCTAGAATTTAACTTCATATTTCTCTTCGGCTTCCATATTTTAAAGTGTATTTGACTACTTAGGATCTGATTTAGTTTCCGGAAAAAAAGATTTGCATGATCAAGTTCACTGTTAATTCTTCGTGATATTTTTTTTAATTCCTTGCTGAAAATCAGTTGTTGTGGAAGTTTCTAGAATTTTACCTGATAATTCTCTTCATCTTTGATATTTTAAAGTGTATTTGACTACTTGTGATCTGATTTAGTGTCCGGAAAAAGAAATTTGCATGATCAAGTCTACTGTGAATTCTTCGTGACCTTGAAGTTTCTAGATTTTACCTATTTTGATATTTTGAAGTGTACTTGACTACTTATCATCTGATTTAGTTTCTGGAAAAATATTTTTTGCATGATCAAGTTTACTGTGGATTCTTATACTTAGTAAAATATTTAGTATATAAAGAGTTGTAATCGGATTGCGTTATCTTGCAACCTGGTTTTAACTTGGAAGTTCATTTTGATTGATAAGCAGTAAGATAATTGGGGGAATGAGCTGATAGTGATGATCATAGAAGCCGCTTTGACGCCTTCTTTTTCTTATTTGAAGAAAACATGTTGAGCTGAGATGGCTATTTCATTTTTATTTTCCGTAACAACTTCTACATTTAAAAAAGCTTGAAGATTTGATTAATTCAAAACATTTTTTTCTTACTATATTGTTTATTTTGTTGCAAAGATAGATGATTTTTTTGTTAATGAGAAAAACTATGTTACTCGGGCTCTTCATTTTCTCTAAAGAATCTGTGTTCGACGACTATGTATGGGTTATCAATTATGATGCTCCAAATATATCATATATGTATGCTTGTCTCGAACTTATATATATATATATATCTAACACTCACCTAAGTCATATATCATATGAGAAAACATCTGTCTCCGTCTTTTTCCCCCTCTCTGTGTTGACATCATTTTATTGAATTGAAAATGAAAGTTATTACAATAATAATCCAAGCTGTTATGTTGCTGTCTTATTCCCATTCTTATTAATAGGGAGTTAAGTGTAATGTTGTTGTTCATGGGCCCATGATATAAATAACATTTTCTTTCATTTGCCAACCTGTTATATTAGATATATTAAATCTTTTGATTCTTTGTTAACTAGTAATCTTGTTAATGGAGATTGGTAAACTGTTGCTTTGTATTTTTCTATTAATTTCAATTCATTATCATGATATAGGTGGAGGGAAAGACTGTCAAAGCACAGATATGGGATACGGCTGGTCAAGAGAGGTATCGAGCTATCACTAGTGCTTACTACAGAGGAGCTGTTGGTGCACTTCTTGTCTATGACATAACCAAGAGGCAAACCTTTGATAATGTCCAGAGGTGGCTACGTGAATTAAGGGACCATGCGGATTCCAACATCGTCCTTATGATGGCCGGTAACAAGTCCGACTTGAGCCATCTTAGATCCGTTTCCGAAGAAGACGGTCATGCTCTGGCTGAGAAGGAAGGGCTTTCTTTCCTCGAAACATCGGCATTGGAAGCCACCAACATCGAGAAAGCATTCCAAACCATATTGAACGAGATCTATCATATTGTAAGCAAAAAGGCATTGGCGGCACAGGAAGCCGCTGCTAGTGCCTCGATTCCTGGTCAAGGAACCACTATTAACGTGGGTGATGAATCGGGGAACACTAAGACAGCATGCTGTTCTACTTAAAAAAAGGTAATTGGTTATATCATTTCTTGTACTTACTTTTTACTTGATTGTGATATTTTAAACAAAACCATGTTGTTAGTAGCTTGGAAAGGTCTGCATTTTTTTTGGTTATTTTTTTAAATCGACATGTTTTCTTCAAAAGTGGAAGATTGAAAGTTGGGTTTGGAGGTTGCTTTTAGGAAAAAAAAGAAAGGTTTAATTTGTTTTATTTCATCAGTCACTAACTTTAATAAAAGTGTGCCTACTTTTAGTCGTGGTTAGTAGAATTGAAAGGTACAAAATAGACCTTTTGTCTAAATTCAAACACCTGTTAATCTTTCTGTAAACTTGTCTTGTTCATTCAAATGGAAATTAAAAAAAAAAAAAAAAACTATGTTACTTGGATTTTTATTTTATTTTCTTAAAATGTCTGTTACATTTATATCTTTTATATGGATATGAATATTAGCTTAATATATATATATATATTATGTCGAAGCAGAGATGTTCATGGACAAAGTAGTTTGATCCAACCAAAATAAAATCGAGGTTTGTAAATTTGGTATGTCACATATTGATCAGCATTCTTTTCATTTAAATAGCAAGGTTTCCCTCTTCCAGGATGATGGTAGTGATGTTTTGAACATTAAGCAAAACTTTATTTTGATATGATGTATAAAGTTATTTGAGTTATTATTTGTTTTTTTTTTAATAATTTAATAATTTATTTATTTTTAAATTCGAGTGAATTGAATTTTTATAATTCAGATAACTAAAAAATATTAACTAAAATTGCTTGTTTAGGTACTTTTTACTTTTGTAAAAGTACTTATTGGGTCGCTATCAATTTTAAAAAAATAGTAAATTGATTGTTAAATTCATTGTTTTAAAAATATAAAAAAATTGACTTTTGAAAATTATATAATTTTATTTTTTAAAAATATATAAATGATAATAAAAAAATCTAAAATTCAAAATAATAATGAAAATATAAAAATCTAAAAAAAACTTAATATTTGGAAAAATATATAGGCTTAATGGCAAATTTGGTTACTACTTACTAATGTTTGTATGTTTTGTCAAAATGGTACTAATTATATTTTTGAGTCTTTTTTTGCCATCAACATTTGTTCTTTTTTTCAATTTACTTTTCCTAACAAATTTAATGAAAGTACCATTAAAAAAATTAACGGGAATGATGTAGAATTTCATATGTGGAATATTTTTAATGAGATGTAATTTATTACTTAGATAACTCAATAAAATAATTACATGTGGAAAATAATAAAATAAATAATACAATAAATTAAAAAAATAGCTCTTCCTTTAAATAAAATAAATATAATTATCTAAAAAAATTAACTTAGTAGACAAACGTATGAAAAATTGAAATCTTTTGAAAGAAAATAAAAGTTTAAACCTTGAATTTATTTATTAAATCTGTTAGAAAAAGAAAATTTAAAAAAAATTAAATTAAGCCAAATTTATAATACATAATATTAAAAAATATTTTAATATTTGAATCATAAAATTTCTAAATTAAGTTTATTTGATAAAAGAGAATTAAGTGGATTTTTAAATTTAATTAATTTAATTTTTTTTACTTAATTTAATCGAATACTCACATCTAATCACAATAAGCATGATGCAGGATATGATCATCCTACAAGTAAAGGACCATATCCAAACACACTAATTCACGATAAAATTGATGGTTAATTGATTAGTGGGATAAAATTTGATATAGAGTAAATCTATGTGAACCGGTAAATCATTAAAAAACAAATACAATAAACCAATGGTTTAACGGATTAAACTAGGTTTCGGATTTCTAATAAATTTTTTTTTAATTTGAGTTTTTCATTTAATTTGTCATGACAATTGAATTATTTAAATCGGGAATAAGTAGTTTGAATGATTCGACCTTCAATCTGATTTTTACAATACAATTATTGAGAACAATAAAAAATATATTTTAATGATAAATATGAATACAATTATTTTTAATTAAATAAAATTATCTAGTCGAATACGTTGAATAATTGGTAATAATTATGGTTTGCTCGTCTGTTATGCTAAAATTCGAGATTTAATATATTTATTTTAATTTAACATAATTTGATATTTGAACAAGAAATTAGTGTTTAAATCTCACAATTTTAATTTCATGGAGGTGGATTTGAAGGAGAAGGCGTCATCCCTCGAAGACTCGTACTGTCTTGAGTCAAGATTGGAAATGGAGAGTTGGAAAGTCTGACCTAAAAGACAAAAAAAAAAAAAAAGGCTAAACTTATTGTGAAATGAGAACCCAATAAATAAGTAAGCAGCCCAAGCTCCTGGCTTGAAAACTGAAGCCTTTCTTTGAGCCCAAAGAAATAAAACACAAATAATTATAAGAACATCCACTTAACCCCAACCAGCTTTCACCTTCAACCTCTTCTAATCTTGTTTTCTCGACAGGGCAAGAAACTGCGATTCTTGATCGGTTCGAGAAGAAGACAAAGTTAAATTAAAAAAACAAACATGTTTTTTCACATAGTATTAGAGAGGAACATGCAATTGCATCCACGCCACTTCGGTCGTAACCTACGGGAAAACCTCGTATCCAAGCTCATGAAAGATGTCGAGGGCACCTGCAGGTTTCTTCTTTTACAATTTCATAAATGTTGTGACAGAAAAAAAAAAAATTTGTTTTGGGTTTTCTTTTATGTATAAAAATAAAAACCCAATTGAGTTTATTCGCTTAAATTTTCTTGAGAATTCTATATCTTAAATGGATAGAAAATATAAAAATTCAACTAGGTTTTAGCTTCTTTTTTACATAATTTGGTTGAGTGCAAACAGGGTTCTAATAGATTGATTGATGGTTAAATTCTGCTATTAGTCCTTGTACTTGGCGAAAGTTTTGCTTTAATTTCATCCACTGTATTCACTTTTCAAAATTTGAAATTTTAGTGCTGTTCCATTTGGTTAAATTCAATTACTAGTGTGTTGTATTATGCGTACAGTTGTAGATTTAGTCCATATTCTTTAATTGGATCATTATAAGCCCTATTCTTTCCAAAATTTGAAATTTCAGTCTTTGATGCAAATGATTGTTGTTAATCAATTAACTGGATTTTTAGTGAGTAATATGTGGAAATAACAAGCTGACATGGACAATACGCCTGGTTAGGACTCAAATTTTAAAAATTGAAAAGTACAGGGATTAAAAATAACCAAATTAAAGTATAGAGACTAAATCAACAAATTTTGTAAAGTACATGAACTAATATCTCAATTTAACCTTGATTGATTGAATGAAATAACCTTGTTGAGCGAGTTCGGCTTTTTTTTGGAGAAGTCTTCAAAGTGTCGCTCATTGGGCCGAGCTTGAGTTTTAAGTTTGGGGTTAAAAATGGCTGAAATTGTTAGCTTTACTATTTGTTTACAGTGGTAGACATGGTTTTGTGGTGGCAATAACGGGTATCGAAAATGTTGGGAAAGGTTTGATTCGAGATGGGACCGGGTTTGTGACATTCCCTGTGAAGTATCAATGTGTTGTTTTCAGACCATTTAAAGGGGAAATCTTGGAAGCCGCTGTTACTATGGTGAACAAGGCATGTTTTTTTCTTTCTTTCTTGGGCCTGTTTTCATTATTTGATTTCTACCATGTTGTGTTTATGGTTGTAACTAGATTTTATGGTTTCCATACAGATGGGGTTCTTTGCCGAAGCCGGGCCTGTTCAAATTTTTGTTTCAAACCATGTAAGTCTTGTTAAAAATCTTGGTATCTGGCTAGAACAGTTTCGAGCAAATGCTGCTGTAATCTTTCGCTTTGATTGTATTACTATATGTTGTTTCCGAGGTTTGAAATACTATTCGATCAATGATATGTTCTGTATGTTGAGATAAAGTTAGAGACTTTATTAAGCAAATTGCATTTGGAGGATTGAAATTATTCGTTTTCTGTTCCGGTTGACAACATATGAAAGAACATGAGTTTCATTTTTCAAGATTCCATGTCTTTAAGATTAATGCGTGAGGGATGACGAACTAGGGTAAAAGTATCATGGAGGCTCCTATACTGAGAGTTGGATTGCATTTTGCCCCGCATGCTCAAAAAATAGGCAAATTAGTCCCTGTATGTTAAAGAGCAAACTGGTCATTCTGTTAAAAATTTCATCTATTTCTACTATTAAAAATTAATCATTGTACCTCAACATGAGGTATATGTGGCATGCCACATGTTACTGTGTTACTATTTAGTTATTCCATCAACCACACCATTTTTTAACAGTACAAACGGATGATTTTTTTCAGAAATGACCAATTTGCCCTTTGATCTAACATACAAGGGTTTAATTTGCTCATTTTTTTAGTAGAGAGGGCAAAATGCAATTCAACTCCTAGTACAAGGGCATTCATAATACTTTTTCCGAAGAACTAGCTTCATTTGTTAACCATGCCTGCTCGGATATGTTTCACAAACAACTTAAAATTGAATCTAGAGAACTTCTGTAAGTCAGTACCATAACTTCTTATGTTACTAGTTAATTGTAGTGAAGTTTCGTTATCATTTAAGCTTTTGCCATATGTTACTCAGATTTCGTTGTGTAATGAAAATTGTGTTCTTTATTCAGTTGATTCCGGATGATATGGAGTTTCAATCCGGAGATATGCCAAATTATACTACATCTGATGGATCGGTATGCTTAAGTTTCATTTTATGGCAAAGGAAATTTTCTTTTTGTGGAAATTTCATTTTCGACCTTTTCATCGATGTTTTTTCAGGTTAAGATTCAAAAGGACAGTGAAGTTCGCTTGAAGATAATTGGAACTCGAGTAGATGCTACTGAAATAGTATAAAAACTCGACCCTTTCTTCCTCTTCATTATTATCTCACTCATAGTTCCTATAATTATTTGTGCCGTGAATCACAATCTCGACATTTTAAAGGCTCGAGTCACTTAGATGCCAACTGTAGAGTCTTTTAAGCTCTCACTTGGAATTGCTAGCTATAGTGCTCGGATTCTTGAATACACCCATGTCAGACAACATAGTCGTATCTATTGACTGATTATCGGAACTGGCCAACAGTCGATATAAGTTGCATTTGTGATTGTTAAAACAAGTTATCCATTTCAATAGGCTGCATTGGCATTCAAGTTTCTTTGTGGTTATCGATACTTATTTGTCCGTATGATCTAAAACCCACATTATTGGTCTCGAAACTCACATCTGTCTACGGTGAGATCGAAGATATCGGAGATTTGAACACGTAGGCAACTTTGTGAGCATACATTATATGCACTTGTTTGAAATCTTTTACTTCATATTTCTGTCGTGTTTCATCCTACGAGCGTTGCATGCTCGAATATGTTTTGTCTAAAAATAATGATTTCCTTTTCTGTGTATTGCAGTTTTGTATTGGAACCATAAAGGATGATTTCTTGGGTGTGATTAATGATCCGACAACAGCTTAATCCGATGTGGGATAAATCTCACAGATCATTCCACCATTTCTATGGACATTGGAATCTTGTTTTTGTTACAGTTAATACAGTTATTTGAGGATATGTTAACGGTTGATGTCTGAACTTTCATTAGCTGTAAAATTTTTATTTAATTTCATGGGCATTAGAATTTTCTCTCGTTTGTTACTGTAATAATTATTGATCTAATTTCATGGGTAAATTACACCAAAGGTCACTAAATTAATAGTAAGTTTACTTAATTTCGAAAAATTACAAAATGGTCATTGAACTAGTTTGAAAGTTTTTATTTAAGTTACTGAACTATTAAAGTTATTATTGTATGGTTTTCTCTTCCTGCACCAACTAAAAGTTCTTTTCCCTTGCCTTTTCTATAGTTTAGTTTTATTTTCATGAAATAGCTTTGAATGTCATAAATCTGCGGATCAAAATTTAAACAGTTTTTCTTTTTGATCTTTGACATTGATCGTTAGATCAACTTACTTGTTGATGGGTATTGACTTATTATATTGATTGTTGAATCGTTGTTTGGAATTTGCTAGTCAAGTTTTAAAAAAGACACTTAATAATTTAGTTATTTAAATAAAAAACTTCTGAATAGTTTAGTGACTTGAATGAAAATTTTTAAATAGTTTAGGGATTTAAATGAAAATTTTTAAATATTTCAATGAATTAAATGGACAATGATAGTAAACTTAAGTAGGAAGTATAAAGAGAAAAAAATTATATTAAAGTAATTATTATAAAGCTAATTTCTACCTTAGAAAAGGAATCTCAAACTTTAGTTTCAATGATTTGGCATCCCACTTTCCAAAGCTTTACAGCTTAGCATTTTCTCTCTTTTCATTTGTCAATCAACGTCGTATTTCTTTTTTATGTTTTAACTAACACTAATCATTAATATATTAAATAATGCTTTAGATTAATCTCATAAAACATTCTTAAATTATGGTTTAGATTTTGAATCCAAACCTAATCTTAAAATATTCTAATTGAATCCTTAAATTATCGAGTAGTATATTAATGAACTTCTTCCATCATGCTAACGTTAGCATGTGCGCTAAATGACAAATTGGCTCTATTGTGAAGTATATTTAAAATAGGTAAATCAAATTTGAAACACGTGTATACTTTCGACCTGAACAATTTAAATTTGACGTGTTACAGAAAAGACAATATCATTAAATTTAGGAAGGTTATTATTTTCAACTTGTTAAATCTAACTTGTCCATACAATTAGAGCTACTCAAGGGCTAGATTGCTCGGTCAAGCTCGAAGGTCCGCCTGAAGTTTGGGAGGATTTGGACAAAATATTAAGTCTGAAAAATGAGCTTTGATAAAAAATTTTGGTCCATTTATCGGCCCAACCCAACTTATTTTCGAGTTTATAATATGTTATATTTTTTTTCTCATGGATGAACTAAAATGAACTTGAGTTAGCCATTTACAAATATAGGTGGGTTAGGACAAAATTCAAGGTCCATACTTCGAGCCTGGTCGGGCCTAGGCAACTATGTATGATTTCGACACGATAATCACATGTGTGTACGTGTTTTAAATTCAACCTCATATTTAATGTCAAGCTCACAAGTAGACTGATAGAAAAACATGATTAAAACCATACCAATACTTTAAGGATTCAATTAGAATATTTTAAAGCTTCTAAACTAATTTTTAATATGAGTCATAACTTGGGGACGTCAAGTAAATTAATCCTATATATATTAGCAGGACTAGAAAGAGAAGAAAAAATAGGAAAAAGGTGGTGGAGGGGAAATACTTATTAATTAAGGAACCAAAAGCTAGTTAATAATAATGATTGAGGTGTTTTTTGTGATATATATATATATATATATATATATTCTTGCTGAAGCGTATACTCAGCTGATTTTTTGGGGGAGTGGGGGGGCAGCCATGAAATACAGAAAACGCTTTTGTTTTTGCATCCCAGCAAGCTCAGAGAAAGAAGATTATTCAGACAGTTCTTCTTCTTACAAAACAAAAGCTAAACGAAGTGGAAAAAAGAAGAAGAAAAAGAGAGACATAGAAGAAGGTAATGATGGGAGCTATCAAGGAGCTCCTACTGTTACCACAGCCAGCAATGATGCTGCCGTGGCGACGGTGGCGGCTGTTGTAATGGTGGGTGCTACTACTGCTGCAGCCATGGAAGGAAGTGGTTGTGGTAGTTCTCATGGAGGAGGTGGCGGCGGAGACTGTGGTGGCTGATATATACTATTGAAAGCAGCTATTATATATATATATATATATGTATGTATAGTTTTTGGTCTTTGGTAATGATGTGATCATAATTGGTATTTATAATCTTTTTCCTTGTATGCAATTGGGTTTTTGATTATATTTTGTTGATGAATTTTTAATCTTTGGTGTTTTATTTATTTATTTATTTATGGAAATCTGTGTAAACTGTAAAAGCTTTCGTGAAGCTTTTCAAAAAAAAAAAAAAATGTATTCCATTGTAAGTTTGTGTATTTGCATTATTATTTCTTCTTTTTAACTCTGAAAGTTTATACCTTCTGTGAACTTGTTCTCGATTTAATAAATTTAGTCTATAATATTTATATAAATGTGATTTATTGATTTTTTAGAATTAAGACCAAATGAACAAAATATATAAACATTAAATGTTAAATTTATTGTTATACCGATTACATTTATTGGCATTAAATTACTCCGTTAGGGATTAATTTGCTCAATTTAGAAATTGAGAAGGACGGGAGAAGTTTTTTCCCGTTGAAATCAAAGGTTCTAAGTATATTCTTCAATAAAAGTACTATGAAGGTCCTTGTATTAAGAGTTAGATTGTGTTTTTGCCCCATTTACTTAAAACTGGCGTGGATGACAAAATAACCAGACAGTGCCACGTGTACCTCATTATGATATATAAATATCAGTTTTTAACAATAGAATTGAATGAAATTTTTAACATAAGTATTTGAATTGGAATGTTCAAATTCAATTTACTTGGTATATAAAGAATTTGAATTGTTATACGTTTTAAATTTAAAAAAATTAATTTAATAAATATGAAGTTTTAATATATTTAAACATCCGATAGATAATTTAAATGGTTTGGATTCAGTCAATTGAGTCGGATGTGTGTTCGAATGCGCTGAAACGCATTATCCTCCTATTTATGGGTTAGGGAAGGGTTATGAGTAATTCTAAGTATTATGTTAAAAAGAGCAGATATCATCAAAACTTATAATGAAAATATTCAAAAAAAATAATTTAGATCCAGATTCAAATAATTATATTCCATCAATAATGATAGCCAAGTTGTAACTTTGGTAGGGTTGATAATATTGCCTGTGGTGCAATACCACTAAGATTTCTTAATAAAATCGGGTTTTGGGCGGAACCAAAGTAGATAAGGCCGAATGGAGGGGCAAGCAGGGGCCTTAACCTCTTAAAATAAAAAAAAATTGTAGCTTTAGACCTCAAAAACTTATAAAATTTTAAGTTAATATATGGTAAAATTATAGTTGAATTCAAAAATGAAAAAATTTTTAATTTTATCCTTTTGAAAACCATAAAATATAAACTAAAAATAAAATTACATTTTAACTCTCCTAATAATATTAACTCAATGCCGGCCCATGTAAAATTTTTTCTTACTTCGTCCTGAAAGCATGAGGTATGAAAATCGGATCAAAAGGTAAAACGAGTCGAAAATCTGACAGATCACACACACAAAAAAGAAAAGTACTTAGAACAGGAAACAACAAACCACCCAAAGAAAGTTTGCTATCATGGAGAAGAAAAACATCAAACAAAGATATACTGAATCATATGATGTACAGATGCAGAACAAAAAAAAAAGCATCACTGTGCATCATTGACAAGAAGATATTTATTTTGAAACAAAAAGAACAATGAGGAAGGTTCTGCGTATCCCGATCGGACTGGAAGATTTTGCCACCCGGTCGCGGTCCCCATCGGTGCTTGTACCACAGGTTCCATGCGATCATCGATCGGAAACACGGATTCTCGCGTCTCCGGAAACGGACTCGGCGAAGAAGCCAACGGTGTAAGCAATGGGATTGGTGTTGCCCCTTTTTCGATAACAGTGGTGTTGGGCTTCTTCTGACTGAGCTGAAGAGGTGCGGGGGCATGCTTTTGAAGCCTGGTGGTGGGCGGTTTCGGCTTATAGGTTTCGTAAATGTCGATAACTTGTTTCTCAAGTAAGATCCCACCGTTTTCCATTGTTGAAAAATGAAACGATATCCCTTCTTTTGATTTTCTCTTCTTGTATCTCTCAATTCACCAACATATGTCGATATGAAGAAGGAGAATTGAAGAGATATTGAAGAAAAAAGGAAAGAGTTGAAAATTTAGTGTAAGAGAAAAGGTAAAATATGTAGGAAATGGACAATAAAAAAGGGCCTTGTCTTGGAACCGGGAATTACGGGGACTGTTATAAAATTATGGATAAAAAACATGAGTTTTACTATGTTTGGTAAGAAGGACAGTGCAAGAAAAAAAAATGTAAAACAAAAAGACTATTAATCGCGTTTGAAGGGTAAACTATCAAAATATTCACCTTCGTTTATTTATTTTAGGTTATATTTTAGTCACTTACGTTATCGCGTTATAACATTTTAGTTATTGAATTGCCCTTAGCGGTGTAATGATAAGCTAACGTGGCATGTTAATTCATCATTTTAATAAAAAAATTTAGATTAATTTATATAATCGATCCTCATATTTTTTTCATTTTGAGCAATTTAATTTTTTCTTTTATGTTCTTTTAACTTTCATTTTTTTCTTTATTTTCCTTTTTTTTTTTTTCTCCCTCTGTTTTCCTCTTTTCTCTATTTTTTTAACGTAGTTTTTCTATGTTTTTCATTTGCTAAAACTAGTCCCTATACTTTTATTTTTTTTGAACAATTTAATATTTTGGAGTGAGGCAAGCTTGTGGACTAGTTTTAACAAATGGAAAACAAAGAAAAACTACATTAAAAGAAATATTGAAGAAGGGAGGAAAACAGAAGGAGAAGCAGAAGAGAATGGAAAATAAAGAAAAGAAAAGGGAAAGTTAAAAGAATAAAAGAAAGAAAATTAAATTGCTCAAAATGAAAAAAAATAGGGACCAATTGTAGAATTTAATCTAAAATTTAATTTTAAAATGATGATTTAACGTGCCACGTCAGCTTAACGTAACACCGTTAGCAGCAATTAATGGCTCAGTGACTAAAATGTTATAACACGATAATATAAGTAACTAAAACATAACATTTCAAACATAAGTGACTAAAATGTAACCTGAGGCAAACAAAAGTGACTATTTTGACAGTTTACCCTAATTTGAATTGAATAGGATACAAATGAATGATAAAGAAGACGACAAAGTTGTTTAATCTAAGCCTAATCAGTTTGCATCTCAGATCGATAAATGGGACAATAATGACTTTGCATCAACCATTTTTCGATGCAATCACCATGAAATGCATGAGAAGATGGCATCCGAAAAGCTTCGAAACCGACCTTGAGTTCCTCCAAACATATCATGCAGTCTTCTTCATCTCCAGCCTCTACTTTGACTCCCTTTAGCATCTCCTTGATCGATGATTCGGTAGCGGCAACCATGCCATAGTTAATGCTCTCAAGCTCAGAGGTTGATTCAGCCAAAGCTCTTGTCATCGAAGTCTCTTGGTTGATCTCGGATTCTACCAGCGATGCTTGTATCGCTGAATGTAAGTACACCACTTTGCAATAAGGTCCACTATTCAGCGTCCTATTCGCAATTCCAAGTCCGCATTCCACGATTCCTTGAACAAGGGTGTTGTAAGAAGCAAAACACATGTTGATTCCGAGCCTTGCAAATGTCGAAACAAGAAGTTCATGAAGCCTGTTGCGGTTTTGCAAGACAATAAGACCAAAATGAAGAGAGACAATTGGTGTAATAGCTTGTTATAGAATCATGGTGCAAGAGATTGATGTCAATAGTTAACTCGATTTGGATCAACCGCAGAGATATATGATGCGTTTGAAGCATAATTCCATGATGGTGCACATGGTGAGAAATTACATTACGCCGGTAAGAATTTGAAGCCAATACCATTGAAGCAACTTGGGGGAGAAATAAAGCTTTAATTTACTAATCACAACGGGTGCTGAGAATTTCCAATTCTTATATATATATATATATAGCGGTATAAAAAATCTTACTTCAACCAGAAATTATAAATTCTAGTTCGGGTCAGGTTCATGGGTCATGTATAAACATAATATTAACATCATTTATGCTTGCTCAAGCCCGATCGACCCAAAATTTGGGCTTAAAATTTTGCTCAAATCCGCTCATATTTGTAAAAGACTAACTCAAACTCATTTTAGGCCCGTCCAAATTATTTTTTAAATTTTAAAAATATATATTTATATTGTTTTATTTTAATATTTAATAATTTAATATATTTTTTATTTATTGAAATTTTTTATATAGTTATCTTAACTTTTTTTTAATGTTTACATTAGAATAGTATTATATATTTAGTATAAATTTATTTTTTAATGTATTATAATTTACATAATATAAAGTATTATAAATTTAAAACGGGTCGGGTTGGGCTCAGGCCTTGAATGTTTAAGCCCGAGCCTAACACATATTTTAAACATGCCTAATTTTTTTGCCTAAACCTATTTTTCGGGTATAATATTTTTACTCAAATCTTCCCAAATTTTGAACAGACCTTCGAGTCTGAACGAATTACCCGATCCATTAACAGGTATAATTGCTGAGCAAGAAAAAGAGAAGGATTTGTGTTTTAAGATGGCCATCTTTTTCTTCCATAAATTTAGCATGTCATGTAATTAAAACACTAATTATCCGTTTATTTTATAAAATATATGCATTTGCCATTAATTAGTTTAAGTATTTCGGCTTATCCCTTTTATCTTAAAATTTGTTTTTATTGATCCTTATAAAATGTTGAAGTATATTAGTGTTCGTGTACAAGGTTGAAATAGAAAAAATTTCATTTAGGTCTTTAAAAGTTTTAAATTAGTAAAGGTAAAATTACACTTTAATCTCTATAAATAATAAAAATTAATTTAATCCTTTAAAAAGATAAAAATATAAACTATTAAAATGGTAAAATTACATTTTTACTATTTTAAAAATTATAACTTAATTTCAACCCTCCTAAACAAAGTTTTTGCCTTTGCCCCTGTTCGTGTAAATTACGCATTTGAAAAAAGAAATCCACCTAATATCTTACACAAAATAATTAAAATTAAAAATTGGAGATTAAAATAATTTTTAAAAAATAATTAGGCTGAATTTTCAAATTGTCCTCTCAATCAACTTGTCCTCTAATGTGTTTTAAAAAAATTTCAAATATATATGGTTTCAAATTTTCGTGTTTCAACATGAAATTAATTATACTGTAATAATATTTTAATTTGACACGTTTAATTTTTTAAATTTAACTCGAGCAACTTAATTTTACTCGGCTCAAATCAAGATAAGACTCATCAACTCAATTAATTTGAATATTTTCTCTTAATTCGATCGAATGCTCACCCGTTTGTCCAAGGGTGGTGTTGTGGGAACGGCAAGCCCCACTAAAAAGGCAAATTTATGTTTTGACTATGATAAAATTGTAATTTACCCATCCAAATGTTAAAATTACATTTCAGTTCTCATAATATTATACAATTTAATTCTGATCCTAAATTTTTTTTCTCGCTTCATCCCTTCTTTTTTATCAATTATTATTTTTAAAGCTTTATTTCGGACAAATGCATAAGAACAAATGATATATGCCAAAACTTATGCATAAATGGAGAGTACAATTGAGTGTTTCATTTGTTTCTGAAAATAAAATCCTTGAAAATAGGATAACATCTTAAATTTACATTCGAATTTCGATATACAGATGAAATTTTGATTTGTGATAATTATATATATATAAATTTTAATTTTGATTTAATGGTACGTATAAATAATTCAATGATTAAAATATTTAATTTTAAAAAGATTAGTGGCTGAATCGAAAAAATTAATAGTTAAGTGATCATTTTTGTATGTTACCCTAAAATTAACTCCTAATAATCCGCATCATTGATCCATGCAGATACTTCTCTTCATCTGAACCCTCCATTACGAGTAATTGACGGCTAAAATATATTCTATTTCAGATTAAAACTAATATTTAACACTTAAATTAACGACTAGGCTAATAAAAAAAGACATGACTGATACAATATTCATACTTCGAGAACTCAATTGAAAACACATTTAAAATTTGGCAACTAATTTAGAATCTGAATAATAGTTTGGGGACGCTTCTTGGATTTAACCCCAGAAAAAAAGGCTTAAAGTAACTGGTAATAATCCAGGTCATCGATCCGAGCCAATACTTCTCTTCACCTGAACCCTTCATTATGAATAATCAACGGTTGTTATTCATCTTCATGCTCAACCCACGGATCACTATCGAAACACAAAACTCTCCGTTTCCCGCTATAAAATACCTCGCAATTTAGTTTCGCTCCTCAAATTTCCGATTTTATCATCCAAATCGTACGTCTCTTAATTTTGGTTGGATATCGAAGATGTCAGGAAGAGGAAAGGGAGGCAAGGGTCTTGGCAAGGGAGGAGCTAAGCGCCACCGTAAGGTCCTCCGCGACAACATCCAGGGCATCACAAAGCCGGCAATTCGACGCCTTGCCCGTAGGGGAGGAGTGAAGCGTATCAGCGGCTTAATCTACGAGGAAACCCGTGGAGTTCTCAAGATCTTCTTGGAGAACGTCATTCGCGATGCGGTCACATACACCGAACACGCCAGGAGAAAGACGGTGACTGCCATGGATGTGGTTTATGCACTGAAGAGGCAGGGTAGGACTTTGTATGGATTTGGCGGTTAGTTGTTTTAGGTTCTAGGTTATAAAATAGGGAAAAATTGTAGGACTCAGTTAAAGTTACAAGGTGGATTTTGTTGTTCGCTGTTATAATATGTAATTCGCATCATCAATTGCATATTTTTATTGAAATTTGAAGGTCATTTTGTCTATCTTAGCTCTCTTCTTTTAGAAAATGTTTTTATAGTTTCCCCCAAGGTGGCATTGCAAATAAGGTTCCAACTTGAGAGAGGATGTTGAGTGAGTTGAAAATTTCAATGGCTACCAAAACAGAGACTGAAAGAATCAAGGCTTTAACATTTCTTTGGCCAATCATATGGGGTATGCACCCCTCATTTCCCCAACATTACTATTATTGTAAGCAACGAAAGCAGACACTATCCGAATATTAAACATGACTTACTATGTTTGGTACGAAAGAAATTGCAAGAAAAGAAGTTACAGCTCTCCACACTCTGTCTAAGAGGTTAAAATTTTGAGTGTTTTGTGCTTTGAATTTGATGTTTAGCAGACATCTGACATGTAGCAAGTTCGAAGATGAATCTCGGTATCTGCAGCAGCCTTTTCGTTTTCCCAAAACTACAACCTCATTTGTAACCAGGTTGTTTGCTATGGATAGGATATGTTAGTTTCAGTGCTGTGATGAGATGGATAAAAAGATGGTGTAGTTTGGATAAATCAGGCAAACTAGCCATGCCATTCAAGATACTGCAACACTTGCTTGATGTTTGGTCTCAGATGTGGCCTGGAGCTATAACAAAGCAGGCCAAGTTTCAGAAAATTTTTAATCTCAATGGCTACTAAAACAGAGACTGAAAGAAAAACACAAAGCTGTTCAATCTCAGGCTAATCGGTCGGCATCTCAAATTGACAAATGGGACAATAATGACTTTGTTTCACCCATTTTTCCATGCAATCACCGTGAAAGACATGAGAACATGGAATTCGAGAAGCTTCAAAACCGACCTAGAGTTCCTCCAAACATATCATGCAGTCTTCTTCTCCAGCTTCTACTTTGACTCTCTCTATCATCTCCTTGATTGATGATTCATTAGCTGCAACCATGTCGTTGTTAATGCTCTCAAGCTCTCAAGTTATTTCTGTCAAAGCTCTAGTCATCCAAATCTCTACATCCATCCCGCTTTTCACCAGTACTGCCAGAATCTTACATTATAATAATATCCCCCGTTAACCATCATTTGTGATATTTCCCCCTATTTATCTTCTTATTTATACTTATATTTTATTTATTACGTATTTAGAGAATAATGGGAGAAAAAAAGTGGAGTTATATTGGAAGAGTGCATGAGCATGAGTACGAGTATGACCAATATGCTCAGAGTAACCTATTTATTTGAGATCCAATTCAGAGAACAACTTTGTAATACAGATAGATACAAATTTGATGATATTCTCGTCGCTGTAATAACTTAAACCTTTTAAACCCATTGACGAGTAATAAAATCCAATTCCTTCATGCATTAGATTACAAATGAAGGATAAACAATAACACTAACTTCTATAATCTTAGTCTTAATCAATTGGCATCTCAAATCGGCAAATGGGGCAATAATGACTTTGCTTCAGCCATTTTTTTATGCAATCATCGTGAAAGACATGAGAACATGGCATCTGAGAAGCTTCAAATCCGACCTCCACTTCTTCCAAACATATCGTGCACTTTTCTTCATCTCCAGCTTCTACTTTAACTTTTTCTATCATCTCCTTGATCGATGATTCGGTAGCGGCAACCATGCCATTGTTAATCCTCTCAAACTCTGACCTCGATTCCGCCAAAGCTCTACTCATCAAAGTCTCTTGGTTGATCTCAGATTCCACCAACAATGCTTGTATCGTTGAATGTAAATACATGACTTTACAATACCATCCACTGTCAAATGTCCTGTTTGCAATTCCAAGTCCACATCCCATGATTTCTTGAACGAGGGTGTTGTAAGAAGCAGAGGGCATGTTGATTCTGAGTCTTGTAAATGCCGAAGCAAGAAGTTCATGAAGGTTGTTGCGGTTTTGCAAGATGTTGAGACCAAAACGAAGAGTTTGTTGTACAGAAAAACAGTTGGTGTAATTGTCTATTATCGGATCATGGCGGAGGAGATTGATGTCTACGATTAATTTGATTTGGATGTGACGAGGAGGTAAAGGACGTTTCTGTTGTATCAACCCGTGATGGTGAACATGGTGGGAAATAACATCGGAAGGGTACAAAATTGAAGCCGAAGCCATTGAAGAAACTTGAAGAGAAACAAAGCTTTAACTTAACTATCACAATCGATTTTGAGATTTTCGATTCTTGTATTAATATTTATTTATAAAGAGCAAGGAATCCATATTTACTAGGAATTACAATTCTACAAGGAGCATAAAATTGGTTACCACTTATCCATTTGATTTATCCAATATTTTTTAATATTTATCCTAAAATATATAAATTTATGTTTTAATATTAATATCTTAATGATATTCATTCCAACCCATTTCTTACATACTATTTTCATAGTTTATCTTTACTACTCAGTTCTACAATATTCTTGTATTTTTCGATATGAGAACATGGCATCCCAGAAGCTTCAAAACCGACCTCCACCTCCTCCAAACATACCATGCAGTCTTCTTCATCTCTACCTTGGCGACCATGCCATTGTTAATCCTCTCAATCTCTGAGCTTGATTCCGCCAAAGCTCTACTCATTAAAGTCTCTTGGTTGATCTCGGATTCCACCATCATTGAATGTAAATACATGACTTCACAATATCATCCACTACCATATGTCCTGTTTGCAGTTCCAAGTCCGCATCCCATGATTTCTTGAATGACGGTGTTGTAAGAAGCAGAGGGCATGTCGATTTTGAGTCTTTTAAATGTCGAAGCAAGAAGTTCATGAAGGTTGTTGCGGTTCTGCAAAATGTTGAGACCATAACAAAGAGTTTGTTGTACGTAGGAGATTGATATCTATGGTTAACTTGATTTGGATGTGACGAAGAGGTAAAGGATGCTTTTGTTGTATGAATCCGTGATGGTGAATATGATGAGGAATAACATTGGACAAGTATGAATTT
This sequence comes from Gossypium sturtianum, assembly GCA_025698515.1. Classification (NCBI taxonomy): domain Eukaryota; kingdom Viridiplantae; phylum Streptophyta; class Magnoliopsida; order Malvales; family Malvaceae; genus Gossypium; species Gossypium sturtianum. The sequence continues at coordinate 166,050,631 of CM046950.1, forward strand.
GAAGCTGATGCCATTAAAGGAAACTTGGGGAAAAACGAAGCTTTAATTTAACTATCAGAATAGATTTTGATAAATTATGATAAATCAATTTTATTGTAAAAGTATAGCATTGTATCAATTTAGCCATTAAATGGAATGAAAATCATGTGATAACTACACATGTTTGTAATTTAATTTATGTGTTCTAAAAATACTCTATGTTAAATTACAACCGGCGTTTAACACTTAAAAGTGATGGCTATACTAACGAAAAAGATGTGATTGATGCAATATTCATGCTTTTAGGATTCAATTGAAAACAGTTTTGAGATTTGAAAACTAATTCAGAATATGAATAATAGTTTAGGGATTCTCCTTGGATTTAACCCAAACAAGAAAAGGAAAAGCGCTTAAAGTAACTGGTAATAATCCAGGTCACCGATCCGCGCCAATACTTCTCTTCATTTGAACCCTTCATTATAAGTAATCAACGGCCGTAGTTTATCTTCAAGCTCAACTCACGGATCACTATCTCAACAAAAAGCTGCCCAGTTCCCACTATAAAATAACTCGCAATTTCGTAACGTTCCTCAAGTTTCCAATTTCATTATCCAAATCATTCAAGTTTCTTAATTTTCATTCGATATCGAAGATGTCGGGAAGGGGAAAGGGAGGCAAGGGACTTGGCAAGGGAGGAGCGAAGCGCCACCGTAAGGTCCTCCGTGACAACATCCAGGGCATCACGAAGCCGGCAATTCGACGCCTGGCTCGTAGGGGAGGAGTGAAACGTATCAGTGGCTTAATCTACGAGGAAACCCGTGGAGTCCTCAAGATCTTCTTGGAGAACGTCATTCGCGATGCTGTCACCTACACCGAACACGCTAGAAGAAAGACGGTGACTGCCATGGATGTGGTTTATGCACTGAAGAGGCAGGGCAGGACTTTGTATGGATTTGGCGGTTAGATGATTTAGGGTTTAGGTTTGTAATTAGGGGAGCTTTGGTAATGTTTTGTCGAAATAACAAGTTGGGTCTTGTTGTACGATGTTGTGATTTGTAACCCGTGCTGTCAATTGCATATTTTATTGAAATTTGAATATCATTTTGCCAATCTTAAAATCTTCAGCCTTAAGTTTTTTTTTTTTACACAGATGTTCAGATTTGAAGCTTTTCCCAAGCTAAAGAGTAATTAAAGTAATTGAATTCATGGAATGCTTGTGGTTGGTTCCAAGTTTACAGTGAGTAGTTTTTTTCCATCATTGTAATCTACCCAAGCCTGTATTGGATGTACATTGATGAGCTCCAAGTTTATATTATTCCTTTCTTCAATGGAAAAATATGTTGCTGGTATGGATTTGAAGCCATTCACATCAATTCCTTCATGCTTTTCATCAATATCCTCTATGTCAATACTCTGCTTAGTATTGAGCTCAACTGCAAAGATACGATTTGAAGAATTCATTGTTTGTGGTATTAACGAGTCCTACATATTGGCTTTGCATTAGCATGGCTGAAATCTACAGATTGAGAGATGACAAAGGCTTTGCCATGGCCACTACGAACAAGATCGAGATGAATTTGGGGTGTATTGGAGATGGATAAAATGCATGAGCAACTGCTAGTTTTCAAGTGTTGGTGAGCTGCAATAGACCATTGGAGTGGATACTGGTTAGTCAATAAAGGTGCAAATAAGGAACATGGAAGCCATTATTATAAATGAAGTGGTCAGGATCTTCAGCAATGACCACATAAATCACAGCCAGGAAAGTATCAGCAGCCATTGTAGAACCACGGAAACAACTTAAAAGCAATATATCAAATTAAAGTCCTAGTTTTAAGATACTTCCTTCAAGTTTTAGATGGTGTTCAACTCCTTATAACCATGAAATCGAACTTTCTGAGCAAAGTTGCCTCAACAGCCTGGAACTGAGCCCGGTTTTCACTGTTGAACCGAGAGTTGATAAAGTCCCACCAGTATGGGTTCACTAAGCAGGTGTTAAAGCTAAACTAAAGACAAGTATCCCAGCATTCTTTCGAGTAAAACATATCAAAAGATTTTGTAAAAACAGCTAGTCGATCACCAAGCAGTTAGAATTATGGATCTTGAAAGCATATAGAGATAGAATATGAAAGGGAAATCAAGCAGTACCAATGGCCTAATTTGCTTTTTAGATTATCAATCAATAAGAATACGTATTTTGTTTTTGGATTACAAATAATCATACTACTAAATTGTGGCTAGGAACAAACCATGGCATACAATGGTCAATCACTATGCTGCTATATGCTACCAGTTTATCAAGAAATGGAAATGGTTGAAAAAAAGGAATTAATAAGTAAAAGTCAGAAAAAAAGCCTTTTTCTACAATTCTGAAAAAGTAGGTATGGAAGTACCTTCCCCTTTCTTGGAGCTTCTAAATCGTACATAGATGTTTCTTTTGCATGTGAACTTCGGAAATGTTATTGCAATTCACTTTCCAGCATGGTAAGCTCACAAAACAGCTCGACTTTTTGTCAAGGCAATATAAAAGCTGCATTTCCTTTGTTATAACCCTAGCTCCTTTTTCAATTTAGCAAGAGTAGCTTCTATTTCATCGATGTTCTCCTCGATGCTGCTACCCTTGTTAGCTTCATTTCGAAAACCGCTTCCTGTTTTCTCGGAATTACTGAAGTCATTTCTGTTGTTTTCTTCGAATTCATCATCAGATATGTTGAGCTCTTTCTCCAGAAATTCAACAAATTCCTCTCCGATAGCCTGCCAAGGGCGAAATCAAACTAGTTAATCAAAGCTATTCTTTATTATGAACTAAAGGTCGAATGAGTGTGATTAAGCTCTTCATATATGCTAGAACTGCTAAAAACAATGGCATCATACCGCTAATTCCTCCCACAAGCTTTTCGGCTTTTCTTGTGAAGATGCACTTGCTTCCCAATTCTGAAATTCTTCTTGAAGGTCTCTAAAGAAGTCCTCTGCAACACAAATCAAAATATGAGTGATATCGAGAAATGGGGTATTACTCGACACTTGCAGGGAAAAGATAAAACAGATGTTAGACAAGATTTAGAAAATGATGCAATTTTATCTTATCCTTCTCACAATCTCAACAGAGAGTACAAATCTACCTAGCGTAATTTGAACATCCCTCAAAAAATTACCTGCAGCACGAAGCATTTAAGTATAAGAATAGCATAAATAAACCTAACTCCTATAAATATAATAAAACATATAAATTTTAAGTATCCTTTCATTGGTAGTTAGATGGTCGTAAAAAGATAGGTTAAAACGGTTGAAAGTATGAGATGTGCCACTACGATATCCGACACAATGCATGGCATGGGAAACAAACATCTTCCATACAGCCAGAACATAATGAAATGGTGATCTTTTAGCTAAAAAATAAAAATGAAATGCGAACACTTCAAAGGCGTATACATTGGACAAGCACCATAAGAATTTAAATCCTTTAGGACTAAAAGTAATTAATTTGCTTCTGGTAAGTTTAGAGGTTGTTACCAAATCCATAGAATTCTTCCTCTTGGGTATTCGGGCTTTGGCTTCGTTGAGTTCCTGAGTATGAAAAATCAGATGTTCGGTTTCCAGGGTTGTATCTTCTCCGAGATTCAGAGTTCAGTAATGTATTATATGCATGCTTAATCCTCATAAATTTCTCTTGTGCATTTGCCTGTATACCAGAATTTGCTCAGTACACCAAAGCCGTAAACATAAAACCAAAGCAAAAAGGCTTCGAAAAGCAAATGCAGAAAGGAAGCAGGCTTAAATGCAATCCAACTATGAAGGAACACTGATGGAAATGCACAAACAACAACCTTGAAACTATTATATAATAAACATTGCTTTCAATCGGTTATGAAGTCTTAATTATATGATTCGCTAATTTGACAAAGCCAATATCTTCTCAAAGCAAAGGATTTTCTAGTTCCTGGACAGCCATTGTTTTATGTTTAAAACCTGAAAACCTACACTACCAAGATTGTTGAACAATAGTACATGGCATATAATATGAGAACTTGCTGAATATAACATGGGAAATTGTTGCAAAGCAAGAAATTACAAAAACCATTTGCTAACCAGAACATAAAACAAAATCCAATTTGTTCAATATGCAATAACTATGTGGTGATAGGCCTTTGTTCCATTTGTTGAAATTAACAAAAAATATATAAGCCAAAAATACAGGAAAATGGGAACTTTAATGTGTTTTTAACAGAAATGACCTCTTTGTTGACATCAGGATGATACTTCAAAGCAAGTTTCCTATAAGCCCCTTTGATTTCATCAGGAGTTGCAGAAGGAGAGACACCCAAAACTTCATAAGGAGACTCTCTCCAGCTCGCTCTCAAAAGGGTACGACTGTTTCTTCTTCTATAATACCTGAAAAGAACTGGTGCAAATGGTCTTGGACTAAAGCCAAAGCCACCACCTTGGCAATATCTAAAACTGGGTATTGACAAATTTGCTTGCTTTTGAAGAATGAGGAATGATCTAGAAGAAAAGTGAGGGAAAAAAAGAAGAGAATCTGGTGTTAAAGAACGAAACAATCCATGCGTATTCATGAATTAATCCCAATTCTGTAGTGTGTTTGATAATCATAAAAGTTAGAATTTTTGGCTGCAAAACTCTGAAATTGGGTTGTAATAGTTGTGGTGGGAGGTGAATGGCGTGGAACTGAACCATTGTTTCTGAGGATAAACTACATCGATGGTTCAAAAAGCTCGTCACTTTAGACAGAAACAAATGAAAACCAAAAATACTAAAATGCCCTCATTTTATTCATAATTTTTTTTCCTAAATGGAAAGTTTGGTCATTGTATAGAGTATAGACACCAAAGATGCCGGCCATGGGCTTCAATTTCCAAGATATGCTTGTACAAGGCCTTCTATTTGTCCTTATCTTGGTCCATTAAAAATCCAAGCTTTGCTTCAAAATAATTTTTTATCAAGAATGAATGCTTGTGTCCATCCAATTGCCAGAAAGAATATGTGTGAGAGAGTGATTGGGTCAGTATATCATCGTCAAACTAGAATAGGAAGAAAATGGTAACTCGGCAACAGATCTGTTGGGAAGTACTGCAGATTTTAATCTTTGATGGGTTTAAAATTTGTAAGATTGGACCTTGCTCTGATTGCAGAGATCAGACGAGCTTCTAGGTACTTCGCCTTATTGATATTGTATGCTATATTCAGATTGCGCCAATGGGATGCCACATTTAGATGTTTCATGTCTGCTTCATCTTATCGTCTGATTGCTGGTTATGCTAGCTGCGGCTCGTATGATGATCAAGCTTTTAGGTGTATAATTGTATTGAAGGCTTTTAAGGGTGGGTTTGGATGGGCGGTGCGTTTACCTGCGGTTAGTGTAAAAACAGCGGTGACGGTGAGATTAGATACTGTAGCGATACTGTAACGTGAGACAAAAAGTAAGCTAAACGCACTGCACCGCACTCAATCGCCCATCTAAACCCACCCTAAGGAAGATTTTAACATGTCTGTCAAGGGCAAAACGAACCCCTCAATGAACCAAATGCTTGAAAAGGCCCCTAAAGTGCACCTCACAAAGTGCGAGTGCCTTGACGCATGATCACCCATCAAAAAATATGGCCATTTACTATTGGAAGGGCCTTATCGCCCAACTAATAACATACAAGTAATCTCTCGGGGTGGATGCCTCGTATGCTATAAGTTCAGTTTCAACCTACCAAGCGTGGATGTATATATTCCCTTGGTATGCAGCAATGTACCACCACAGTCCGACCCAACAAAACACACTTGCTATGTAAACAAGTTGTCCAAGCACTGAGCTCTCTTTAGGGTCTAGAAATAAATCCCCAATAACCAGAATTATCCCATTGAGAGTCCGTCAATTCCGGGAAAATGACACTTTTAGGACTTCTTTGAAAGAAGTCAACCTCCCCTCAACAAACAACTTCAGTGACGAGCTTAATCCTTATACATACTCGACTGTGCTAGCAATTTGTGGAACCCTTTCAACTATTTAAGGGATTATACCAGTATATAATCATTTTGAGAAAGCCATAAAGCTGAGTGTGGTGTAATGGATCACATTGATTCACAGTTACAATTGCTGTTGCAATCTTGTGCAAGTGTAATCATGATAGTAGCCGGTTGCTCTATGCCTTTGTAAGTAAAAAAATGAACTTCGATCATTAGGAAAGAAAGTATCAAATAAAATCCAAAAAAGATGTGAACAAGTTGATGTCAACAAGAAACAAAGTGCATTTAAAGGGGAAAAAAAAGAGTAAATGTCATTAAAGCATACACTGAGGGGGGGAAAAAACCAGTGGCCTCACCTAAACATCAACAGCTCTCCACAAGCCAACATTTTGTACAGTCGCGGTTATCATATAAACTAAACTCACCATTTTTAAAATTTTTACACCCTTAATAACTCGTATAATCATTCGATCTCCTCTGCATGTAGCATTCTGTTGTGTCCGACAACAGAAACCTCAGGTTTGCTCGATTCTATGTATACAATCTTAAGCTACAAAATGTACAGTTTCCAGTACAAGCAACAACTTTTATTTCCATACAGATCTTACCTGTCTAAAAAGATAGGTAGAAGCATAGCTCTAAGATAGGGGAAGCTCTCGTAATAGCTTCTGTTAGCTGTACAAACACATTATTTCCTACACCAACTAAGCAGTAGGGTGTGGAGATTGAGCAGCAATTCTCCTTTCTGAAAAAAAAAATGCAATATAGCCTATTAGAAGGTTTCAACACTGGAAAATGGATCAAATTTGAACTTGACCAAACAGAAAGGTGAATATTGGTATAATAGTTCAACATCCGAAATAGGAATCATGTCATTTCAACAGCCATATATATGCCCGCTTTAGCTCAAATTCCTACGGTTTCATCATCATAAAAATGTGGTTTATCAGCCTGTTTCACTTTCTAAAACGCTCAAAGCAATGTATTAAAAAAGTAAACAGGGAAGTACGAAAACTCTGCCTGCAAAAGTGTGCCTATTACTAATGCAGAAAGAGGTTAAAAGGCAACTTCATGAAAAGATACTTGAAAACATGTCGTGAGAGTATATCTTCTACGATTACTAAAATGCAATGAACCAATCACAATCTTGAATTATGTAGAGCCTGTAAAATTGTTGTGGAACCCGTATTTTTTAAGTGACTGGATAATTTCAGCTCTAGGGAACTTGCTAGCACCATGCATGAACATATATACATAAACTAAAAAGCAGTCATAGAAGGTAAGAAAGTATCAGTACCCCCAGCAGCAACAAGTTTCTCTACACGCGCAACAATATGTTTTCCGTAAGTGTACTTCTTCAACGCATTTAAATGGACCTTGATTCGAGAAAGGATCAGCTCACGTTGCTGGTCATCACAAGTCTCCAGTACTTTCTGTACAACATAATTTGCAAATTGATCTTTCATCATTGCCTGAAACAGACAAATGGAAGTCAGTAAAGTGACATGGAATTCTAAAGGGTAACGAAAAAAGCTAATTTTTGAAGACCATGCAATCAATGTTAGAAAGACCATTCCGATCACAGTTTTTTCACGACATATTACATCTCGAGACATCAGTGAGATAAGCAAGTTAAAAAAGTTCAGCACAAAATGGACCAAACCTGAAGAGGTTCATTCTCATCAGTAGAACCAAGCATTTCATTCACCAATAACTGACGTTCAGAAGGACCGCCAAAAGTTAAGCACTTCTCAACAACATTAGAGGCAAACTTCTGTTGACTCATCTGGACAATCTTTCCAGCTAACTCCTTAATTATAATTGAGCGCTCATGAGGCTTTCCATGCTCCAGTACATGCTGTTACGTAAATAAAAAAGGTTGGTTCAAGCAACAAGCAGTATAAGTGATACTATAGACGGCATAAACAAATTGAAAGATACACTATAAAAATAAACAACAAATATCACCAAAAAGATGGAAAGCATATTAATAGACATAAAGGCAACAAGGGTGAAGACCCTCCAGAAGGTTTCATTGATTGATTACTTTTCAACCAAAAAATCCTATAATATGCGAAATATAAGTTTTCAGAAAAGAATCACAACCTGAACAACGTAATTGCCATACTGGTCTTGGGCCAACATGCTAACAGATCCTAGAATCTCGTCCATAACCTTGCTCTGTGTTTTTGGGTCCTTGCAGTGCTCCAATATTCTCTGTAGTGTTAACGGAAAAAAAAAATACAGAACAGACATTGGTCATTCTACAAGGTAGTTCTAAAGGCCAAAACAAAATCAAAAAAGGAAAAAGAAAAAAGGCTCTCGACCTGTATCACTCGGCACCCATATGGATGAGCAGAAAGGGTCACAACTTGATCAAAAAATGTTGTAACTATAAATTGTATGTTTTCCTCAGGAACACATTCGATGCATTTTTGGATAACATGGTTGCCATTCTGATCACGTACACAACGCATCACACTACCATCAAGCTCTTGAACCATTTTAATCTTCTGATCCAGATCGACAACTTCTATGGCCTTGAATGTCAAACAAATCATACATAATTGTCAGAATGCAAGGCAGTATTCTTGGTGTAACCATCCAGAATAATATCAATTAGTATGAACACTAAGAAATCTATAAAACAAAACAAGTTAAGGCGATGACAGAGTAAAGCTCAATTATTAAAGCATATATATTAGCACATATTTACAAACTAAACATAAAGATTTGGATCAATTCTGCATGAAAAGAGAAGTAAAACTCTATCACACTAAGGCACATTTTCACTTGTCAAATACAAAACCATGCACATGTAAATTGTCAAGAAACAGCAATTATGAGGAGGTTGATAAATGATAAGAATCAACAAGCAACTAGATGATTATAAGCAAACCAAATGGAAAAAGAATACACAAAATGAAGTCCAATAAAATAGCAATAATATTTGCTAATACCTTCTGGATCACCCGACATCCATACATTTGCAGACCAAGAGTTAATACATGACCAAAAAGCTTGCCAGCAAGTTCCCTTCTCTGACTTGGAAGTCCGTGTTCAAAGAACTGTACAAATTTAAGATTTCATTTGGCAAAGTCAATAAAACATAAAATTGTAAGACTAAGCAGATAAGGAACAGATTAAGAAGCAGATACCTTTTGAATAACATAATTACCAAAAACATCAGTCATCAAAGCAAGAGCTTGAGGCATGATTTCCTCATAAACCATAGTTTTCTCTTCAGTTGTGGCTGTTTCAAGTTTTTGCTGAATAAACCTGCTGCCATATTGATCCGCACTGCTCGTCAAAAGCATAAAAATGTCAGGATATGACAGTATGACAACATAAAACATGATTAGGATACAAGAATACCTGAACTCAACAACATGACCAGCAATTTCTGAAAGTTCAAAACACTTTGTCTTATTGCCCTTAAACTCTTCAAGTAGGGAGGAGGAAAAGCTTTCATCAATATTACATCCTGAATCCAAATGCCAGGGTCCAATTACATTGCCAGCTAGATTCCTCATCCCAGATGGAAAACGCATGTTCAGGTCAGTGTGTCTGATAGGACTACCGGGTCCAACTGGAGAATTTGGAAGAACAGCATTTGCTAAGGGACTTCCAGGGTAAGACATGCCAGCTCCAAAGGTGGTATTTCCATAAAAGCCATGGAGATTTGAACTACTAGATTTAGCACCCAATGGAACACCATATTGGGATTTTTGAGGTGATAGCAGAGCTCCGAGATAAGCTTTTTGAAGCTCAAGCAAGTTCATGTATGAATTACCAAGGAAATTTCTATCCACAGTGGGGTCATTAAGAGCTGCCTGCTGTGCCGCAGCATAATCAGAAGTCCTTAAATACTGAAGATACAAAGGATCAATGAAAGGTGCATTCAGAGTATTTCCAGCTATTTGGCTTCCAACTCTACCAAGATTATGGGACTCAGATGCAGCATTTGAAATGTTCTGTCCAGAACCAAAAGCTCCCCCAAGTACTCTGGAGTCCATTCCAGGGACTGCCATAGCTGATGCAGCAGCAACATTTTCAAACAATGGTGGCAAATTCCCAGATCCAAATTGGCTGGGCACCATATTGGCCAAAGCAGGATTTAAAGAGTAACCACTTAACCCATAGTTTGGAAATGGTGCATTTGCACCATCACCATGCTGATATTGAGCAGGTAAGCTGCCACTGCCATTAAGTGTGGAAGCGGGTGATCCTTTCAAGTAAGAATTGTTTGACGGAACAGCAGATTTCTGGAGCACAGCTTGCCTATCAGAAAGCAAGGAAGGGCTTTTCAGGTCCGATCTAATCCCATTACTCTTAACTGAAGGCATATGTAAATGGCCAGATTCTGGTTTCTTCAAGTACGCCTGCTGTTTGATATGATCCTGACCATCTTGCAAACCAAACAGATAATTCTGGTGATTCTCAACATCTTGTTCAATCTGTGATGCTAACTGATTATCTTCATCTATCCCATGATTTGATGACAAGTTCATGCCTGATAAAGCAGCAACAAGATCATCAGATCCGTTGACACCAGATGTGACGCCACTAAATGTGCTTGGACTATTTATGTTTCTTTTCTCCGAGTTGCCAACTCTTCCTCCACCAATTGGTGTCAAGCAAGGACTAGAAGCCCTAGCTACGAGTTGGGGATCAGGAGTGGTACTCCTAGACATTGAAGCACCTACAGCAGCAGCATAGGTGTATGAAGAAGGTGGCCCAATGTTATGGACAGCAGACGATCCCTGACCACTTGCACTTGACCTTAAAGGATCTGCAGAAGTAAGTTGTCGCCGCAAATGAGCGAGCTCAGATTCAGCAGAACCTACATTCTCAAAGTTCTCATCAAAAGCATTACGACTAGCAGGAAGAGATGGTATCCTAGCGACTGGAGCAGTGTGTCCCAAATCATCCTGCAAGGGTTTTAGATATTAGATCACTGCACAAAAGAAAGAAGGTAAAGGTCCAGAAGTTTCTGAAATATTAACAGAAAGATCTTGATAGTTACATAGAAAGTTAAGGAACAAGGAACAACTTGAAAACTTAAACGAGCAAGATTTTACGTAGCATTTTTTTAACCTTGGATATACTTTAAAGCTTAAAAAACCTAGCTATGTGTGAACCACGACAGAAGATTGATCACAAATACACCTACTAAGTATGCACATAGTACTATCACAACCTTGGGAACCGCAAAATTGGGAAATAATTATATCAATCATAGATATGATTTAAAACATACATCACTGAGTATTTTTCAATCGAAGACTGCACAAATAAGCAAATTATTATCAGCAAAAAAAAAAAAGGCAGACTGTCTAAAATCAACTAAGGATCGGTTATCACCTGAAAAATTTCGGCAAAGCTTTTCTGTTTGCTTCCAAGTCCTATACCAGACAAACCAATCAGTCCATCACCACCCCAGTCTGCAGAGCTATGCACTTTCTCTGCCTCTACTTCGTTCTCTTGTTTCCTGGTATCAAACCCAGGCGGCATCGAGAACAACGACCTATTGCTACCATTATCAGCCCTATTCAACTTCCTCCTATCTCCAATCCCACCTATAGCTAAACCCTCTGCCTTCAACCTCTGTGCAAACTTCCAATCCTCCTTTGAAAGCAAAGGAGGTGGGAGCCTCGGGTTGAGATTCACATTCGAGTAATAGTATGAATGATAAGCTGGATCAGACCTAAGTTCTTCCTCAGATGCAAATCCATTTCCATTTTTAGCTCCAGCAAAAGCTGAAAAGGCGGTGGCAGCAAAACCACCACCAGTACCAGCGGAGGAGGTGGCACCCCCAAACAAACCGCCAACCGCACTCAGTGAACCCTCCACGGTAGGAGGAGCAGAGCCACTTCTATACAAGTTCAGCTCGCGTTCAAGATCATCAGCATCTTGCCTACTATGCTGTTCACGGAGCAATAATCCTATCTCTTTCTCTAAATCATCCCCAAATGATCCTTCACTACTTCCTATCATTGGTCTCCTATCTAACTCAGATAACATTATTCAAAAACCCTAATTGATCATTAATCTCTATCAGAACTCCCAAAACAATCACTACCCAAAACCGATAATCAGCCGCTAAATCCAAAAGAAACTAAACTTTTCTACACTAATACACCTAAACCCCATATTTACAAACTAAAGATTCTCACTTTAAGCTACCAAATGTGTTAAAGATCAAAACTTTAATTTCCCTAAACTCATAAACAGAAAAAAAGTCCACCTGCCCAAGAATCAAACCAAGAAAAACAAAAACAAAAGGGTGCCCAAATTTTAAATATTCTTCAAATTTGGAAACCATAAATCAACCAACAAAAACCATGTAAGAAAGCCATGATTTTCAAGTAAAAAACAGCAACAAAAATTAAAAATAGAGCAGAATAGCTCAAGGGCAAAAAAAAAAAAAAAAAGCTTTATTTTTGAAGCTGAGAGATCAAAGAAAAGAGTGAAAGAAGTTTAATGATATATAGAGAAAGAGTAGACGGCTGAGATCAAATCAAGCGGCGATTGTTTCTTACAAGAACCCTTTTAGGGTTTTGTTACAATCCAGAAAAGCTTGGATTAAATACAGTGAGGGTAAAAAAAATGTTTTTACTTTGTTTTGCTTAGGGATATTTATTCATTTTACATTTTTCTTTTTTTCTTTTTTATTTAATATTGATTTACGGAGTATTTCCTAAAAGTCAGGGCTGACTGACCAAGTGATGACCGACTGATGTAGGGAAAACAAAAATTAACGCTTCATTGATTTTTAAGAAAATCAATTTAATATTTTTTTATTTAAAAAAAATCCATTCATTTCCTAAAATAACCATGTTTATTTATTTTATCTCGTGTCACGTTCAGCCATGGCAACTCTTGGTTCCATAGATTTTGATCAACTTTTGAAGTGATATTTTATTTTTATTATTTTATATATATTTATGATTTTTTAACAACAATATTTTTTATATAATTCACCGTTCTTAAATAAATTTTCACACCTAATATATAATTTTTTTTATTTATGATTTAATTTTAAGATAATTAATCTAAATTATTTTAGTGACTATAATTGAATATTTTGGCACAATAAAAAGAAGTCAGGTAAAAAGGTAAATCTAGTTAAATATATGAATTACCTCTTTTGGTAATTTTATTTTTAAAATTAATTTTCAGATATAGGATATTAATTTTTTATTACATTAAAACTCCATTTGCCTGGATCTTTGTTTTGTTTTTTTGTTCTTTTTCTAACATTTTTGGATAATGGCAAACACAGTTAAAACTCCTTTAGTTAAGGAAAGTGTTTTCAGTTCAAAGCCAAGCACTTCAAATTCAGTGCACTTTGTTCCCTTTTCAAGTACATTTCAATCAAATCACAATTTTCTTCAATTTTTTAACCCCATAACTAGTTTCTTTCTTTTAAAAAAAATGAAAAAAGAAAAACTTAAATTATGTCTTTCTTAAATAGTTTTTCTATTTTTTATATAATATGTTAATTTAAATTTATTATTTGATGTTTAAATTTATCTTGGTTTAAAAAAAATTCAAAACAAAATTGATTTTAATATTATTATTCTGCATATTAGAATTTTCATTACATGAAAAAAGTTACGAGGGTGGTTGGTGAATAGAATTTTGGGTTTTTTTTAGTTGATTTGAGTACAAACCCTCCAAAACAAAAAAAAAAAAACGTAAGGATTGACAACATTTTTCACATCAAATTGAGAATTAGATATGTAGAATGATATATCTAATCATGTTTGCTCAAAAATTACTTTCTTTGTCACATACTAAGAACATGACATAATTATCACTAAGAATATAGTTTACAATTATATTGATACACTATTAATATTTATCAAATTCCACAATGTTAATATTTGTAGATAAGTAACTTAAGAAATTTATTTATTTAAATTTTCAAAAATATCTACTAATTAATTTTCATAATGAATATTTTAATTCATTAGTAATAGTGTCTTATTTCAATAATTTCACTAAATAAATACTAAAGTATTATAAAAAAATATTTAATAATAAAATGTGTCATGCCCTTACTTGTCATTTTATACATATCGGTTTCAGCTATCAATTAAGTTTTACCAAACACTTTTAAATAGACAATTAATAGAATCAGTTGGTCAAATCATTTTATACAAATCATTTTTCTCATATTGGGTTTTAATTTTTTTTATACTATTTTAGTCCCTCACATTATGAAATGTTCACTAATTAAATATTTAACATATTATAAAATGTCACGTCGTTACGACTAAATCTAAAATAATAAAAGAAAAACATTCATCTAAACTCGATCTAAATTCAACCAATCAAACCGAGTTAAATAGGACCTCAAGCCATGAAATATTTAACCTCAACTTAAGCAGTCCAAAGCCTTGTTATCTATTATTAAGATTTTATCTTATTGTATATATGTTTAGACTCTGTAGCATTTAGGGCAGTTGGGGCAGCATTACCTAATTTCCTGGCCCATTCAATCTACTACACCACTGCTACCAATAAGTAGAAATTTACAAAATATATATATATATATTTAAAATTATTTTAATTTAATTATAAAATATTTGGTTTAAATAAATTTTGACTAAAAATAAACCGTAACATTCTTTTCATTAACACCATTAAATTTTCTCGTTGAAACAAATGCTAGAAAATCTTGATTTAAAATTTTAAAATATTTAATATTACATGATCATATATATTTTTTAACCCATAAATAGGAGGGTAATACGTTTCAACGCGCTTGAACCCACGTACTTTTGTATTAACAACAATACTCATATCAATCGAGTTAAGACTATATCAATCTTTATTGTCCAAATAACAACGATTAGGTCGATCCATGATTAAAAGTAAGTGCAAGGAAAATAAGATTATCTTATTCGAAACTCAAAATTTCAGAAATTTTCAATTGATTTCAACTGTAGAAACTAAAATCATTTACTAATTTAATACGCATTGACGAGAAAAAGTGACCTAAATGCTTTGTTTCTATCTTCTGTCGGAATTTTCCATGGAGCAAATGGGATATCCAGCCAAACCTAAAACTGATACCTAATTTACCTGCCTTATAGGACAAGGCAACTCAAACTCCTGCTTATATTTTGTTATACACCAATTATAAGTTGAAAGGGATAATATAAATTTGGTCCCTGAATTTGGTAATTAGATTTATTTTTATATTTATATTTTTTTCACTTTGGTACTTAAACTTGGCAATCAGATTCATTTTGGTCATTGAACTTGGATTTTGTCCAAATTAGATGAGACCAATGTTCTTGGAATAGGAATAGGTTGGTTGGTCGAACCGGTTGGATCGAGAATTGAACGATATACTAATCCAAACAAAGGGATTGAATCGGAAACTACTCGAAACTGATAAAAATTGGAATCTGGGATCAAAAACCAGTAGTTGAAGTGGTTTAATATATATTTTTTTTAATTTTCATGAAATTAACCGATCAAACCGATTGAATCGAGAATCAGTTATTTGACCAATTCAACTACTAGTCTAATTTTTAGAATATTGAATGTAACACTCCAAGATTGTATGACGTTATCACCTAAAAATTTATATGCAATTTTTAATTTTCAAGTGATGATGTTGCACATTGACAAACTTTTATATTTTCAAAAATAGATTAATAAAAATTATAAGTACCAATATAAACCCGATTTTCAAATTCGAAGCAAAAAATTATATTATCTCTAAATAATAATAATAGTAATAGTAATAATAAAAGAAGGTCGTCGGGAAAGTGTCATTTTCATTCATTTGGTAAGCAACAAGTATTGGGGATAAGGATATAAATATAGACGATGCTACTTAAGTAGACTGGCCACAATTATGCAACAAAATACCTATTTTATAATCTCTAAATTTGTATATATATATATATTGAATCCCTGTATCTACAACTTGGGTTTTTACGATCTGATATCAAATTTGAGTAGATTTATTCATGAGCCGGGTTATCTTTTTTTCAGTCTATATGAATTTTGAAATGATTTGAAAGAAATATTAAGTTCGAAAAATACGCTTGAATAAAAAAATTAGGTTTGTCTAAAATATTAATCAAGCTCAAGCTCGAACATTCAAGGCTTGAGCCTAATCCGTTTTTAATGTATATATTATATAATTTATATCATAGAAACTAAATTTATATTAATATATAATGCTATAATGCAAATATTAAAAATTGCTAAGATTTCTATATATGAATTTCTAATAAACGATCTATTAAATATTAAAAAATGTAAATATATTTTATAATTAAAAATATATATATGGACAAATCTAAAATGAGTTGGGGTTGTTATTTACAAATATGGATAATGTCGGACAAATTTTTAGGCTCATGTTTTGACCCGAACTAGACTTAAACAAATATAAAATATGTTAATATCATGTTTAAATCTGACTTAAAAACACCTCTATTTCCGAGGTGTTAAAGTTAGTATGTGTTTCAATTATCATAGGTTTCAACCTATAATTATAATAAAATAGAAATTCTTAAATATAATATTGTTAGTTTCATGAATTCCTGAGGCGAAATTAGAAAAAATTTTAGGGGTCAAAATTAAATTATAATTTTTATGATAATCAAAATATAATTTCACTATTTTAATAGTCTATATCTTTATAATTTTTAAAGGATTAAATTAAAATTTCATCATTTTTAGAGGAACCAAAGTACAATTTTACTTTTACTAATTTAAAATTTTAAAATGCCTAAATAAAAATAATTCCATTTTAAAGATCTCTCCTGATGAATTCATTCAATTATATTAAAATTAATTTATCCAATAAATTTAAAACTTAATGTTTATAATTTTTATTTTATTTTATAGCAGAAAACATTTTTTTTACTTCAAAAATTATGTCAGCAATAATTTTAATTTGCTTGAGCTTAAAGAAAAATTAGTTTACTCGAAAAAGCAAAGTGCTGAACAAAACCCATATATAGAGGAAAAGATAAGAGATATTTTCATGTGCCTATCCACCCCCCACTTATTTGCTGCTTTTAATGCTTATGGTTAAGCCACGTGAAAGGTACAATTTAATTTAGTTTTTTTTTTTTTTAATTTAGTTATATATATAATCACAAGCTAGTATCAAATTTATATATTATTAGAGATTATATGACTAGAAAACTTTCACTTGTTGAAGAAATAAATATAGTGACAAAATAAAGAGATTTGTGGAGCGAGAGGTCGAGGGTCGTAGACCCAATACCGCACAAGTTTAGTATGTATAGAATTATACTTCTACAATTTGACTTTAATTGTAATATGGTTGAAAAACCCTTAAATAGATGTAGTTGACACTCTTTTTGTATCATTCGTTTTTCAACATTAGTGAATTTATTCTCCTTTGCTCGTGGTTTTTTCCCGAAAGGGCTTCCACGTTAAAATCTGTGTGTTTTTATTTTTCTTTTCCTATTGTTTTGCGATTGTTCTACCGCAATTATCGACGTTTATTATAATATATATAACTTAGATTCAATGTATAATGTTGTACATGAACTTTAATTTTATGTGATTTTATATATGAATTTTTAATTTGATTTAATTTTCACAAATCACTAACAACATGATCGAATTATCACTATTTTATGTTTATATATTACATTCACAAACAATTATACTAATCTAATATGAAAATAAACGTATGTATTCGTTTATTTAAATGTATACAATTGAATTAAAATCAATGTTGCATGTATACGTGTGAACCACGATTCAAATTTCATGTATACAATTGCACTAAATCAAAGTTCATGTATCAAATTGCACATTAAACTAAAATTTATGTATAAATTTAATATTTATCCTTAATTATAAACGATACACATTTAAATAACTATGATAAGAATTTATCATTATAAAGCACAAAAAAACTCATTTCAGTAAACTTATAATTGAAATAATATCTCGATAGGATCCGCTCATGGAATAAAAGTGGATATTTATATTGACTTCGTAGTTTTTTATTATTATATAATTTAAGAATTTAAAGAGGATTTTCAAAATTTCAAACTAATTTAATTAAAACTTTTAAAAGTTTTGAAAGTTTAACGAGAATTTACGAAAATTTTAAAAGGGTCTAAAGCTAAATGAAAATTTTCAAAAAGTTCGAATCCATCTTATCATTAAACTAAAATCTCGTATCTCTAACACTTATCTAACAAAACATTATAATAACAACAACTATTATAACGGTATTTCATAAAAAAAAAATTATAACGGTAAAAGTGCCATGGGTCCTATACTAATAATCATATTGCATTTTGTCTTTTACTCAAAAAATAAGAAAATTAGCCCAAATTCATTAAATTAAAAAGCAAATTGATTATTTGTATTAAATTATTCATCCATTTTTACTATTAGAAACTAGTGTGATTGATGAAATAACTAAATAGTTAAACGTGACGTGTCACGAGTTCATCATGCTAACGTATAAGGGCTAGGTTTGAATGTGCAATGACTAATTTACCTTTTTTAGCCGAAAAAACAAAATGAAAATTCGACTCCTAATACTCGTACGAGTTTTATTAGAAGAATAGGAATTTGTAACCATGAGTACTTGGAATATGTATAGGGAGAATTAATGTAATTTTGTTTTGAATTAAGCAATAATAATTCATTAATTGTATTTATTGTTTTAATTTTAATTTTAATCAACGTCTTATTAAAAAAACAAAAACAAAATGCTAATCAATGACTATAAAATATTATTTTTAATTTTATTAAGAAAACTATTTTTTAAAATATAAACCTCATCTTTTAAAAATTTATATTATATTATTAAATTTTTAATGCCGACATATATATCACCCGATAAAAGTATCATGAAAGTTTTTTTATTAAGAGTTAAATTGTATTTTGCCTCGTTTATTCAAAAAACATTATTAAAATTTTTATCCATTTTTATTATTAAAATTTGACATAATCGACAAAATAACTAGATAGTTACACATAGTATGCGATGCATACTTCAAGTTAACATACAACTACCACTTTTTAACGGTAAAATCTGATGAAATTTTTAACAGAATGACTAATTTACTCTTTAATCTAATATATAAAAATTAATTTACCTATTTTTAATAGAAAATTAAAATGCAATAATTTTATGATAATTTTACCCTTTATTTATTTAAAAGTCATTAGCCGAAACTTTTGAGTCTTCACTTCACGCCTTGCTTTTTTCAAAACGATGACCCCACTTCGTTTTTTCATCATCTTTTTGACTAAATCTTTGGATTTGATTTTTGATGATTTCTGTCTATGCATAAATTGCGGCCCTTAAAATTAAATAATTACGACTCTAAAAAAATAAATAAAATTTAATTTTTTTTTACTATGTTTAAGTTCGAGAACATTCTAACAGATATTTGATTGTGCGAATCCAAGAATTATATAAGTATAATTGGAGAATGCTCTTTAAACAAGTATCTAGAGAGGTGAACTCGACTGTCAATATTTTAGTTGGTTTGATGAAAGGTTCTACTATAGGCTCGAAAACAGGGGCGAAGCTAGGGGGCTGGCATGGGCCCCGACCCCCCTAAAAGGTAAAATTGCTATTTAGGCTCTTGAAATTTTTTTAAAATTTTAAATTAGTAAAGGTAAAATTACACTTTGGCCCTCCTAAAATTATAAAAATTTGATTTAATCCTTTACAAATTAGAAAGATATAAACTATAAAAAATTAAAATTTCATCCGCCCCCCTAAAAAATTATCCTGACTTCCCCCCTGCTCGAAAATATTTCATGTTGCCCCTTTACAGGTTGCTGATCAATTGCGGATAGACAGACGAATTATGCTACACAACACATATACTACTATTAGCTTATAATTGAAGCTTTTATTTCTTGTTACCATTTTTTTTTAAACCTTTAAAATTTTTAAAAATATTATGTTGAAATAGCAACGATGTAATTTGAGTTAAAGCTTGCTCAATCGATATTAGGATTTTTTTTTCTAAAGTGTTGGGAAACCCAAAGTTTAATTAGAATAATATTTTGTATGACACACCTAAAAATATTCTTATATTGTTTTTATAAAGAATTATTGAAAATATTATTTACAGAAATTAATATCTTTTCTATGCTCCACTCAATGGATGTTTCCGTCAGTGCAAAACGTAAATAATCATTAGATTTTATTGTATTCTCGATGTTTATTTGCTAATAACTCTTCTGCTCATCATAATATAGGTGGAGACAAATAGAACCTTAAAAAAAATTGACATTGATACACACATTGAAATTTTCATTAATTTTTCGTAAATTTATTTTATCCCAATACACCAATAAAAATAAGAAAAACAGGACAACAAAAAATTCTTGCTTCATTCCTCCTACATCTAATGTCGTTAAATTTTACCTTATATTATGATAATTAATTTCACCGTCACTATTATTTTTAACTTTACTGAAAATAAACGCACCACCTATATACACACATCCTTATTAAAAACAACAAGTACATTATTTGTTTTCCTGGTAATTGTCTGGGGTATTTAATATTCCCGACATTATCGTGCTATATTTTGTTGCCACGTTAGAACAGACTATTTGTTTCATGTAGACACATATTAGGTAGTGGATTCGACTGTCACCTAAGCTTTCAAAAATTTCTCCATTTTTTTTAAAAAGGAAATATTTTAGGGAAATGGACTATTCTTTGGGCTTCCATCCTTCATAATTGGACTTTATTAGATAGTTATTTATTGGATTATTCATAAAAATGCATATTTATAAATAAGTTTTTTTTAATAAAGTTGGTATCCACTTCATTTGCTACATCAATTTGTTTAGTTCGAATTTCATGTGTGAATTTTTATTTATTTTATATAAAATATATGAAAAAAATTAAAATATTCTCATAATAAATTATATATTTTTATATAAAAATATATTTTAATTGAACTCCGATAATAGCTCAATCAATAATTTTAATATCTCGAAAAAAATTATACAACAAATAATCTTATCAAATATATATTTTTCTAAAAATTGCAATCTCCAACATAAATATATTTGTTAAAAATTCGTTAAGAGTAAACTATCAACTTTGAAAATTTTAAATTTTTAAGTTTTTTTTTTGTTTTTAGTAATTTATAAAATATGAAAAATATAATAATATATAAATTTAAAGTCAAATAAACTTTTTAAAAGAAAATCTTAAAAAGGGTCGTCATTGGTGATTTATATGGCAAACTATATTACTATTCATTAACACGTATCGCCATGAACGCATCTTCCGTTTATGACGGATCAAAGAGAAGTAAGTAACGTGTCGTATTTTGATTGGACCATGTCATCTCCGTACTTTCCGAATATGGAAGTCCCTCCCTTCTCCTTTCCCATCCTCCAAAAACCGCTCCTTTTAATCGTCTCTTTCGCTCCTTATTTAAATCCCTTCCTTTCCTCTACTTCACTCTTTCTCTCCCTTTTCCCCCACTTTCCTTTGGTCTTTCATTAAAGGAAAAAAAGTTTTTTTTTTTCCCTTACATTGTTTGATCACTTTGGTTCTGGTAATGTTCGATTCTTTACTTGTTCTGTTCTTCATTTTTTGTCTTTTTTTTTTCAAAGTTTTTATTATTATTTCATGTCGATTATGGGTTTTGTTTTATCTGCGTTTATTTTTACATAAAATGTGTAATGTGTTAATGTCTCTGGATATTTAAAGACAATAATGAGAATGAAATCTTTGTCTGTCTCTAATAATCCTTTGGGTAACACTTTTTGAAGATTAAAGAAAAAGATGGAGTATGAAGATCAGATCAAACGGGGCATTGATTCAAAATATGAATGTCTTTTATTTGGTAAAATTTTCATCTTTCTTTAATCAACATTCATCTTTTAATTGTACCAAAATGTAAAATTTTTAAAAGCTAACCTTTGTATTAAATGAAAAAAATAAATACAGATTTAGATGACACTCTTTACCCTCTGACTTCTGGATTATCCAGGGAAGTTACCAAGAACATTCAAGGTTTTTTTTTTTTTTTTAATATTTCCTTGAGAAATTGTTAGCTTAAGCTTGAAATTCATAACTTTTTTTTTTTTTTTTTTGTGGATGCCATTTTATAGAGTATATGATTAAAAAGCTTGAAATGGAGGAGGAAAAAGTTCCTGAATTATGTGTTTCTTTATACAAGCAATATGGCACAACAATGGCTGGTTTAAAGGTAAAGGCTACCATCACATTCTTTTATGAATCTCGAATTCATTTAAGGGGTGACATTGTTTGTCCTTTTTCTCCAGGCTATTGGCTACAACTTCGATTACAATGAATTTCATGAGTACTTATCTTTCTTCCCATTAATGTTTTTGTTTTGATGATATGATTCTATGTATGGTATAAGTTTCTAACATATTCCCTTTCTTACAGCTTTGTTCATGGGAGATTGCCTTATGAATTGCTAAAACCAGACCCTTTTTTGAAGACTCTCTTGCATAGCCTGCCTATTCGGAAAGTTGTAAGAATCCAAATTCTTCTTTATGAATCGCCATTTGTGATGATCACTTTTAGGAGATCCCTTGTGACTATTAATGTTATGGTGTTGGTATAATACAGATTTTCACGAATGCGGATAAGAACCATGCTGACATAGTGCTTAACAGGTTGGGATTGGAGGATTGTTTTGAAGGGATTATATGCTTTGAGACCCTGAATCCCACAAACGAAGATGATTCTTCGGCTGATGATTCTAACACCAAAGTTTTCGACTACTATACATGCATTACTTGTCCTGATTCCCAGCTTGAACTTCCAAGTCCTAAAGTTGTGTGCAAACCACTTGAAAAAGCATATGAACAAGTTTTTGAGATGACCAACATCAACCCCCAGAAAACGGTAAATCGATGATACCTATAAACTTTTGAAGTGATCTGAATTTGAATAACTTCCATCAAATGTTACAATGTCTTGTATTGCAGTTGTTCTTTGATGACAGCATCCGAAATATTCAGACTGGTAAAAGTATGGGCCTTCATACCGTATGGGTAAGCACTGAATATCTAACTATGTCCTTATCCTACACTCGCACCCAAGTCCAAGCATTACAGGTTTTACTCACTGGTTTCCAATGGTACCGATATAGGTGGGAACTTCTCAACAAACTGACAGTGCGGATTATGCATTAGAGAGCATTCACAATATCAGGCAAGCATTGCCAGAGCTTTGGGAAGCAGCAGATGAGAAGGTTGACAACATTCTGCATTCCAGGGAGGTACCTGTCGAGACAACAGTTATAGCTTAGCTTTAGCTCTTATATTATAAATCTATATTTGGTGTGTTTTCACCACTCTTTTGTAACATGTAGAGTGGGGTCGTAATAGTTACGATATTTGAACTTTTTATTAGAACACTTGTATTTCGATTGAAATAAGATTTGATCTTTTAATATATATGAAAACATTGTTCTAGGAAATGAATATCTGTTAGATCCTAGTTAGTTCTTGACAGGTTTCCAACATGAAAGTGCATAAATAATTCTCCCTTTCCATCCCTGTAACATCCAATGGCCATCGACATCCACAACAAAGTCCCTATGATAACTAGATTGGACCATGTCCATTACTTTCTTCACGAGCTCTTGATTCAATGGAACCCGCTTGAACCCTGTCCTCAGGGTCCGAACCTGCCATTGCTTGTACGTTTCTGGTCTTTCAACTCTCTCAGTACCCTTGCATGCAACGAGGTTCATAATTTCCCTCCCATGTATTTCCTTCTCAAACATCATCCTTTGTGGATCGTCCCGGGCAACAGTAGCTTCAAATATATCAAACTGAGCTGAGAAATGGAACAGTGCCTCGCGGAACCTTGAGACGAAGAACGGAGCGTTGTATGTCCCATTTGCGACCCCGTGGATGAATAATTCGGGATTGATGCTTCTGATCAGTTTCAAAACGGTCTCCCTCGCACTGGTTGGTGCCACTGTGTCATCTGGGAGGTTCTTTAGCCTATACATGCAGTTTACAACCACCACTTCATCTTTCGTAATCTTCAGTTCCTCAAGTTGGATGGTTTCCCATTTCTTTGCTATCACATTGCACTCGAATGGGACATTGAACCTCTCGCAATACCTTTTCAATCGATGCCCTGTCTCTTCCACCCTTTCTGCAGGTCGGAAACCTGGTTGCGGGAACTCAATACCTGTAATACGAAGCTTGAAAGGTCCACCAGCCTGTTTCGAGAGGAGTTGGATGAGACAAGGCCATTGAAACCCGTAGCAAATGCCAAAATCAATGATGTGGAGTGTGGTTGCCTTTTCGGCCAATTCCATTATCCTTTTATTTGCATAGAAATTAGACATCTTCTTAAAGGGGCAAGCTAAAACATACACTCCATAAGCTTTTAAGACATCAGCAGCTGATGTCCTGTTGCTTAGCAGATGTGCATACAATGGCGCCCCCATGCCAGCCAAACGTGTTGTAAGGGCATTAGCAAAGTAATGTGCCAATCTTTGGGTTCCATCTCCGGACTCAGACGAGTGTTGCCTTATCAGTTTCAGCATCTCATTAGCAGTCCTTTGGTCATTGACTGCTACTGCTTGTGCACATTGTGTAAGTAGACTCCATAAATCCACTGCTTCACTTTTCTTTTCGTTTTTCTTCCTCCGGCCATTAGACCGTTTTATCTGCCTGTGCTGCGCTGAGTTGCCATTAAGAGAACACTTTGGAGAGTCCTCGTTTTCACCTTTACAAAGCAATACATCGTCGAACATCTCTGTCTGCTCTGAATCGTCAAGAGAAAGAGCCGATTGCTTATTGCTCCTACCTTCTTCCACATCCTCACGCTGATAATTTTTCCTTCCTCTCACCTTATCTACATCAACAGATGCTGATTTACTACCTTCACCAAGCCGTTCAACGGTTCCTCTTCGTAAATCCGGGAACAAAGAGGTTCTTTCAAGAGAATCAATAAGAGAAGTTTGAGTACAAAATGAGTTGAATTCACCTTTACTGCTATTACAATCATCATCTGGGTAATAATGATTTAGACCAGCCGGAATCGGATAATTGTGGCAGAGGACTTCATAGAAGGATCTTTCTGCAGCTTGTAGAGCTAAGCAATCCTGCAACATGCAGGTCTTTTCGTCAAGGTCTTCCTCCATTAACATCTGGTTTATGTATTTAAGCATTTCATTAGGGAAAGGACTATCTGAACTCATTCCTGATGATGGTGATGATGAAGATGAATCAATGGGACTCTCTTTAGACCCATTATCAAGGTTGTGATTTGCATACACTGGCATTGGCACTGAGCCGTGATCAAATTTGAACCCATACATGGAACCAGGTAAATCTTGGAAAAGGGTATCCATACAAACTTAAAAAAAAAAAAAAAAAAAGAGAGTAGAAATTCAAAGAGCTAATGAGAGAACCTGGATGACTCCATAGTTTCAAGGAGCCAAAATTGAAGATGAACTTATAAAGTTCAAAGCTTTGACTTTTCTGAAGTGGCAAGCTTTTGACATAGTAGCAAAAAAAGTTGCTTGATGCACAAAATATTTGACTCAGCTTTCAGTTACGTGGGCACGGGGGGCATCCATGAAAATGATGATGACCACAATTTGGTCATTTTACGAAAATCTCCCGTGATTATTACCAAATATCCTAAGATATTTGTACCTAAAACTGTCTTGATCTTATCAGCTGCAGCCACCGGTTCCTTTTTCTTTCATTTGGTCGTCGATAATGTTTCCAACAAAAGGAAAAAAAAAGTAGCTCGAATAATGCTCTACATCTAACCAAATATCATTTAGAAAAAGAAAAGAAAAACCCATTTAAAAGATTTAGGCCAGATTCATGCAATCTCAAGTGAAAGGAAAAGCAGGGACCTTTCCTTATTATTATAACATTAAACTTGATCCCACATAATTCAAGTGAGTGGAATATTTATATACCTTAACCTTATATTTAATTAAGTCCAGTTGAAAACTGCATCATTATGAACCTGTAACCTTCAAATATGTATCATCAACTTGAATGTTATTTGACATATAGTAATGGAGAAGAGTAGGCTCCATGAAAGATGCTTTGAGGTCTAGGTGCTCCGCCGGATTCCTGGTGAAACAGGCCCGACTCACACCTTTGAGGTGTTCCATGTTCTTTACCACACCTGAGCCAGAAGCATTTGCTTTGGTATTTTAGGCTATTTTACTTTCGTGGTAGGGATATGCTTTTACAACATGTACTGGTAGAAAGATAATAAATTTTGATTAAAGTATTTTTTATGCCTATTTTACGATTCTTGAAGATTAATCATTTTAGAATATTCGAACAAAGTCTTCTCTTTACGAGTCAACACTTGAATTAAAAAGATGGTCATAACATGTTAGGACAGTGCTCAATATTAATAGCAAAAAAGTTGAATCCAATGGTTTTTTCCTATTTTAAACGGGGTTTAAATTGATGATCATGAATGGAATTAATAATAATCCAATGGTTTTTCTCCTGTTTAATGGAGTTGAAATTCGATGATCTAATCTAATGGTTTAGATATAATACCTGAATTGACGGCTAGACTAATAATAAAACATGATTGATACAATACAAATATTCTGAGAAATCAATTTGAACATTACTAAATTTTAAGGACCAATTTAAAACTTGTGCAATAATTAGAAGACATTGGTACAATTAGCCCGAAAAAAGTGGGGAATTGGATTGAATCATCGATAGTCAACTATCCCAACGTGAGCCTACCCCACCTCTGGTATACCTACTATATAACAGCACCAAACGTTAACCAACAAGAGAATTATGATGACTAATGTGAGAGACCAAAACCAAGGAAGAAAGGAATAACTGATACTTTGCATGGCCAAGAAAGTTATTTCATGTGCATCCTAATGGGCCCTTCATCACCAAATGCCATAAGTTATTTCTATTTACTTCAGGTCAGTTTTACAGTTTATATTTGGAGTTTGTGATTGTTTCTTCTAATAATGTTATCTCTAAAATTTAAAATATTTTTTATTTAACGGAGAAAGTGGGAATGGGAGATTGGAATTAATGTACACCTTGCTTAGTCTAGCTCTAGCATAAGGATATATTTATCCATCCCCCTCTATAATGATTCATGCAAGGAAAGATATTTACATATAATTTTATATCTAGAGGGATTAAAACATTAAAATTTTATTTTAGGGGCTAACCTTAGACTTGTTGATGGGCCAAATTATCCGCTTGGTTTAAAGGCCTGTTAGAAATTTAAAAGGATTTAGGTAAAAATATTAGGTCTGAAAAACGAGCATGGGCAAAATTTTTATGTCCATTTAAAATATGAGTTGAACTCATTTAATGTTCAAGACCGGCTTTTAAGTTTGTAATTTTTATATTATGTAGTTTATAATACATAAATATTAAATATTAAGTTAAAATAATATAAATACATTTTTAAATTTTGTTTTTAAAAAATAATATGGGTGGATCTAAAATGAGTTTGGATTAACCATTTACAAATATAGGTGAGCTTGGACAAAATTTTAAGCCAATAATTTAGGCTAGGTCAAGATTAGGCAAGTATAAAATATGTTAATATCATACTTAAGCCTGACTCAACCCAACCCCAAAACACCTTTAGCCAGTTCCCTACCTACCTCTCCTTATATCGCCTTGGTCTACATTATATTTTAGTGTTTGATTAAGCTTGGTTTCATGAATGAACCAAATATCTCTAATTTTTTTTTAAAATTAATTCAGATTCAAAGTATGTTCTTTTAGTTGTCGATAAATACTAATCTACCGTTTGAAGTTAACTAGCCGGACTTTTTAAAAAAAAAATTAATTATGAAGTTTAGCTAATAGTTTAGTTTAGTAGTTTACCCTATAATTTAAAATCCTTCTGTGTTATAAAAGCGGCAGCAGGCCACCTTTAATTTCACAACCTAGTAAAGCATTAGCTATACGAGGGGTAATAGCCCATCTCTCTCGACGTAGGGAGCATGTCGGGTGTGTGGATATTTGACAAAAAAGGCGTGGCTCGCTTAATACCCAATCCCACTCGAGAATCCTTCGAGCATAAACACCCCATTTATCCCGGCACCTCCACCGCACCCGGGGCTCGACCACGGGTCCTCGTCTACCTCCCTACCAACCAAGTCATCAACTCCTATTCCGAGCTCGAGCACCGCCTGACCGAACTCGGTTGGACCCGTTACCACAACTTCACCCAACCTCACCTCCTTCAGTTCCACAAATCAGAAAACTCGGCTCACCTCATTTCACTGCCGAGAAATTTCGCCCACTTCAGGGCTTTGCACATGTACGACATTGTCGTCAAGAACCGGTCTTTCTTTCAAGTACGTGAGGCTGCAGCCACTCAGTGACGATGCTTTGTGTGCCCGTACAATGATGGACACGTTTGGTTTTCAGCTGACTCCATAGCCGGTACAAAGAGGGCTGCTTTAACTTGCTATTGCGAAATATATATAGCAAATATTTATAGCTCACTGGGATCTATCCTTGTCTTTCTTATGAACAAAATGTTTTCATCTCATGTTTTAACGACTGATACCTGCATCTAGTTTTGTCTTTTCTAATGGGTTAATTTCACACTTGACCCCTTAACTTTCATCTAATGTGTAATGTGGTACTTGTACAAAGAACTTGTACTATTCTATTATATATTAACATTTAATTTACACAAATAAATGAATGCAATCTGTCTTTATATTGCCATTCAATTTTCATTGAATGTGTTTTAGTTTTTTCTTTAATTTAAAAAAAAAAAATTATTGCTTAAAAATGTAAATGAAAGGAAAATATCAAATAATTTAATTAACATGTTAAAGCTTTGGGTACATTAATACATGTGACAGAATAATATAATTAGAATTAATCATGAGTCGGGTCGAATTTCAACAAAATTTTAGACTGAAAATATAAGATTAGCTGTTTATGATTAGCTAGTAAAGCACATTCTACGGAATGTACACCAAACTCTAAACCCCTCTGTGTAAACCCCGTTTGTCGACACCGAAACGGAGGAGTGGCTGTTGACATTATTGTGTGAACCAGAACTACCTAAAGTCACTATCAGTGCCAAACATTAATCAACGATTTGGGCACTCAAAACATAATAGAAAAAGCTTACAACCAATCCCAGAAATATGCTCAAAATTATTGGACAATTGCTCTCATAAAACCCCCTTGCTCGTGCACTCTCTTTGTGCTTTTCATGACCTATAACAAACCCTATTTATAGTGTTTTTGATGGCCTAAACAAAAGCCAATAGACAATTTACAGAGCAAAATCTAGTTGCAGCTTTCGGTGCACCAATTTGGTGACTACAAATCTTGAAAATTTTGGTTCATGGTTCTTGAATTCTATCCACTTCTGAAAAAAAAAAAAAGTGAGTTCCTAATAATTCATTATTGACAAGCTAGTAAGTAGAGAGATATAAGCTTCCATTCCAGACAGGCAGCAAAGAGATAAAAGCCTTTCTGGGCATGAGCTTTAGTCTAAGGTTAGTATTTTATCACCTCTATTTGTATTTTAAGAATTTTTATCTTGTTCAATTGTTAATAATGTAAAAATTATTTTGGTCAAGTCAAATTTAGTTCATTATAGAATTATTTTTCTTGTTATATGACGACCAAATGTTTTTACAAGGACTTGGAGCAAATTTATACCTATTTTATACTTCCCACATGTTTTTACCCTCTGGGATTCAATCATATATGTTGGTGGATGATTAAGCCTCTGTACTCAGTGATAAGCAGAAGAGGTAAAACTAGAATAGAATCACTTATACTAAAATTCAGATTACAATTTATTTTTTTTATTTAAAAAATAGGTAAATTAATTTCTGTGAATTTTTTTGTTAAAAATTTCATTAATTTCTATTGTTAAAAAATTGATCATGTAAGTTAGCATGAAGTATATGTAACATGTCACGTGTAACTGTCTAATTATTTCATCAGTTATGCCAGTTTTTAACACTAAAAATTGATAAAATTTTTAACAAAAAATAATAATTTATTCTTTAATATAATATATAATAATTAATCTATTTATTTTTAAATAAAGTGATCGACTCGTATTACATTACAGGAATCTTCCGTACTTTTACCGCCCCAAGATAACTTTGAAATCACCATGACATGCATGCCTATCAGCTACCTTCCAAGGCGTTTCCAGATAATCGATCAAGGGGGAGAATGATGAGAAAAGTTCACGTTTCACACCAATGTTTGATTTGACATAACAAATGGGTCATGGAGTCTTCATAGGCACTGTAGCAGCTGCTTGAACGTCCTACCTACAGACTATATATTGATGAAATCGTACGTGGTTCATTTGATTCAGTCAACCTAGACCTAGGATGCTAACCTTCCATAGACGTGCTTCAGAGCTGAACTGCTCATGCATGCATGCTGCATCCTATTCCACTTCTGTTTGATACTCCTTGTCCTTTTTTTCAGTTTCGAAATTCGGGTAATCTTTTTTGTAATGCCTTGGTTCGTCATCATCACGATTTAGTTTGAATAACTAGTCTCAGACTTGTTTTACATGGATCATGTTGTTAGATAGATTGGGTTTTGGTTGAAACCTCCTCAGGGTTAGGCTCCATTTGAACCGACAAAGTTAATTCAGGGTTAGGCTCTAAGAAAACCATCAATATGGATTCTCTCAAACATCTTATTGGTTAGCTTTTAAGATAATATAGAATTCGGCTTATGTTACTTTCCTTATCCCAAGTATTTGTTTATGGGTAGAGTCGAGTTTGAAATACATCAATATAACTTGGTTTAAGAATTTAGGGTTAATATATCATTCGATATTTAAGTTTGATTTTAATGTTCAATTTAGTATTAAGATCAATATTGGTTACATGTGGTCCAAAGAATGTTCACGTGTGTGCTCTAGTAAAAAAATATAGATACTTAATTGGGACAAAATAAAAGCTCAAGTGTCCTCAAATTGAACATTGAAGCCAACTCAAGTACTTAAATTGAAAAAAGAAATCATGTATTAAAGTGAACATTGAGATCAAACTCAAGTACCAAATCAGGACAAAAAAAATTTAGATACTAAATTGAACATTAAAGCCAAACTCATATACCAAATAGTATATTAACACTAAACAATAAAACAAAATTTCACGATTAAATCCTTTAGACTTAATGCATCAATTGGTGTTTGAGTTAGAATTTTTTTTCCCTAATCTCGTACTTATATTTTTTTATCTAATATTTGGCAAAAATTATATATTTTAATATATAAAGTTAACATTGTTAACTTTTTAATGTTTAATTAAGAGTTTTATGGTTAATTTGATGAAAATTTATAATTAACTAATAATATTAGCAATTAATTTTCATCAAATAAATCCTAAAAAAAAATCATAATCATTAGACTATTTTTAACAAGTTAAACTCAAAATTAAATTAGCACTAAATTTATTCTATTAACAATTTCATCAAATCAATCTTAAAATTTTAATCAAACATTAAAAAATATTTTTTTTTTACTTTTAGCTATCAAAATGTATAACTTTTATAATATAAGTACCATATTGAACTAAAAAATAATATACAGGTATCAAATAATATAATAAGCCAAAAAATTAGCATGAAACGACAGGTTTGCCCACAATTAGGACAAGATTAACCCAACTTCAATGATAAAATTTAAGCCCAAGGAGCTTAGCTTACATAAATGCCGAAATAAGATTGATAGAATGAAAGCGATCCACTCAAATTACTGGTTCATTATACATTATTCTCAGTTTCAAAGCTATTTTTTGTGTTTTAAGCTGTGATTCCTTGATTTGAACTTCAATTCTTTTTCACAGTGGCAGCCTTGATGATATGGACGAACTCGGGCTGATTCAGGAAACGGCGGAGGACACGGTTAAGACGAGGCATTAAACCAGTGGAACAATGAAAGAAAGAACATCGCTAACCTTGAGAGAAGCTCCACCAACCAAGAAGCCATCCACATCCGGTTGTGCAGCCAATTCGTTGCAGTTTGCTCCGTTAACAGAACCTTCATTTATGGTGCAATGGATGCATATTCAACCACGATTATAACACGATTTACTTGTTTTCTCTCGGATAACATCAATAAGCAGTTGAAAAAAATACCTCCGTATATGATTCTAGTAGATGCAGCAACTTCGGAATTAACATTGTCATTAAGCCATTTCCTCAATTCGCAATGAACCTGGAATATACATGATTACACACAATGACATGAGCTTCGATACATGACTGGTATAGTTATATGATAGCAATCAGCATTCATCGTTTATGGGAAAACACGTGCAATGCAAAAGTGAAGACTCATCTAAAAGGATATATGCCTCGAGTACTTACTTCTTGAGCCTGAGCAGGGGTCGCGACCTTGCCGGTACCAATGGCCCAAACAGGTTCATAAGCCAGAACAACGTTTTCCCAGTTTGTTACTTTCTCTGCAAACGAGCATTAGCGGTTAAAACCTATATATGAAACGAAACAAACAATCGGTTTTGCTTCTTTTACATTTCGAAAGAAAGTACCAGCGATTGCTTTAGTTTGTGCAGCAACAACAGCCATGGTCGAGCCCGATTCTCGCTGTTCAAGAGTCTCACCGATGCAAGCAATCGCTTTCACGCCTTGAGAAACTGCATAAGCTACTTTGTCTCCGATAAACTACAGAGACAAGGGTTGGGAATATAAACAAAATCGTGTCACTCAAGAAACAACAAAAACAAGACTCGAAACTACGAAATAATAGGAACCTAGTCGTATCGGTTACCTCATTGGATTCATTCAAGAGAGCCCTTCTCTCAGAGTGACCAATAATAACCCATGGAATGCCCAAATTAACAAGCATTTCAGCACTGTGTTCAAAGAGTAGCAGCTAAGTTGATCGCTAATATACCACAAACATCGACCATTGCCGGAGTCTAACAAGCCTAACCAACAACAATGATACAAATAACCCAACATCAAATCATACCTAATTTCCCCAGTAAAAGCACCACCTTTGCGAACCCAACAGTTTTGAGCAGCAACATGGAAATCAGACCGCAATAGGCTTTTCACAAGTGTAAGAAACACAAATGGAGGGCTCACAACAACCTCTGCCACAACACAACATAAATTTGATAAATTATTCAAACTAAGGCTTAGTTTGGATGGGCGGTGTGTTTACCTCCGGTGAGGTTAAAAACAGCGGTGGCGGTGAGAGTAGTTACTGTAGCGGTGAGATTGGACACTATAGCAGTGAGATTAGAAACAGCGGTAGAGTGTGTGTTTGGATTCAAATGCAGCTGTAGCGGTGAGGTGAAAATGAAAAATGACTATTAAGGACATCAAATTAGAATTGATATATAATAGAAGTTTTTAAATTATTTTGCTTATATAAAATTATTAAAATATGTGAATTTATAAATTCATTTAATAAAATATTAAAATGTATCTTTCAATATTTTATTATAAATATTTTAATGAATTATATAATCAATTTAAATTATTTATTAGATAAAATGATAAATCATATTTAATTATTTTTATAGTTAACCATTTTTTTATAAAAATGCTAAGTATTATATCAACAAATAAAAACATTATATTTTCGAGGGAATAAAAAAAAACACTACTTAAATCATATTGAGTATTAAAATATACTAAAAGGATTTGACATTAAATAAAAATTTAATTATATTTATATTAAGAATATGATAATTTTTTAATACGTATAAATATAACAAGTGTAAAATATAAACATATATTGAAAATTTAGAGATAAAATATAAAACATATAAAAGAAATGCCACAACAAATATGTGGATAAATAAAAATTCTCCTGCATGTCACTTTATATTATTTAGGAGTAGAAATTGGTAAAACAAAGGGGGCATATTTTCCAAATAGATGACTCGGTAAACTAATTGGAGCTTTCTACATCAGTGGAAAATGGGGCATCAATTGCCCAAACACACTTCACTGGTATTTATCCAAACAAAAAATCAGGTGCAGTTGAGCATGGGAAAGTGTGAAACACATTGAACTGGAGGTTCAGCATAATCCAAAGGGAGTCTAAATGTTTGTTTAAGTAATCAAATGAAAGTAAATTTCAGAAAGGAAAGAAAAACAAAAAAAAAACCAATCCACAACATCCTCGGAAGGAACTTCAGCTTCATTCAATGTGGTAACAATCTTTTTTACTTCCTCAGTTGTTCCATTCTGCAACAATCAGATATGGAATAATAGCTGAAAAAACATTGATTAATTGAGTTTTTGACTGATAAAAGAGGAACTGAGGAAGAAACATACGCATTTCCAGTTGCCTCCGACAAAGAATTTGCGAGCCATGAAAGTGTTTCTGTGTTTGTCGTTTATGGCGATGGGGACGAGAATCTAGGACAGAAACAAGAAAACCCAAAGCTTCTGCTGTAATAAGGTTGGATGATAATAACTGTGGGATGTCGCCCTGGTTTTTAAGCACAAGTTGCTCTGTAATTACGATAACGTCATTTTCGTTCATTTTTACTAATTTAAGTAATTTAATTCTTAATTTTCTTTTTTCTATACATATATTTTACATATTAATTAATATGTTTATAACAATTATAATGAAAAACAATCATTTTACAACTCCTCGGAGCTTGTTGATACTGCCGCTAATACTTCCTCATTTTCATCGTCTTTTTTTTTTCTTCTTCTTCCAATGACAATAAGCTTGGACAGGGATGGATTTTATAGACATGATTGTGAAAAATAATGAAAATCAATTCGTTTGAATAGTTTTTGATTTTCGGGTATGAAAAAGTATATTATCCATTTTTAATAGTTTAATGTCATAGATACAAATGGTTAAAGAATTTATTGATATATTTCTAGATGAACTATCTAGATTGATACCCGTATGAGAAGATTAGTTTGTAATTGGTATGATACTCGAAACCGTTCCGATCTTTATTGTTTAAGGTTTAGGGTTCAGAATTTTCATTTAGATTTAATTTTTTGCAAGGCGAAAATATTAAAATTTGATATGAAAATACTGATATGATATTAAATTATTTAAATTATTCATATCCATTAAATAATTTGTTTTTTATGACACGTTTTGCAACTGGTTTAAACTAACATAAATACTCCCAACTACTAAATACATTAATTTATTTTATAACTTGTTAATGTAAACTAATGTTATATAATCATTATAATGATATGTGAAAATCGAATTAAATCAACATTTAATATATAAATTTATAAAAAAAATTAAAATTAAAATATAACATTATACATTAGATCAAAAATAATATATGATATTTTATCGAATTTATTTTGGATTGGATCAATTTAAGTTTTTAAAATTTTTAATTAATTTCGAGTTTAGATTATTTTAGGCATGTTATTTCATGATTAAAATATAAAAAGTTTAAGTCATTTCAAGTTAATCTAAGTGTGTTTTTAAGTTTGGATAAATTTAGATTCAAAATTATTACTTTTTTTACCACCACATTAAATTGAATTAGTTGGACCATATTTTCTAGCTGAAATCGAACCCCGAAGATCAGCAAAAAGCTGTTAAAAGCCAATTCCTATGCCTTTACTAAACTTCAAAATATTTTTTCAAAATAATATCATAACCATTAACCATTGCCATTAGGGTACAACATAGGATTTCTCTCTATTTGAAAATTAACATGTTAAGGTAAAAAAAAGAAAAAGAAAAAAAGATCATTTCAAAATTAAAGAAGCTAAGAGGAGACAAGAATTCATTCATTTTCATTTACCCTTATGGCAGTTCTTGAATGGAAAATTCATTCAACAACACTTAAATAAAAACGAGGGAATTTTCAACTCTATCGTCATCTCCGCCATTCTTGGTTCATTGTTTTTCGACAATATGAACATTAAAAGAAAAAAAATAAATAAAAGAATAAAGAGAAATGGCATATAGATTAAAAAAAAAAAAAAGCTTGCGAGCTGCAATTGTTTTGCCAAATAAAAAAACAAGACATTACTTTTGCGCCTCTTGCACTCTTTGAAGAATTAGAAGCACTTCCTGTGCACAATAGAGGGGCCGGATTCATCGTACTCCGCCTTAGCAATCCACATCTGTATTCCGATCACAATGAGTAAGTGTTTTCAGTACGAATATGACTAAAACCGAATCAAGATAAAAAAAACATATGAATGTTGTTCTATTCATGTGTAATTAACCTAATAGTTTCCGGAAAATCGAATTTCTTGAAGCACAAGAAACTAAAAATCCCTCACAGTTCGACTCATTTATAAGCAGGGCGAATGGGAAATTGCTTCTTTAGACCCCTCAAAGTTCATAAAATTTTAAACGGTAAAATTATAGTTTAGCCCCTGAAAAATGCTAGAATTTTGAGTTCGCCTCTGTTTATAAGAGTTAAAGCATTTAGTCTGTTAAGTGAACAATACCTGCTGGAAAGTACTGAGAGATGCTAAGATGGAGCCTCCAATCCAGACACTGTATTTCCTTTCAGGTGGAGCCACCACCTTAATTTTCATGCTGCTTGGGGCTAAGGCAGTGATTTCCTTGCTCATTCTATCAGCAATTCCAGGGAACATAGTAGTTCCACCACTGAGAACAATGTTTCCATACAAATCCTTCCTAATGTCGACATCGCACTTCATGATAGAGTTGTACGTGGTTTCATGAATGCCAGCAGCTTCCATTCCAATCATGGAAGGTTGGAAAAGGACTTCTGGGCATCGGAAGCGCTCAGCGCCGATGGTGATCACTTGGCCATCAGGCAACTCGTAGCTCTTCTCAATGGAAGAACTAGTTTTGGAAGTTTCTAGCTCTTGTTCATAGTCGAGTGCAATATATGCCAGCTTCTCTTTCACATCCCTCACAATTTCACGCTCAGCTGTAGTGGTGAATGAATAACCACGTTCAGTCAAGATTTTCATAAGGGCATCAGTAAGATCACGACCCGCTAAGTCGAGACGGAGGATGGCATGAGGGAGGGCATATCCTTCATATATGGGGACAGTATGACTCACCCCATCTCCAGAGTCCAAAACAATACCTACATCAAGTATTGTAGAGAATGGTTAATAGATGAAAAATGAGCAAAGTACTAATTATAGGTAGAAATGGGAATCAACATCAGAGCACTTCAAATTCTTCCATAATTAACTCAAGTTTTATCCAAGATACTAAGAGCCATATTGCTCCGCATCTTCATTTTTCCATAAATACATGTATCCAGCACATATCTCGATAAAGGATATGAAGATCGAACTCCAAGTCCATCCCTCTAAATGTATGGAAAACATAGAACCGATTGAGTTTACCCTTATCAAACACTTACCCCAAAATCAGAGCAACATAGATGGATTGCAGTAAAAAATTGCTTACCAGTTGTACGACCACTGGCATATAGGGAGAGAACAGCCTGGATAGCAACATACATAGCCGGAGCATTAAAGGTCTCAAACATGATTTGGGTCATTTTCTCACGATTGGCTTTAGGGTTAAGAGGCGCCTCGGTAAGAAGAACCGGATGTTCTTCTGGAGCCACACGAAGTTCATTGTAAAAGGTATGATGCCAAATCTTTTCCATATCATCCCAGTTGTTAACAATACCGTGTTCAATCGGATACTTCAGAGTTAAAATACCACGTTTGGACTGAGCCTCATCCCCAACATATGCATCTTTTTGACCCATACCAACCATCACACCAGTGTGACGTGGACGCCCCACAATGCTAGGGAACACAGCCCTTGGAGCATCATCTCCAGCAAATCCAGCCTAAAAAGAGAGAAACACATCATTAGAAAATATCATATATATATATGAAATATGATAGAGTATCCTAAACTGTTACCTTGACCATTCCAGTTCCATTGTCGCAGACAAGTGGTTGAATATCCTCACCATCAGCCATCTTGTATTAACTAAAACGTTGGAAATAAGAACAACATCACAACAATACAGAGAAATAATCCACATTTCAACAAGCATGCTTTGAATTAGTTATGAGCCAAGACCAAATCATCCTCGTTCAACGATAAAATATGAAGTTATATACAAAATAAAGTTTGTGACAAAATTCCTAATCCAAACCATAAATAATCCATCACAAACATTTTGTTCAAGAAAAACTATGCCTAGTCATAGAACAGAGACCCTTCATATGATCTTACATTCTCATTTTTTTTAATCTATTTTATTGATACGATAACTAGATTCAAAACATTAGAATTAGAAAACATCAATGTATGCCGTCATTAGAAGCCAGAGAACAATAAATTACCGAAGATCGAAACTAGAGCTATTAAATCAAATTAGAAAATAACGGATAAATACAATTCCCGCTAGCTTATCAGACTGCTAATCGTATACAGATCGAAAATCAATAAAGAAAACGGTAATCTGAAATATCAGTTTCTTGTATTTTCTCTTTTTCCTATATTTTCTCAGGAATCAAACAGAAACTAAAGAGAAATTCACCTGCGAAAAACAAAAACAATGAGGAAACCGGAGAAAGACGATCTCAGCTACCCGCCTTTGAGTTCCAAAAGAATAAGAAAATGGTAACTTAAAAATGAAGACCTTTTTTGAAATTTAAAAACATCTAATGAAAAACTTTTTAGTTGTTTTTTAACCGTTTTACCGGATCCTTCGGTCGTATTCTCCTTTTTAGGTGATGGAGCGCGTCAACTGGGCTCGAAACCTGGAAACCCGGTTTCCCTTCCACTTTGGTCAGAGAATTTTAAGTTTTTATAATTGATATTCAAAAAAAAAAAAAAACATGTAATTCTTAAAATGTGTTGAAAAATAAGGGTAAATTATATCCGGTGTCACTAAATTATTAATAAGCTTACATTTTAGTTATTAATTTTAAAAAGTTATAAAATGGTCATTAAACTATTCAAAAAAATTATTTTAGACCTGAAATATTTGATACTTTTCATTTTAGTCACTAAACTATTTAAATGTTTTTATTTAAATAATTAGATTGTTAAGTTTTTTTTTTTAAAAAGAAGACCTATTAGTGAGTTTCAAGCGATTTGATGGTCAATGTCGAAGATCGAAGAAGAAAACTGTTTCGATTTTGATTCACAGATTGATGACTTCAAAGTTATTTCATAAATAAATAAAAAACTATTCAAAAAAATTATTTTAGACCTGAAATATTTGAAAATTTTCATTTTAGCCACTAAACTATTAGAACGTTTTTATTTAAATCATTGGGTTGTTAAGTTTTTTTTTTTTAAAAGAAGACCGATTAGTGAGTTTCAGGCGATCTGATGGTTAATGTCGAAGATCGAAGAAGAAAGATATTTCGATTTTGATTCACAGATTGATGACTTCAAAACTATTTCATAAATAAATAAAAAAACTGAATTGTACAAGCGAATGGGAAGAAAAGCTTTCGATTGATACAAGCGGTACAAATAGAGAAGATCATAATGCAACGATTTTAACAACCCAGTGATTTGAATAAAAACTATTTTGTAGGTTTTTAAAGTTAAGTGACTAAAATGTAATTTTATTAATAGTTTAATAATTTTGACGATAATTTACCACAAATAATTTATATTGAATGTCAACCATTTAAATTATTAGGCTTTTTTAATATAAAAAAAAAATTAGTGCTTAAAGTCTTATCCTATATTTTCGAAGATTAGATAAAAATATTAAATTCAAAAAATAAACTTGAGAAAGGAATTTTTTAAAATAAAATTAAATATTAAAGAATTTTAGTTTTATGTAAGGGTGTGCAAAATTCGGGTAAAATCGAAAAATTTCGGTTAACTGACCAAATTCGGTTAATCGGTCGGTTAACCGAATTTTTTCGGTCGGGAGTCAGTTAATTATTTTGTGATTTTTCGGTTAACGGTTAATTCGGTTCGAAACCGGTCGGTTAACCGAATTTTTTCGATTTAACCGAAAAAATTAATAAATAAAATTATAATATATAAATAGGCCCACTATTCACCTAAATCCAATCCCTAAACTCAATCCAAACCCAAATATCAAACCCAACCCTATTACCCAATCCAACTCAATCATAAAAATTACAAATAATTTAATAAATAAAAATAAAATTCTAAAATTAAAAATAAAATTATGTAATCTTTTTAATTATGTAGTGATTCATTTCGGGTAATTCGGGTAATTCGGTTAATTTTAACCAAAAATAAAAACATATAATTTTCGGTTAATTTATTAACCGACTGAATTAACCGAAAAAATTCCGGTTCGGTTAACGGTTAAAAATTTTGAAGGGTCAGTTAATTCGGTTAATGTTATTTCAGGTCGGTTAACCGACTGAACACCCCTAGTTTTATGTGTAACGTTATACGCAAAGTTAAAAGAGATGCTGAGCATTTGCCTCCATTATTAAATGGTATAATTCTCCTTTTAGTCCCTTTTAGAAAAAATTAAGAGTCCAAGTTTAATCTTTTTAACTTCGGCCAAATACAAAAATTACATTTTTGACCCTATAAAACAATATTTATTCAATTAAGACCATTTTAGTTCAAAATTTTTAATTTTATCTCCGTCCATATATAAAATTAATTTTTTATTTCTCCCACCACCACCACCAAATAAAAACCTTATCTCTCCCCTTTTTTTTTTGTTTTTTTTTTTCTCTCAGCTTCTTTCCCTTTTTCTAATTTCCGTTTACCCCACAATTTCGTCATCACAGAATTTTACTTTTTATTACAAACTGTTTCTTCTAAAATTCTATGACCAACTCACTATCAGACATCTCTCTTTATGTCCGGATCCTACCATTTTTATTTTTTTTTTGTATTTTTATCGTGATTAAGATGATATTTATAAAAATATATAATTAATGTACTAATTTTTTAAATTAATAAAAAAGCATTAATTTAACATTACCAAGCATTTGTTGAATAAATTTTATTTTTTTTAATGTCACTTTCAAATTAATGTTCCAAAATTATATCATATGAATTGCTTTATTCGTCGGTGCAAGGTCTTGGTCCCCGCAGAAAAAAGAAGAAGCAAACATCCCTTTGATTCCCTCTTTTTTTTTTTGTTTAAGACAAAATATTGTTTTCAAATTATTAGTGGAAATATTTTGCACCTTTAATTAATTATTTTTAATTAAATTTGATGCTCCATTTTCTGATATCAGATTTGAAGGTTAACATACTGAAAAGATAAATAAAGAGTTATGTTCAAAAGGTTGCACTTCTTTTGACCATGCATGGTTAATAAAAAATTATTATTTATTCTTTCTATATATATAAAAAAACCCCTATAAATTCTAGAATACTTGAGTTCAACATAGAATTGCATGGCTTTGAGTGGTATTTTTGGCGTTTTCTTGGATTCTCTGGTCTTTTAACTTAAAAACTTTAATATTAGAAAAAATATATAGAAAAATTGAAGAGTTTAACTCCCACGATAATTACAAAAGCCATATATTTATGTTTAAAAATATAAGTTATAATCAAATTATTTGATGAAATTTATGAAAAATTTTAATCTTAAGAATGGAAATACACATTTCAATATGTTTATGTATATATCTCACAATGATGCTTAATTATAAATATGAAATTTCCACTAACTAGGATGAACTAAAATATTGTGAATATATATATATGTTTATGTATCTAAATCTTAACTTCCCTTGCATAAAAGAATAGAAATGGATATATATATATATATATAGAGAGAGAGAGAGAGAGGGAGAGAGAGAGAAAGCTAAAGACATGATATATCAACAAATATAAATATTATACACACATATATGTGTAAGTATATCAGACAAACAAGAAGTGTAAGTGCAACATGAAGCAATGAACATTGCTAAAGACACCATGGAATTGATGCTTATGGTGGACTGTGCATATATGGTAAAATAAAACTTGTAATAGTTATAATTTCTAAATAATGGTCAATATATAAAAATTCATCAATGAAGAGGAGGATAATCTGTGTGTGTGTGTATTATAGGGGTTTACAAGTGCAGCTAGCCATTTATTGTTCAGCTAGAATGCCAAGAAAATGCATATATAGAGGAACCCAAAATTTAGCATGATTTTATGCAACTTACACAACAGTGTTAACCATGGAATCGTTAGAATATTTAATGAAAGATCTATCGAAATGTGAGCAATATGATGATTTGCAGACATGAGAAAGGCTATATATATATCACAGAGGAAATTAGTTTATAATGTCAGATAAAAGATCCCATAACATCAAACATAAACATAGAACACATCAGTAAACAAGCCCATGCAAACAAAATAACATAAAAAAAAAAAACCCAATATATATACTATGAAACATGCAACATCAATTCTGCAAATCTTTGTTTTTTCTTCGATAGATGATGATGATGAGATAAGTTCTGCACTTAACCTTGCAATTTTTCACCACCCATTATTTACTTTTTTTGATGTTGAAGGAAGCTTGTGTGCCAGTCAAGGTGATCAAACTATATATATGTATCTGTCATTAAAGCTAGCTGTTTTGATAACTGGACAGCTTGAAGATCAGGTTTTTAAACTATAAGAGATGATTAGTATTAGAAGCGTTAAGACCTGATAAATCTGTCCAGTTATTTCCTCCCCAGTACTGATTATTCTCTGAAGCATTATTCATCATGGATCTTGATAGGTTTAGCCCTTGGTTGTTGTTGTTTTCCATTTTCACTGGAGCTAGCTGAGAAACCCTAGAGCTTGAAGTTATGGAACGAAGAAGCTGGCTTTCACCCACCATTGAAGATGATCCTTCCATGCCTTCACTTTGAAGTGAATATAAACCGTTTGTTGGCTCAAAGAAAGGAAACTGCTGATGACCTGCTGATGATAAACTGCTCATGCCTGAGTTGGTTCCTATATGAAACCCCATCTCAGCTTGTCCTCCATTAGCACTAGCACCAAAGTTTAACCCAATATTTCCCATGCCAAACTGAGAGAAGCTTTGCAACGAAGCCATGAAAGGCAAATGAGGGATTTGCTGTGGCAAATGGCCTGTGATTTCAGAAGGAATATTATTATTAACAGCATTTGTTGAATTAGAACCACCTTGTTTCTCAGCTGAACCTGTGGATTTTGAGCTGCTGCTTTTGTT
This sequence comes from Gossypium sturtianum, assembly GCA_025698515.1. Classification (NCBI taxonomy): domain Eukaryota; kingdom Viridiplantae; phylum Streptophyta; class Magnoliopsida; order Malvales; family Malvaceae; genus Gossypium; species Gossypium sturtianum. The sequence continues at coordinate 166,093,680 of CM046950.1, forward strand.
TTTCTTGTTTCTCCGGCATCCTCCGCCGACCGGAACATTTCTAAGGGCACCCCCTCTAGTCCAATACCGCCGACACGTCTTACAAAAGTGGCGTGGCTGTGAAAGACTGTAGTTATTGAAGTAGCAAAACTTGGTATTAGTAGACTCACACCTTGGACATTTCAGAGCTGCTTCAGGCTGTGGAATCTTGGCTAATAACCTGGCTCGATCAACCATTGAACCAGGCCTAATAGAACCAGCACCACCAACTCCAACATGAGAAGGTGGAGGAAGAGGTGGAAGCTGAGGGTTTTCAGTACTACCAGTACCAACTCCACCATGTTGATGATGATTATGCTGCTACAAAAAAAAATGGAGAAAATTTAAACTAAAACCCCAAAAAAAAACAAAAGTAAATCTTTACTAAAGAAGAAAAATAATTGGTATATTCAGTAAAAAAGATCACAAAGGAATAGGAATATTTATCTTTTGAATTTGCTTTATTTTACTTTGGGAAACACAAACTTTGGATAGAAATTGATGAAAAAAAAAAAAACCCCTTACCTGCTGCCAGTTGGGAGGATCTAAATAGATTGGAACAGATGAGAAAACCATGGTAATTATTTTTTTTTCTTTTTATAAAGTATGATGGGTTCTTTAATAAGGTGGAGAATCCATAGACACTAGGAGGAGAATACTGAAGGCCAAGAAAGCAAAAGAAAGAAGCGAATTAAAAGAGGAGAGGCAGAAGGAAAGAAAGATAGGAAGGTGGGGAGGATAGAGGGCTTTATGTTTTGTTTATTTTTGTTTTTGTTTTTTTTTTGCTCTTATTATAATTATTATTCTTATTCCTTCATTCCCTCATCTTTGCTTTTTGTTTTTATTATATTATATATATATATATTTTATATATTTTAGGGTTTGAGTGGAGGAAGTTTTTCTTCATCTATAAGCTTTCTTTGATCTTTTCATGCAGTGGACTGGATTTGTTTTAGTGCTCAAAAAGTGAGTTCATGCATGATGCATGGGAGATATAAAGATAATAGCAAGCAAATTAATCACCCTTTTGCACTGTGGTAGTACATTAATCAAATGTTAAAGTTTCTTCCTTTTTCTTTTTTTTTTCAAATGTTAATGTTATTAGCACATGTATGTATCTACATTCATCTTAAATATTAAAAAATAAATCTTGAAATAATTAATAAATCTTAAATTGTTAAAATAATTAATAAATATTATTGTGGGATTTTTTTTCTTCTATATTTTATATTTTTTATAATTCTAAAAAAGAATAAATATATATTTAAAAACCCACACATACTTTATAATTTCAACTAAAATTTTATTATTATTCTTCGAATGGGTCATAAGTTAAAATAAGTCGAAGAACGAAACACGTGCAGAATCACCTAACGAGTCCGGTTGTACTAGGAAAAAGTAGTAGAGCAGAGGATGCTAGCCAGCATTTGCTTGGATCACTCTAAACTAGAGTATTTCATCGAGTTTCTATTACGAATTGAAGCGTTTTTACCTAGTATGCATGGGGAATTATGAGGGGAAAAGATGAGTTTTTCAGGATGCCCGAGAGGAGTTTTTTAAATGTTTTGTCTCATAGCAATAAAAGCATGCCCACATTTTATTAAAAAAAAAATTATAATTACAGATTAACAAAAATATGATTCAACATTCTCAAATACCATTTTTTTTCAAACTACACACACTTTTATTACTGCCTCGAGTTCCCCCATTAACTTTCCCTTTTCCTTGAAAACATGATACAAAAAGCCTTAATATATATTAATACATATTGGGTTTTTTAACCTTTTTGACCAGAGCTTATACTTAAACTTTGAGCATATACACACTACAACGAATTGAAACTCTAAAAAAAAATAGGAGAAAGAAAGATTAACCTCGTATATTAGCAACAATGTTCATGCCAGTTGAGCTCGACAAGTCTTTTGCATACTTATGAAAATATTAATACCATTTTTCATTTGAGAAAAAGTTAATCCATATGATCATTAAATAGAATTAGCATCTCTTAAGCACAAACTCGCATAAAGCTAGGATAATCAAACTCAAGATAGAAAATGTCGTTACAAATTAGTAACCAAGTGGCTATATAGAACACAACTAGAGATCTACTAATATGAGCAAAACTAATAGACAAAAAAACTTTAACGAGTCCATATATAGGATTCACTGTCTTTTTGTGGAACTAAAATATTTTTCATATCCATTTTACAGTATATAAAGTTTATTTTTTGGGGTTCATGACTGTACTCTTAATAATGTCATCTCTAAGGAGGGACGAAGGGAGACGAGTAGGCAGAACCCTAACCCCTTAAATGAAAATTTGATGCTTTAGACCCTTTAAAATTCAAAAACTCTTAAGTTAATATATGGTAAATTTATAGCTTTGGCCCTCAAAAATACTAAAAATTAATCTACTCCTTCTAAAAACCATAAAGATATAAGGCAAAACAATGATAAAATTACATTTTAACTTTCATAAAAATATATAACTTAATCTCGACCCCAAAATATTTAACTTCAACCCGTCTCCAACATTCAAACCTGAATTCTTTTCATAAGAATATGATGTACAGTTACTCAAAGAGAAAAACAAATGCAGCCATAATCTTGGACCGATATCTTTTTCTTTTTGGTTCAAAGGACTGAAATCTTAAATGTGTAATAACTCCAAGAAATTGGCTTTCGTTCAAAGATAAGCTCCATTGCTCTTTATATGGGTGACGTACGTACCTTTAGTCTAGTGATAACCATGCATAAGTACCTATACATAAAAAGATTGTCATAATTTCAATACGTAACTATATAATTTTCAGCTGAAAAGAAAGATGGATCAACCATGATACCATATGATCAATCATTATCTGTAATTTGCCTTTCTTTTTTATTTTACCAAAAATTCTGATACGGCAAGCCATCACCAACTCTATCATATTGCCCTTTATTCATTATCTATTCATTTTAAAAAATAAAAATAAACATTTTGAAGCCTAAAAATCATTCTTGAACAATGTACGTTCCAATTTCCAAGTGTAGAAAAATAGCTAGCTTTTTCTTCTTTTTTTTTTTTTTAAAAAAATTAATAACGTGGCGACAAAGGGGAAAATCAAAATCAATCTTTTTTTTTCTTTCTTCTTTTCCTTTTCTAATGAGATGCTAATGGTCGGGATTCCAAAGCCACAATTGGCCAAGGTCTGTAGGTCCCAATTGCGTAATATATTTACAAGTTTGATTTGGACAGTGGAGAAAATGCTTAATACCAACAACACCCCCATTATCTTCCCCTTAATGCTCTTCTTTTTAGTGATTAATTAGCTTCTTTAATCTAATTCAACCAATGTATATAATAAGCTCTCTCTCTCTCTCTCTCTTAATTTTTACAAAAGCTGTAATATATATGAAATATTATCATGCACATTCACATCTATTCCATTCCTTATATCTCCACCCACGTGCATGTACTACTTCTTTCTATAGGCATCGTTCATTTTCTTTTTATCCCTTTGCCTTGCATGCATGACATTGTTAGGGATAGTAATGGAATGAGACGGAGTAGATGTTGGTACATTTTGTTTCATCACTTATCTCACTTCATTATAGATATGTAATCTTTAAAAATGAATTCGATCAGACCATGATTCTTAGCTTGACCAATTTATCCGGTTCAATTGAATAAATTATTAAAAAAATTAAAAATATATAGATAAAATAGGTCCAACCCCTTATTCGGGATCACCCCATCCAATCTAATTCTGGAAGCAATATAGAAAATCATTATCACTTCCATGGATGTTGGATGGATATATCTATCTTAACCTGCCCCACTTCAATTTGATTTTTTTTTCTAATTATTTGTAACATTTTAAATCTTTTTAAAAGCAAATAAATATTTAAATATAATTCCTAAAAAATATACTCTAGTTTGGGAAAATTCGACTATGGAAAAGGTAAAAGGTTTTAAGTTTTTATTTCTAAAACATTTGTTTACATTTTTTTTTTCTTTAATGGTTATATATGAGAGGATAAAATGATAATTTGATATAGAGGGTTGGCAATTACGTACAATAACCGTTTTATATTCACAGTCCAAAAATTAAGTCTACCCCACATCAATTTTTTTATAAATTCCGTTTTATTTGAAGCGATTGGGTTAGGAATCCATAGGGTGATTTGAATTTTGCCAAATTTTCATCCAGAAGGATACTACATTATATAATTAACACATTTCTACTATAATAAGACCCCTAAATTGGTGTCACTCATCAATTAAGTCTCAACTTAATTAAAAAATTATAAAAAGAAACCATTTTTTTTACCAAGCAAGTTATATTATTAGTAAGGTGTTTTTGCCTTTATATATATGATGAGATTTGAACAAAAAATATTGTGCATATCAAACCGTTAAATTTACCATTTCAACCAAGGACGACACCAAAATGGCAAATTATTATTTTAGTCCCTTAAAGTTTTTAAAATTATATGTTAGTTTAATGGTAAATACAATTTAGCCCCCCCAGGAAGTTGAAATTTTTTCAGTTTAATACCTTTAAAAATCGAAAATAACAAGTATATACAAAGATAAAATTGTAGTTTAACCCCTTTAAAATTTTATAATTTAATTTCAGCCCTCCAAAGAAAAACTTCTAGCATCGTCCTTGATTTCAACCAAAACATCATTTAGTTTTAATAAGTATATTTGTCACATAAATTTTTCACTTATATTGTGAGTATGTCATAAATCTTGTATATAAGATTTTGATACATTTTAAAAATATATTCTTATGCATCCATTATATAAAGTCATGGCCTACTATTTGGTATACTGGTAGTATACTTTTTTATTCCACAAGCCGCTTTAAAAAATTGTCATGTATGTCTTTTATTTTTAAATATATATTTTTAATGTTTTACTATATTCCTATAGAACATTTGTCAACCATTAATCTTGCTTGTGAAATCTAAAAACTTAGTGTACTAAATATTATTCCTAAAAACATAATACAAGGATTATCGGAATTTTTTTTTAACAATCTCATTTAGGTTCTGATCATATCTGCTCTTTTTGACACAATGCCTAGAACCATGCACCCATAGTCCCTCTCCAACCCATAAATAAGAGAATAATCTACTTCAACACACTCGAACCCACGCCCTCCTATATTGACAACAATATCCATGTAAATCGAGTTAATACTCAATCGACAAGGATTATCGAATTTAAAAATAATGTGGAATTGAGATTTGAAATGAGAGAGGGGGGTATCGGTGGCGCTGGAATCTAATTCCCTACCAAGTTTAGGACAGAAAACGGGGCTTTTGCTGGTTATGATACACAAAAGCTACCCCCTTGCTGTCTCCAGATTTTTCATTTTTAGTTGGAAAGGAAGCAATTTGGCAGCCTTAACACATTCGTCTGTCCCCTCCCCTATTTGCACTACATTTTCCTTAAAGTTAAAGTGCAATACCGCGTATATGCACATATTGACAACTATATAATAATATAACATCAGATCTTATCTCCCTATTTATATATATATAACACTTGTGAAACCAAAATATCTATCACTTTACACCATTTTTTAATATTTATACATACATGGGTGGTGGTCACTCACTTATGCAGACTATTTCACTAGGGTTTTTGTCAGGGGTGAAGCCAGAATAATTTTTTAGGGGCGGATGAAATTTTAATTTTTTATACTTTTTATCTTTATAATTTGTAAAAGGTTAAATCGAATTTTTATAATTTTAGGGAGGACCAAAGTGCAATTTTACCTTTACTAATTTAAAATTTTTAAAAAAAATTTAAGGGCCTAAATAGTATTTTTACATTTTAGGGGGGGTCGGGACCCATGCCACCCCCTAGCTTCGCCCCTAGCTTTTGCCCAACCAAAGATTGGTTTATTTATAATGTGAGTTTATCTCGTTGATCCAATTGATTAAGTAGTCATTAGTGTATTTATAAATTAATAAACGATCTGTAAATACTATTATTAGAAGTTTTTGAAGTATGATATATGTCCTAGCTTTGGCTCGGAATAACTTTCCTTCACCTAAACTTTTTTTAAACCGAAAAATAAAAATAATATGTTATTTCAAGATAATAAATTAGACTCAAGTACGAGTGTTGAATACATTTACAATGGAACTGGACTGGATAGGGATGATCTCATCTAACTCCACCCTACAAATATCTAGGTTTATGGATGTCCATTATATCCGTATTGTTTCTGAAGTAGTTTTAGACATGTATAAAAGAATCGATAAAATATTTTAAAAAGAAAAATTGTAATTTTAAAAGCACAAAGCATATTAATTTGTTTTTATATTTTTTTTATAAATTTAGAATTTAGTCTTTGTACTTTTATTTTTAAGAATTTAGTTCTTCTACTTTTCATATTTCAAAATTCAGATCTAATTGTTAACGTTGTTAAATTTATCCGTATGACATTTAAAAATAAAAAATACTCCATTGGTAGCCATGTAATTAAAAAAATAACATTGTAATGAACTGGAATTCAACAAAATAATATTAACAGTATTACAATTGGACCTGAATTTTGAAATCTATTAAGTAAAAAGACTAAATTTCAAATTTACGAGAAGAACAAAGAATTCACACATACTTTTATCTTAAGTATTTTTACTGCAATAGTTTCTCTCCATTACACATACCTTTACTTTAAATAATAATAAACCCCTCAATAGAATACAATTCGAATTTTGTCATCCCTATTTATACTTCTTTTTCCTTATTTCCAATCGATTTTTTTTATATAAAAAACTAATGCCTAGATTAAGAATGCTTCTCAGATATTTAGAAAAAAAAAACATTTTTAGGGAGAAACTAAAATTTTCAAGCTTCTAAAAAAATGTTTTTGAATAGATTTTTGGTTTGAGAGACACTTTTTCTCTCAAAAAACAGCTTATTTAAAAATATTTTTGTTTCAAAAAATACTTTTGAAAAGTATTCTTAAACTGATTCTATCTAAAATTTTACAGAAGAGTTAACTATAGTTAACAAACAGGCGAAAGGTGGTATGTCACCGGATGATGCAAGAATAAGATATATATATATATATAAACATTCTCCACTTTTATTATATATTTAATTATTTATTATTACAGCCACAGGCTTGTAGTTTTGTAGGGATGTTGCAAATGATGTAAAAATGATATTACAACATTAGGGCGTCAACAGTAGATGAAGACAGACATGGTTGCCCACTCTGCAAAGCGACACTGTAGCCTACCTTTGTCTGCTGTCATACAAAACACTGAATTACATGTGGCTGCGCGTTTTTAAACCTAAAAACACAACCACCATTGGGTTTCGAGTTTCGAATCGCCCTTCCCCTACACCAAAACTTTACTGGTCATAATTGCACATGCAAAATCTGACACCAATAAGATGCTACATTATCACTTTTTTATATTTATATATCACCTTCCCTGCTGCACCCAACACCATATATAATAACCCATTTGCATATGCTTTGAGCTAGCAGAAGTTCTTGGATCTCAACCACAAAAAAATGACACCGAAAGAGAAGCTCTTATGTTCTGTCTGACTCTGACCATGTTCCATATCGACGTCACTGAAAGCTAGGTTATGTTCTTTCAAGGGTTTTGGACATATATAATACAGTAATAATAGATTATCAGTACTATGTAATAACACTGCTGCTCGTAGAAGACAACGCCATCTAGTTCAGGTTCAATCTTGGTGGCGTTACCTATATTTCATCGAAAAAAATTTCAAAGTATTGTCTGGAATGAGAACTCTTGATCGGATTGGACTATATGTGGTGCATTACCACCAAAGATTTAATATCAACATTTGTATTTGACTCGGTTTGAATCATGCCACATTTGTGCTATCACTTAAGTAGTATTAGTAACATATATGGAATAAATTATATTAAAATCATCTTAAAAAGTATAGTTTTTAGGCATCAATAAAATGGTGTCACGTCATTAAATTTTAAAGATAACAAAATGTTATTATACCCTAAACCTGTAAACCTGAACTTATAACCTCAAATCCAAACCTTAAACTTCGAACCCAAAACTCAAACCTTGAATCTTAAAGTTCGGGGTTCAAGGTTCAAAGTTTTAAAGCTTGGGGTAAAATAATTATAAAAATGATGTATCAATGACATAGAAAAAATTACACAAAAATTACTATTTTTTAAAAAAAAATTGGTTGAAAAAAAATAAAAAAATATTAACTTATGGAAAAAAATAAAATGATTAAAATTTGTAAAAGAAGAAAAGATGTTTGTTTATAATTTAAAAAATTAATTATTTTAAGTAATTTAATTAAAGTTAAATTAAGTTGAAAAAGATATTATAGATATAGATGAGTGTATAATAATATTTTATTATCTTTAAAATTTAATGATGTGGCGCTATTTTAGTGATGCCTAAAAACCATACTTTTTAGGATAATCCTCATATAATTTATTCCCTTATTATATACTTTAATAAATGAATATATTACTATAGAGAAAATTGACTATATACAATGTAGTAATCCATGAATGTCTAATGTTATTATTGAGACAGATAGTGCGCAAGCTATTAAAGGTGTTCATGAAAAAAGTAGACAACATTCTAATAGAGACCTGATTGTGCGCATCCAGGAACTTTGCTAACGCGAATGAAAAGTGCTCTTTAAACAAGTACCAAGAGATGTGAACTCGACTGCTGATATTTTAGCTGGGTTGATGAAAGGTTCTCCTATTGGCTCGAGAATATTTCATGATGTCCCTCCACAGGTTGACGATCAATTACGGACAGACAGACGAGTTATGCTATCCAACATAGATACTGTTGTTTAGCTCGTAATTGAAGCTTTTATTTCTTGTTACCAAGAAAAATAGTGAAATTAATTTGATTAGTAGAGGTTGAGGATGCTATTCAAAGCTCATACTTCAGTATGTATGGAAAAAAGAAAAGGGGGGATGAGGGATGAAGGATGCTTTTCCCTACATCCAAACAGGAAAAGAAAAAAGAAGCCTCAGCTTTTCTTTTTTTTACTTTATGCTTTTAACGTTAATGTTATTAATTTAATTAAAATAGTGTGTAGTAGATGACGCTACTACTTTCTTTACCTCTTACTTTTCCACAAGAATATGTCTCCCTTTTCTTGCTTTTTTCCTTGTTTCAATTATATAATTTACTCACAATTTACCTGTTTAAACAAAACATTCGATCGACAATTCCGAATCAGCAAAAATGTTGGAGAAAAAAATCAAATATACGAAAAAAAATTTAGAGAAATTATTTTATGTACCCTTGCTATCATATCATTTACAGTTCCCTTTCAGTTATTTAATGATACTTTAGTAATTTTTTGTTATATCATTGACACATAATTTTAGTAAATTTTTTATTCTGAATCTCGAACCCTAAATCCCGAACTTGGTTCTAGGGTTAAGGTTCAATTTTGGGGTTTAGGATTTGAGATTCGGGATTTAGAGTAAAAATTACTAAAATGTCATTAAATAATTAGAAATGAGCCATGGATTATGTGGTGTCCATAAAATAATTTCTCATCTTTTTCATATGTGGTAATCTACAAATTAAGTTTAGTTATTATTTGATTAAGTTTTATATCACACATTTTTTAATTATTTAGATGCATAATTTTAAACTTGTTTAATCATTTTTTTTAATCGGATAAATCTCAAAATTATATATAATTTTTTATTCAATGTGTAATTTAATATATAAATTTTGATTTAATGCAACATAATTATAAATATAAAATCATATTATTCCATTCATCGTTTTAATAATTTGTGAGAATTATATTAAATGATTTGAGTGCCTAGCTGGAATCAATCATACTAAAAAAGATGTTAAAAAAAAAGAGCGTCACTTTATGAGTTTTAGTTTCACAATTAGGCATCAGCCACCAAAATGGATTTCACAAATTGGTGTGTTTAACCATCATCGGCGATCTTGTTTATCCTGAAAATCTTTCAAATTCATAGAAGCATTAGATACATCAAATCAGATGTAGACAAAATGAATTGACGCGAACTAAAAAATCTGAATCAGCATGAACTCGAGAAATGTGAGTCAATGTGAAATTGAGAAAACATGAATCCTAATCGAATTCAAACCTCCCTCACAGCCAGGATGAAGCCAAAAAAAATTTTTAGGGGGCGAAATTAAATTGTAATTTTTATGATAATAAAAATGTAGTTTCACCATTTTAATAGCTTATATCTTTATAATTTTTAAAAAATTAAATCTAATTTTTATCACTTTAAGGAGGGTCAAAGTGCAATTTTACATTTAATAATTTAAATTTATAAAAAATTTAAAGGAACTAAATGATTTTTTTTTTTCATTTTAGTATCTTTGTAACTAAAAAAATAATGTTGTGGATGAATCAGAATTTAACGAAAAATTTTGACAATGTAACATGGATGAGAATTTTGAAATCTACAAAGTACATGATTAAATTCCTAAAAATAAAAGTACATGTACCAAATTTAAATTTTGGAAGAGTAGAGGGACTGATGGGCTAGGCTAGGCTAGATCAGTAGTGAAATGTATTGGGCTCTTGGAACAAAAAGCTTATATAAAGACCCACCATGGCATCCCAAACCGGCTCATCTCTCCCCTAAAGGCCCACGACCCATTTATCTAAATTAAATAAGTTAAGAGTTAATAATTTTCTTATTCTTCACGTAACTCATACATAAATACCCAATTTTCTTATTCTTCACGTAACTCATACATAAATACCCAAATTCTGACAATCTTTATGGCGGTGTAATAATTAGCTTAATATCGATATAATTATAATCTCTCAAGAACCAAAGTGAAAACCCCTGCAAGCAAAGACTGACGCGTGAGCATGGCAAAGATGGCGTCGTCAAAAGTCGGTTGCTCATTGAAAATCTATGAAGCAAAGGCAAACTATCTATCTCCCGCTGCTGCTGTCGTCGTTGCCGGTAGTGCCGTTATTCAAATACATATCAATTTAAGGTATCAGCTTTTCGTCAAAGCCTACGGCATTGAGTTTTTGGTAGACGAAATCATTACCCCAGAATTTGTGACTCGTGTTGCCGTGCCGTTGGATTTTCTGTTGTTCGGGTTGAGCGTGATGATCGTCTCCGACGCGCTAGCGAACCTCAAGGTGGATGCTAGAGTGATTGATTACTCGAGTATGAGGATCGCTAATTTCGTCATCGATATGGCCAAAGTTCGGGGCGTAGCCGTTTCAAATTTTATTACGGTGGCCGAAGTTTCGACCAATAAAATCGATTATATTCGTGAGGAAGAGTTTGATAGGATATCAAGGACGTTGAACTTAGAATACATTCACGGTTCAATAGATAATTCATTGCTTGTGATGCAGAATGTGAAATCAGAGGACCAAAGTTCTTGATGAATTTGTCAATTTCTCTTTGGGAAGAGAGATTTCTTTTTTAGGAGGATGATTTTAATTTTTAATGTGATAACATTTAGGTTCTTGGAATGCAAGTTATTAGCATAAACATTGAAGTAGTTGTTGGGTGCATCCTTCGCTACAAATAAGGTAGATGAACCTTATTGCAAGGGAGGTGTATCACGTGTTAGGGATGAATCATCCACATTCATGTACGTTATTAATTCAGATTTACATTTTCAAAATTCTTCCATTTATGGTGAATTTGTCTAGATGCTATGCATGACGTTTTTTGGAAACCTGATTGCTTTACTATAAATAAAAAGGTATCAAGCACAATCATAAGTGAGTTACACCAAGAGAGAAAAAGAGAGAGAGAGTTACCATTGTGTGAGAATTGTAAATCATTCTAACTAGATGAGATATTGAATGTAATCCTGGTTATCTAATAGTAGAAGGCAAGTTTGCACTGGACTAGAGTCACGCGGCTTTCCATTTGGGTTTTCTGCGTCAACAAAATTTTGCTTGTTATTGTTGTCTTTAATTTTTACATATTATTGCTTATTTCAATTTCACAAAGAGGAAAATAAGCATTCTCTTGCATACTCAATTTTCCCAACCGCAGTAACCCTAGTGGATATTAATTGTTGTAGGTTGTTGAAGATGAAAAATGATTATTTAGAGTCACAATTGAAGGATAAATTTTCTTTAAAAGTTTGGTTAATGTTTAATTTTTTTTTGTCAATTTTTATTCATCGCTTTGGACCATTCAGGAATAATTTGTTTATCGTATTAAGTGATTGCAATCACTTTGTCAACGTGTCATAATGTTCTATTGATGCTGAGGTTAAAATCTTTATTGTGTTGGTGGAGTTTGTCCATCATCATTTACGAGTGTTTGTTATTTTTTCTCTTGAATTATATGATTTCATTCATTGAATGAATTAATGAATTTAACATTCAAAGAAAAAGAAAAAAGGAAAGTTAAAATTTATAACACAAAGTGAAGGAAAAAATTGCAATATTTCCTTGTTTGGTTAAACCGTGAAAAGGAAAGGAAATGAATTGTTTTACATATATTTTCTAATTTAACCTTTACATAAATAATAAATAATTTCAAAATTAAATTAAAAATTAAAGACTCCTAGTAATCTAAGAAAAATAAAATAAGATTGTTAAAAATTTTAAAAATAAAGAGATAATGGTCTAAAAATAAAAACTAGGCCCAATTCCAATATGATCCCCACGCCTCATTAGCCCATACGGCTTCCGAAAGAATTCCTATGGTTAAAAAGATAAACCCGAGACTTATAATACGATAATTCCAACGATCCAATTATTAAGTCAATTGATATTTGTAATAATTTTTAAAATAAAGAAAATAAGTGTTTAGTAAAACATTGCTTATTTCATTCATGTATTGGATTTTTCCAATAATCTTTATGGCCTTTCGAAATGTAATGACTAGAAGAGCTACCAATAATAATGATCCACATAAAAGAGTTGCATAGCCTAATACCATCATATGGTAAAAATATATTGAGATCTACTAATTCTAATATATACATATATATATATAATTAAAATTAAATACTCCTACTAGTCTAAAAAATAGAAAATATATAAATTTTAATGTATAAATTTTAATCTAATGATATGGAAAATCAATGTGCAATTTAATGTAAAATTTTGATTTACTGCAATATAATTATAAATATAAAATGATGTTATATTAATTATTATTTAATAATTTGCGAGGATTGTATTAAGAGGATTGAGTGCTTAATTGGAAAAGATGTTAACAAGTCATTTTACTAGTTTTAGTTTCAAAATTAGGCATCAGCCACCAAACTGGTGTGTTTAACCACCATCAACGATTTTGTTTATATTGAAAATCTTTTAAAGTCACAAAAAGTATTTGATATATCAAATCAGATGTAGATAAAATGAGTCGACACGAACTCAAAAATCTGAATCAACAAAAACTCGAAAAATACGAGTTAAAATGAATTTGAAAAAACGTGAATCCTCACCGAATTGAAATGTCCCTCGCAGCAGAACCCTAAGATAATACACTAAACAAAAATTATTATATGGGAAAATTAAAAAAAAAAAAGGGTGTCCGATGAAGAGAACAACGATGATGGATGTGGTGGGGAAGAATGTAGAAGGTTGGGGGAGGAGCAAGAAAGAATAGAGAGAGAAAATAGAATATGCCATAAAACATTATACTTTTATTTAATTTGAAATTTGGTCCCTATAATTTTATTTTCAAGAATTCAATCTCTCTATTTTTTAAAATTTAAAATTCAGGTTCAATTGTTAAAAAGTATTTTGTTAAGTTTGTTGGTTGGATATTTTAAAAAAAAAAATACTCACTTTGTATCTATGTAACTAAAAAAATAACACTGTGATGAACCAGAATTTAACAAAAATTTTAACAATGTTAACACAACAATTGGATCAGAATTTTGAAATTTAAAAGGTACATGATTAAATTCCTGAAAATAAAATTACATGTACCAAATTCCAAATTTTGGAAGAGTAGAGGGACTGATGCCATATTTTAACCTTACCCAACATATACTAGGCTAGGCTAGATCAGTAGTTAAATGGATTGGGCTCTTGGAACAAAAAGCTTCTCTAAAGAACCACCATGGCATCCCAAACAGGCTCATCTCTCCCTTAAAGGCCCATGACCTATTGATCTAAATTAAATAAATTAGAGTTTATATTTTCTTATTCTCCACGTAACTCATACAAAAATACCCAAATTCTGACCATATTGTAATAATTAGCTTAATATCGATATAATTATAATCTCTCAAGAACTAAAGTGAAAACCCCTGCGAGCAAAGATTGACGCGTGAGCATGGTAGAGATGGTGTCGTCAAAAGTCGGCTGCTCATTGAAAATCTATGAAGCAAAGGCAAACTATCTATCTCCCACTGCCGTTGTAGCTCTCACAGATAGTGCCGTTATTCAAATACGTATCAATTTAAGGTATCAGCTTTTCGTCAAAGCCTATGGCATTAAGTTTTTGGTAGACGAAATCATTACCCCGAAATTTGTGACTCGTGCCGTCGTGCCGTTGGATTTTTTGTTGTCCGGGTTGAGTGTGATGATTGTCTCCGATGCGCTATCAAACCTCAAGGTGGATGCTAGAGTGATTGATTACTCGAGTCCGAGGATCGCTAATTTCGTCGTCGATATGGCCAAACTTCGGGGTGTAGCCGTTTTAAATTTTATTATGGTGGCCGAAGTTTCGACCAATAAAATCGATTATATTCGCGAGGAAGAGTTTGATAGAATATCAAGAACGTTGAACTTAGAAAACGTTCACAATTCAATAGATAATTCATTGCTTGTGATACAGAATGTGAAATCAGAAGACTAAAGTTCTATGATAAAATAGTCAATCTCTCTTTTGAAAAGTTATTGGTAAAGTCGAATGTATCATGAAATATGTTTAAATGGATTAGCTCCAACATAAATGGGTGAGAATAAGAATTTGTTAAAATATAAGGTTAAGTTGAAAAAGGATTTTTCAGAGTCTCAATTGAAGTAGAACTCTTCTTTTAACAGTTTGAGTTATAAAATCATTAGTCTATGTATAGATAAATATAATAAAGGAAAAAAATAATATATATATATATATTGTTTGGATATTTCAAATTTATTAAGGAAAAGGAAAAAGAATTATTTTACATATATTTTCCAATTTTAACCTTTACATAAATAATATAAAATAACAAAATTAAATTAAATATTATAAAAATATATATCATTATTCTGCGTAAAATCACAATTAAAGTGTTAACTAATAATATATTGATAAATTAAAGACTCCTAGTTAAAATTGTTAAAGATAAACAGATAATGATGTAAAAAAATCTAATGATAGGTTAATAATTTATTTTAAAAATTAGAATTAATATTTTAAGTTCAAAGTTTTTGAAAATAAAGAGATAATAATATAAAATATAATGATACGATAAAAAAATAAAGGTTCATAATTTTTTTAAGTTCGAAATTTAAATATTTAACAGGTTAAAGCAATAAAGAGTTAATATTTTTTTTTGTTGAAAATACACTTAAAAAATAAAGAGATATTAAAAAAAATGATATTTTAAATATTGTAAAATTGTTTATATTTTTTTTCCTCTCATTTTCCACCTAATTAAGTTATTAAAAAATCGAGTAAAATTAAAGGAAGTAAAGGATTCTTAGGTTATGTTTGTTTAACTAAAAATGGTTTCTGAAAAATGATTTACTTTTTTGAGAAAAAGCTAATATTTTTTTATATTTGGATAAATAAAATATTTTTGGTTGTTTAGTAGATTTTCTAAAATATTTCATAAAAGTTGTTTTCAATTAAACAAACATGCATTTGAAATTTTACTATCTCTCGTTGTTTATTTCATAAAACTTACTTATATTTTAGTTAATCATGTATCAATTTTAATTAATCTTAATTTACTTAGTTAATTTTAATTATTAATTTTGTACATTAGGAAATACAAATTTATGTTTAATTAAGTTGAAAGTGGTAAGTATTTTATCTTGAATATTATGAGTAAGTTGAAAACTGATTAAATTTGATAGAAATTGAAGTAAGGATCAAGTTGTAAAATTGTAAAATTTTTAAATTTTCGAATTCTAAGGGTTTGAGTAGTGAAATATGAAACATTGATGTAGTAACTAAATTATATGATTTTGAAATATGAAATTTTGGAAAGTTGAGCATAAAATAGTAAAGTTTGAAATTATAGGGGTTAAATTGTAAAGATTTCAAAATTTGAGTTTTAGGAATAATTTACATTATTTGATAATATAAAATTTTGAAAAAATAGAATATGAAATTTTAACTGTTCAAATATCAAGGACTAATTTTTGAAAAAATTGACAATTTTAGTTATAAAGATTAAATTATAAAATTGGGAAATTTTAGAAAAGAGACTGATAGCAAGATAAATTCGTATTCTTTATATATTTATTTTTGACTAATTATCAAATAAATTGTTATTAAATTTGGATTAAATTGTTATTTATTTCGGGAATGAAGTTTGTATGTTGAATTCAAACTCTTCCAAATAGCTTATATAAAGACCCACCATGGCATCCCAAACCAACTCATCTCTCTCCTAAAGGTCCACGACCCATTGATCTAAATTAAATAAGTTAGAGTTAATAATTTTCTTATTCTTCACGTAACTCATACATAAATACCCAATTTTCTCCACGTCACTCATACATAAATACCCAAATTATGACCATATTTATGGCGGTGTAATAATTAGCTTAATATTGATATAGTTATAATCTCTCAAGAACCAAAGTGAAAACCCTTGCAAGCAAAGACTGACGCGTGAGCATGGCAGAGATGGCGTTGTCAAAAGTCGGCTGCTCATTGAAAATCTATGCAGCAAAGGCAAACTATCTATCTCCCGCTGCCGCTGTCGCCCTCATCGGCAGTGCCGTTATTCAAGTACGTATGAATTTAAGGTATCAGCTTTTCGTCAAAGCCTACGACATTGAGTTTTTGGTAGACGAAATAATTACCCCGGAATTTGTGACACGTTTCGTCGTGCCGTTGGATTTTCTGTTGTCTGGGTTGAGCATGATGGTCGTCTCCGATGCACTAGCGAAACTCAAGGTGGATGCCAGAGTGATTGATTACTCGAGTCCGAGGATCGCTAATTTCGTCGCCGATATGGCCAGAGTTCGGGGCATAGCCGTTTCAGATTTTATTACGGTGGCCGAAATTTCGACCAATAAAATCGATTATATTCGTGAGGAAGAGTTTGATAGGATATCAAGGACGTTGAATTTAGAAAACGTTCACAGTTCAATAGATAATTCATTGCTTGTGACGCAGAATGTGAAATTGGAGGACGAAAGTTCTTGATAAAATAGTCAATTTCTCTTTGAAAAGAGAGATTTCTTATTTAGTAGGACGATTTTAATTTTCAATATAATAATATTTATTTTCTTGGAATGCAAGTTATTAGCATAAACATTGAAGTATTTGTTGGGTGCATCTCTTCCTGGAAATAAGGGAGATGAACGTTATCGCAAGAGAGATGTATCAGGTGTTTGGAGGATGAATCGTCCACATTCATGTACGTTATTAATTCAAAATTATGTTTCCAAAATTTATGCATTTATGGTGGATTTGTCTAGATGCTATGAATGACTTTTCAAATTTGAGTTTTATGCGTCAACAAAAAGGGGTAAAAGGGTAAAATCGGATTCCTTGCGTTTAAATGGATTAGCTCCAATTTGTTAAAATATAACTTTAAGTTGAAAAGGATATTTCAGAGTCTCAATTGAAGTAGAACTCTTCTTTGAGTTATAAAATCATTAGTCTTTGTATAGGCAAACATAATTAAAGGAAAAGAAAAGAAAGCAAGGGAAAGTTTTATTAAGGAAAGGAAAAAGAATTATTTTACATGTATTTTCCAATTTTAACCTTTACATAAATAATATAAAATAACAAAATTAAATTAAATATTATAAAAAATATATATCATTATTCTGGAATATCTTTCCTTCACTTGACTTGGCTTTTCCTTTTTCTTTTTTCAATCCAAGGATGCTGGAGTTTTAGTTAAAGTAGAGCTCTTAATTTTATTTTTTTTAGAAAATTAGTAGCTTTAGAATTATATATTTGATTTAGGACCTTCAAAAATATTGATGGGTTCCAATAAGTTTCAATTGGAAAAGCATTCTAGCTCTTTATTTCACCAAGTTTCAATTAAGATTATTGTAAATTTTGGTTGGTTTAATAATGCATGTTTCCATTTGCTTAGGGGCTAAGTTAGAAATAATTTTGGACGATATTGAATTGTATATTTTTACGATAGTAAAAACGTGTATTTTATTTTTAATAATTTATATCTTTATAATTTTTAAAGGATTAAATTAAATTTTTATCATTTTTAGAGAGCCAAAGTGCAATTTTACCATTACTAAATTAAAATTTTATTAACTATAAAAAGGAAACTACGACAAACTATGACCATTGTTCTGAATTGGTCCCTAAACTATTGTTGTTATATCAATCAAGTCCTATCATTATTAAAATCGTTAGTTTAACCATAAAATGACATGCCAAATATTACGTTGCATTGTAACAACTTGTTTTTTCACGGTGTAGAAAAATTCGGCTTTGAGGTCGAATTGTCTAAACTGAAAATTTCGAAAAATTAAACCAAGAAATTTCCAAGTAGAGAATGAGAATTGAGATGAAAATTATTAAAGAAATTATTAAGTACAGTATAAAGACTAAATTGAAGGAGGATTAGGTGAGTTATTAATCAAAGCTATGACTCTGAGGCAATAAAAGCATAGCATAATATAAGTTAGTGGATGATATTGATTTTAGCCATTGAAGTTCACAAAAACATATTTATGAATCAATAATGGCCATTAGATTTATGATTAGAAAAGGATTTATATTATTATAATGAGAACATGAAGGAAAAATGAAAGAACAGATTTGGTCATTCTCATTTCTCCCAGACGGCAAAGAAAGGAAGAAAGAACAAAGAAATTTTCTCTCCATGCAGTGAGTTCAATCCGAGAGGTTAGTGTTTCCGCCTTTGAATTTTCATTGAATTATAGCTTTAGATGTTATTAAAGAACAAGCCTATTCAAGTGAATGTAGAAATTGATAAAAAAATGCTTAGAAAACCTAGAAATACCATAAATGCTCAAATTCTGACATATTTATGGCGGTTTCTGTATCCTTCGTACTGTGATAATAGCTTAATATCAATATAATCTCCCAAATAACCAAAGTGAAACACCTGCACGCAAAGAGCGACGCGTGAGCACGGCACGAATGGCGTCGTCTAACGTCGGCTGCTCATTGAAAATCTATGAAGCAAAGGCAAACTATGTATCTCTGGCTGCCGGTGGCGGAGGCGGCAGTGCCGTTATTCAAATGCGTATCAAATTTAGGTATCAACTTTTCGTCAAAGCCTACGACGTTGAGTTTTTGGTAGAAGAAATCATTACCCCGGAATTTGTGACTGCCGTCTCCGTGCCGTTGGACTCTTTCTTGTTCGGTTCCAGCGTGATGATCGTCTACAAAGTGCTGGCGGACCTCAAGGTGGACGCCAAAGTGACTGAATACTCGAGTCCGAAGATCGCTAAGTTCGTCGTCGATATGGCCAAACGTTGGGGCGCAGCCGTTTCAGATTTTATGACGGTGGTCGAGGTTTCGATCAATAAAACCGATTACATTCGTGAGAAAGAATTTGACAGGATATCAATGACATTGAGTTCAAAAGCTAAATCATCGCTTATGATGCAGAATCGGAAATCAGAGAATCTGAATACTTGATGAATTTGTCAATTTCTCTTTGGGAAGGTTTTTTTTTTTTTTTAGGATTTTAGTTTTCAATGTTATAATATTTAGTTTCTTGGAATGCATGTAACATCCTAAAATTTTGGCGTTAGAAATAGTAGTATTTGCATTGAAAATAAGTGATTAATTCTCAAGAAAATGAGGATTTTAAGCCAAAAAAAAATGGTGTATAAGTATAGGGGCTAAAAGTGAAATTTGACCATAAAAAAGCAATGGGAAATTAATTTATTATTCCATGTAAAAATAATATTGAAAATATATTGATAAAATCTAGGTATAAACTAAATTGTGAGATAATAAAAGTACATGGACTAAAAAGTGAATTATACCATAGAGTGAAAAAAAGATGAAGAAGGCAGTAAATTACAATTATACCATGATTAGATAATATCTAAATGACCAAATTATCTTTATAATTAAAATAAAAATAAAAGGGTATTTTTGTTATTTCACTATTAAGATTATTTAGAAGTTTATATTATAAAAAGTGATATTTTGATGAGAGGAATTATAATCATTAGAACCATTGATTTAATACATAAAAATTAATTAAATATTTAAGAAAGTAAAAGGAAAAAGTGAGAGAAGTTAGTTGAAGAATTAAGATAAGTGGTTTGAATCATTATATAAAGGATAATTTATTTGTGCTAATTTTACGATTTTTATATTTTTATATAAAGATTAATTGATTTGATGAGATTTAAATAAATAATTATATACTGAAGTTAATTTAGTGAAATTGGATTCCTGTTCTAAATATGAAAAATTTGTTCAATCTTAATAAAGTTTTTATTACTGAGACAATTATGAGAGAAGTGTGTAAAACAGTGTGTGATGTAGTTGGCATTGCTCGGCCTCCTATTGTATATAGGGTTGTGATCTTTGTCGATTATTTGGACCCGTCTATGATATCAAACTTGTTATAGATTTTACATTTGATTAAGGAAATCGACTTTCCTCTTTTGATGAGATTGGATTGAATCAAGTAGAACTCTTCTTTGAGTTATAAAATCATTAGTCTTTGTATAGACAAATATAATTAAAGGAAAAGAAAAGAAAGTAAGGGAAAGTTTTATTAAAGGAAAGGAAAAAGAATTATTTTACATGTATTTTCCAATTTTAACGTTTACATAAATAATATAAAATAACAAAATTAAATTAAATATTATAAAAATATATATCATTATTCTGGAATATCTTTCCTTCACTTGATTTGGCTTTTCCTTTTTCTTTTTTCAATCGAAGAATGCTGGAGTTTTAGTTAAAGCAGAGCTCTTATTTTTTTTTTTTTAAGAAAATTAGTAGCTTTAGAATTATATATTTGATTTAGGAGCTTCGAAAATATTGATGGGTTCTGTAACACCCCTAACCCGTATCCGTCGCCGAATTAAGGTTACAAAGTATTACTGTATATAGCACAGCTCATGACAGGCATTCATACATTATGACCGAATTTTACTAATGTTTATTAGCAACATGAATCACATTCACAACCAAACATAGACATTTAACCAAAGATGACAAGTCCATATTACTCATCTAACACATCAAACCACATTTACAACTCATGACAAGTCCATCCCATATAAATATATCATAATCTAAATCATCAAAACCAAAGATGACAGACATTTAACTAAAGACATATAATAATCAAACTTAAACAATTTGATCAAGCCATTTTCGCATGGCTATATACAAAGACAAAATTAATTGAATCAAAACATAATCCAGCCCATACATGCCATAAGTTCAAACATAGACTTTTAAAAGTACCGAAGGTTGACGATAATGTGGATGACTTCGATGACGATCCCCGAGCTCGTAGCTTACAACCAAAATCTATAAAACAGAGTAACAAAAACACACAGAGTAAGCTAACTTAGCTTAGTAAGCCTTAAGCAAATTAAACAATTCAAATGAATAATCAAACATATCAAACAAATCAGATTGTATCGTTAATATTATACTTTAACACAAATACTTTTACCTTAGCCGAATACTAATATTTCTCATTTAACAAGATTTTATTCAACTTTTCATTCTCAAATTAACACTATCTCAATAATGTTTACAATCATACCTATTTGTTCGAATAATCATGATCCAAAATATCATTTTTTAATTACTCACTTATAAGGCCGAATACACATGGTTTTTTATTTTATCACATATGGCCGAATATACAAACACAATACATTATAACATATGTCCGAACATACAAGCTCAATAAACATCACATATGCACATACCTATTTGGCCAAATATACAAAGTCACATATATGCTCATATCTAGAATCAATTCCATAATGTTCATACTATTTATTTACAAAGCCGAATACACTTACTAAAATTCACATATATTCTTCAATTGTATCACATATAACTAGTAACAAATATCAATTTGCTAATTTACCTTATCTCTAATAACCAATAGACTTACACATACCTGAACATCGAACTCATTTACCGAATTTAAATTCCACATCATCAAGAATCTATTTAAGCATACACTTATAATAATTCACCGGCATAATGCCTACTAGGCATAAAACCCGATATCTTTCACCGGCACAAAGCCTGCTAGGCTTAAAGCCCGAATTCTTTCACCAGCACGAGGCTTGCTAGGCTCAAAGCCTGAATATCATATTTATAAAGCTGTTTCACAACCAATTCATATATCGAAACTTTTATACACTTCATAATCTTTGTACGAATTTTCAAACATCATATCTCAATCGAACTAAACTTAGTCATATTAAATTCTATGTATATTCACATTCGGCTACTCAATATTATTGCTACAAAATTTCCAAATCAGCATATTCTAAGTTACATACATAATTTACAATGTTCTATTGCTTAAAGACTTACCTCAGATATCGACGAACGACAAAAGTTGGCTATTCAACTATTTTTGCTTTTCCCCGATCCAAGTCCGATTTCTTTGGTTCTTGATCTAAACATATTCAAATTAAGCTCATTCAAACATATTTTCATTCAATTTAGTCTAAAAACACATAAATGGGCAAATTACCATTTTGCCTCTAACATTTCACAATTTTTACAATTTAGTCCTATTTACACAAAACACAAAATACACAAAATTTGATTATACACCTTAAGGGCCGAATATTCCTATTCTTTTTACAAGTCAATACATTTCATTTATTTCACATTTTAGTCACTCAAAAAATTATTTTTGCAATTTAGTCCAACATACTCAATTTCATCAAAATTCAAAGATAAAACTTGTTAATCTAACACATATATATCATATTTCATCACAAACAACACAAACAACAAGCTATCTTCAATGGCTCAACTCAAAATATTCATCAAAATCAAAAATTAAAGCATGGGTCTTGAAGATTTCTAAGCAACGATCTCAAAAACATAAAAATCATCAAAATCTAAAACCAAAATATACCTTAATTTGAGCTTGGAATGGCCGAAACCCTTGAACCTTTGTTCTTTCTTTTTCTTTTTCTTATTCGGTGATGGATGAATAAAAATGATGAAAACCCATGTTTCTTTTTACTTTAATTAATAACTTATAATATAATATAAAATTTTAACTTATAAATATATAAATATATATATATATATAAAAAGCATATATATACATATCCATTACTTATTGTCGTCCACTATCTAAAATAGTGGCTAGATTGCCACATAAGGGAATAAAAATGATGAAGACCCATGTTTCTTTTTACTTTAATTAATAACTTATAATATAATATAAACTTTTAACTTATAAAATATATATATAAAAAGCATATATATACATATCCATTACTTATGGTCGTCCACTATCTAAAACAGTGGCTAAATTGCCACATAAGGTCTTCCCAATAAGAAGACATCTCAATTTAGCCATTAATAAAATAGAAAGCCACTTTTAAGATTTACGCGATTTAGTCTTTTGCTCAAATTAAGCATACTAACAGATAAATTAATTCACAGAAATTTCACAGATGCTTAATCATACATCATGGACATAGAAAATAATATTAAAATATTTTACTGACTCGGATTTGTGGTCCCAAAACCACTATTCCGATTAAGGTCAAAATCGAACTGTTACAGTCAAAGTACAATTTTACCATTACTAAATTAAAATTGGTCCTTAAACTATTGTTGTTATATCAATCAAGTCTTGACATTATTAAAATCGTTAATTTAACTATAAAATGACACGCCAAATATTACGTTGCATTGTAGCAACTTGTTTTTTCACCGGTGTAGAAAAATTCGGCTTTGAGATCGAATTGTCTAAACTGAAAATTTCCGAAAAATTAAACCAAGAAGTTTCCGGGGCGAGAATGAGAATTGAGATGAAAATTATTAAAGAAATTATTAAGTACAGTATAAAGACTAAATTGAAGGAGGATTAGGTGAGTTATTAATCAAAGCTTTGACTCGGAGGCAATAAAAGCATAGCATAATATAAGTTAGTGGATGATATTGATTTTAGCCATTGAAGTCCACTAACATATTTAGGAATCAATAAAGGCCACTAGATTTATGATTAGAAAAGGATTTATATTATTATAATGAGAACATAAAGGAAAAATGAAAGAACAGATTTGGTCATTCTCATTTCTCCCAGACGGCAAAGAAAGGAAGAAAGAACAAAGAAATTTTCTCTCCATGCAGTGAGTTCAATCCGAGAGGTTAGTGTTTCCGCCTTTGAATTTTCATTGAATTATAGCTTTAGATGTTATTAAAGAACAAGCCTATTCAAGTGAATGTAGAAATTGATAAGAAAATGTTTAGAAAACCTAGAAATACCATAAATGCTCAAATTCTGACATATTTATGGCGGTTTCTGTATCCTTCGTACTGTGATAATAGCTTAATATCAATATAATCTCCCAAATAACCAAAGTGAAACACCTGCACGCAAAGAGCGACGCGTGAGCACGGCACGAATGGCGTCGTCTAACGTCGGCTGCTCATTGAAAATCTATGAAGCAGAGTCAAACTATGTATCTCCGGCTGCCGGCGGCGGAGGCGGCAGTGCCGTTATTCAAATGTGTATCAAATTTAGGTATCAGCTTTTCGTCAAAGCCTACGACGTTGAGTTTTTGGTAGAAGAAATCATTACCCCGAAATTTGTGACTGCCGTCTCCGTGCCGTTGGACTCTTTCTTGTCCGGTTCCAGCGTGATGATCATCTACAAAGTGCTGGCGGACCTCAAGGTAGATGCCAAAGTGACAGAATACTCGAGTCCGAAGATCGCTAAGTTCGTCATCGATATGGCCAAACGTCGGGGCGCAGTCGTTTCGAATTTTATGACGATGGTCGAGGTTTCGATCAATAAAACCGATTATATTTGTGAGAAAGAATTTGACAGGATATCAATGACATTGAGTTCAAAGGCTAAATCATCGCTTATGATGCAGAATCGGAAATCAGAGAATCCGAATACTTGATGAATTTGTCAATTTCTCTTTGGGAAGTTTTTTTTTTTTTTATAATTTTCAATGTGATCATATTTAGTTTCTTGGAATGCATGTAACATCCTAAAATTTTGGTGTTAGAAATAGAAGTATTTGATTGAAAATAAGTGATTAAATCTCAAGAAAATGAGGATTTTAAGCCAAAAAAAAAAATTGGTGTATAAGTTTGCACTGGACTAGAGTCACGCGGCTTTCCATTTGGGTTTTCTGCGTCAACAAAATTTTGCTTGTTATTGTTGTCTTTAATTTTTACATATTATTGCTTATTTCAATTTCACAAAGAGGAAAATAAGCATTCTCTTGCAGACTCAATTTTCCCAACCGCAATAACCCTAGTGGATGTTAATTGTTGTAGGTTGTTGAAGATGAAAAATGATTATTTAGAGTCACAATTGAAGGATAAATTTTCTTTAAAAGTTTGGTTAATGTTTATTTTTTTTTTTGTCAATTTTTATTCATCGCTTTGGACCATTCAGGAATAATTTGTTTATCGTATTAAGTGATTGCAATCACTTTGTCAATGTGTCATAATGTTCTATTGATGCTGAGGTTAAAATCTTTATTGTGTTGGTGGAGTTTGTCCATCATCATTTACGAGTGTTTGTTATTTTTTCTCTTGAATTATATGATTTCATTCATTGAATGAATTAATGAATTTAACATTCAAAGAAAAAGAAAAAAGGAAAGTTAAAATTTATAACACGAAGTGAAGGAAAAAATTGCAATATTTCCTTGTTTGGTTAAACCGTGAAAAGGAAAGGAAATGAATTGTTTTACATATATTTTCTAATTTAACCTTTACATAAATAATAAATAATTTCAAAATTAAATTAAAAATTAAAGACTCCTAGTAATCTAAGAAAAATAAAATAAGATTGTTAAAAATTTTAAAAATAAAGAGATAATGGTCTAAAAATAAAAACTAGGCCCAATTCCAATATGATCCCCACGCCTCATTAGCCCATACGGCTTCCGAAAGAATTCCTATGGTTAAAAAGATAAACCCGAGACTTATAATACGATAATTCTAACGATCCAATTATTGAGTCAATTGATATTTGTAATAATTTTTAAAATAAAGAAAATAAGTGTTTAGTAAAACATTGCTTATTTCATTCATGCATTGGATTTTTCCAAACGAAAATGAAAATTTGTTGTTTTCACCAATAATCTTTATGGCCTTTCGAAATGTAATGACTAGAAGAGCTACCAATAATAATGATCCACATAAAAGAGTTGCATAGCCTAATACCATCATATGGTAAAAATATATTGAGATCTACTAATTCTAATATATATATATATATATATATATATAATTAAAATTAAATACTCCTACTAGTCTAAAAAATAGAAAATATATAAATTTTAATGTATAAATTTTAATCTAATGATATGGTAAATCAATGTGCAATTTAATGTATAAATTTTGATTTACTGCAATATAATTATAAATATAAAATGATGTTATATTAATTATTATTTAATAATTTGCGAGGATTGTATTAAGAGGATTGAGTGCTTAATTGGAAAAGATGTTAACAAGTCATTTTACTAGTTTTAGTTTCAAAATTAGGCATCAGCCACCAAACTGGTGTGTTTAACCACCATCGACGATTTTGTTTATATTGAAAATCTTTTAAAGTCACAAAAAGTATTTGATATATCAAATCAGATGTAGATAAAATGAGTCGACACGAACTCAAAAATCTGAATCAACAAAAACTCAAAAAATACGAGTCAAAATGAATTTGAAAAAACATGAATCCTCACCGAATTGAAATGTCCTCTCATGTAAACCCTAAGATAATACACTAAACAAAAATTATTATATGGGAAAATTAAAAAAAAAAAAAAAAAAAAATCAGATGAAGAGAACAACGATGATGGATGTGGTGGGGAAGAATGTAGAAGGTTGGGGGTGGAGCAAGAAAGAATAGAGAGAGAAAATAGAATATGTCATAAAACATTATACTTTTATTTAATTTGAAATTTGGTCCCTATAATTTTATTTTCAAGAATTTAATCTATCTATTTTTTTAAAATTTAAAATTCAGGTCCAATTGTTAAAAAGTATTTTGTTAAGTTTGTTGGTTGGATATTTAAAAAAAAAAATACTCACTTTGTATCTATGTAACTAAAAAAATAACACTTTGTGATGAACCGAATTTAACAAAAATTTTAACAATGTTAACACAACAATTGGATTAGAATTTTGAAATTTAAAAGGTACATGATTAAATTCCTGAAAATAAAATTACATGTACCAAATTCCAAATTTTGGAAGAGTAGAGGGACTGATGCCATATTTTAACCTTACCCAACATATACTAGGCTAGGCTAGATCAGTAGTTAAATGGATTGGGCTCTTGGAACAAAAAGCTTCTATAAAGAACCACTATGGCATCCCAAACAAGCTCATATCTCCCTTAAAGGCCCACGACCCATTGATCTAAATTAAATAAATTAGAGTTTATATTTTCTTATTCTCCACGTAACTCATACATAAATACCAAAATTCTGACCATATTGTAATAATTAGCTTAATATTGATATAATTATAATCTCTCAAGAACCAAAGTGAAAACCCCTGCAAGCAAAGACTGACGCGTGAGCATGGCAGAGATAACATGGTCAAAAGTTGGCTGCTCATTCAAAATCTATGAAGCAAAGGCAAATTATCTATCTCCCGCTGCCGCTGTAGCTAGGGGTGAGCGTTCGATCGAATCGAATCGAATCGAATGAAAAAATTTCGAGTTAATCGAGTTGACGAATCATATTTTATCATCCTAATTTGATTTGAAATTTTCTCGAATCGAGTCGAGTGAGATGGAATTCGAATCGAATCGAATATATTTGTTTAAGTTAAATTTTAAAAAATAATTTTGGGTCCTTGTAACCATTGTCACCCATCGTAATAAAATTTGTCCACCTTAACCAAAATTTTTTATTAACTTTCATCACCAAATAATTTATTTATTAATCTTTTATATACGGGTTAGCTTCTTTGCTTGTTTAGTTCTTTCAATTATCTTCAGATTCTTGTCACTATGTATTTTGGAATTAAAAATATATATTAAATGTAAAAATGTGATTTTTTAATAAAAGTTATTTTAAAGATAAATTGTGAAATTGATACCAATATAAAATTTTAACACGAATATTTTATGGCATAATTAATAATTCAATTTTAATATAAATATTCAATATGACTAAACAATTCAATAATATAAATAATATAAAATGTGAAAATTAATTTAATAATATAAATAGTAGATATAAATAAAATTATTACTATTTATGTTTAGTGATTTTTTTGGATAATTTTGATTTTTTATTTGAGAGTAAAGGGTGAGAAGTAAAAGTTTAGGGGGAAAATAAAAAGTTTTGGAGAATAAAAGTTTGAGGGAAAATAAATAGGGGGAGTAAAATTTTGAAGGGAAAATATTAAAAAAAATTGGAGGGGGGATGGGTTTGGGGTAGATGGGAGGTGAGATGGGAAGGGAGTAAAAGTTTTAAGGGAAAAGTGGGAGGGAGTAAAAATTTTGGGGGAAAATAAAAAGTTTTGAGGGTTTTTGGGAGTAAAATTTTGAGAAAAAGTAAATGGGAGAGTAAAATTTTGGTGGGAAATGGATTTTGGGTAGATTGGGGGGTTGAGATGGGAGGGGAGTAAAAGTTTTGGGGGGAAAGTGGGAAGGAGTAAAAGTTTTGAGGGAAAAGTAAAAAGGTTTGGGAGTTTGGGGTAAAAATGAAAAATATTATAGTTTGATATTCGAATTATTCAAATTATTCGAGTTATTCGAATTCGAAAACTCAACTCGATTCGAACTCGAAATTCGAAAAAAAAAATCGAGTTGACTCGAATAACTCGATTCGTTTAACTCGAAATTCGATTTTTTTTTCGATTTTTTCGAGTCGAATCGAGTTTTGCTCACCCCTAGCTGTAGCCCTTGTCGGTAGTGCTGTTATTCAAATACGTATCAATTTAAGGTATCAGCTTTTCGTCAAAGCCTACGGCATTAAGTTTTTGGTAGACGAAATCATTACCCCGGAATTTGTGACTCGTGCCGTCATGCCGTTGGATTTTTTGTTGTCCGGGTTGAGCGTGATGATAGTCTCTGATGCGCTATCAAACCTCAAGGTGGATGCTAGAGTGATTAATTACTCGAGTCCGAGGATCGCTAATTTCGTCGTCGATATGGCCAAAGTTCGGGGCATAGCCGTTTCAAATTTTATTACGGTGGCCGAAGTTTCGACCAATAAAATTGATTATATTCGTAAACAAGAGTTTGATAGGATATCAAGAACGTTGAACTTAGAAAACGTTCACAGTTCAATAGATAATTCATTGCTTGTAATGCAGAATGTGAAATCAAAAGACTAAAGTTCTTTGATAAAATAGTTGTAGTAG
This sequence comes from Gossypium sturtianum, assembly GCA_025698515.1. NCBI lineage: Eukaryota > Viridiplantae > Streptophyta > Magnoliopsida > Malvales > Malvaceae > Gossypium > Gossypium sturtianum. The sequence goes on from CM046950.1 coordinate 166,123,358, forward strand.
CCCAATTTTGATTGGGCTGGAATAAAACCAAAACAAATGACCAATGTCCTTTTCTGCACCCAAATATAACCCTTAAAGCCCAAAACCTAAACACCAAGCCCACTTACAACCTAAACCGGACTACTCAAACCCGTAGCCCATTTACCATCAAAGAACCCAAACCAACCTAAACCCACTAGCCCAAAACCTATGTGGCCCAAGGGAGCCCGGAACCTTCGGTCGGAGACATAGGGTTTCTGAAACCCTAGCGCCGCAATGGCGTAAGTCATATCGTCGCGCTTTGGTCCGCCCTCGTCAAGCCGCGATTTGCGCACCGATAACGCCGTCATCGCCGAGATCTTCTCGACCACCTGCAAGAAAAGGAAAGCAAAGCAGCAAAACTTGGCAACAAATAGGCTAGAATCAATATTTTCCTTTTTCCTTTTTCTTTTCTAGTTATAAAACCCATCATTCTCAGAACTAAAAAGGAATACGGAGAGATACACAAATACACACAGAGAAACACGCAATAGACGAGAGTACAGAGAGAAAAGAATCAATACAAAAATACAGAAATAAAAAAAGGCAGAGGTGATTTCAAACGTTTTTTTTTTTATTTCCCGAATCTTTTCTTTATTTTTATTTTTATTTTTTGCTTTCTTTTCCTTTTATATAACAAGGTTACAATATTTATAAAGAAAAAAAGAAAAATTTTACCTTTTTGGGGATTCGGTGGCCGGCGACGGCGGCGAGCCATGCCGGAGCCTCGCCGGAAGTCGCAAGGAGAGAGAGGAGGAGAGAAAAGTTTCTGCTTTTTTTTTTTTGAAGAAAAAGAAGGAAAATGAATTTTTTGTGAACAATTTTACTTATATAGGAAGGGTGAAACGACGTCGTTTCACCCTGGGCCATTTAACACTGAAACGGTGTCGTTTTGAGATGAGTCGGACTGACCCGACCCGATCCACCTAGGGTCCGCGTGTTTTATTTAAAAATGGGCTATTTGCGAATCAGGCCCTTCCGCATTTTTAGTTCTTTTAAATTAAGATTTCTTTTATTTTTGATTTTTACCCTTAAGTTTTGTTCTATTTTTGATTTGGTCCTGATCGAAGCGCCGCATTTTGGAGAGTATGGGATATTTTCCCTTTTAGCCCCTTTTGGTTATTCGCGTATTCCAATTGAATCCTCCTTTTAATTTTATTTCTGATTTTACCCCAAAATTTTATTTTTAAGTTAAATTTAGTCTTTTTTTTCTTATTTTATTTTTATTTATTATTGTTATTATTTTTTAAAAAAAATACCATTACTATTATTTTATTATTAATACTATTTTTATTTTTAATATCATTTTATTATTATTTTATTACTAATATTATTACTACTATTTTCGTTATTATTTTTATTTCTGTTTTTACTAATATTATTTTTATTATATATAGTTTAAGTTCTTTTTATATATTGTTATACATATTAATTGCTTTACAAAATTATCATTTTTTTCTTTTTATTTTTTTATTATAATATTTATTTGATGATTAGAATATATTGTTAATTTATTTGTTTCTCATAATTGATCTTATTTATAGAACTTTTTATCCATTTCTTGAATTCTTATGCTTACTATAGATTTTAAAATCGTTATTGCATACTTTATAATTTGTATTTATTTATTTATTTATTATTTCACGATTGCTTTTAATATTTATGTTTGATAATGAATAAATGCAATATTGTCACATGGATTATTGTTTAAAATAAAAAATACATTTTTTTTACAAAATTAATATTTTATTTAAAGGTTTTTAAAATAAGGCAATGTTTTGGTATTTAGAAATTGGAAATAATGCCCAATCGTCTTTGAGTGTCGATTTTCCGTTTGGCTAAATAACTAAATATCCTTTTAACAAGTTTTATAAATTATGAGATAATCTTAGTTACGAGGGTTTAAAAATATCATGTCCAATCGTGCTGGATGTAATGTTTATATTCCTTCGGATTGAAAAAATCTCAAATTTTAGATCAAAATTACTCGAAGTTTTATAGATTATGAGATGATCTTAGTTATGAGGGTTAAAAAAATATCGTGTCCAATCGTGCTGGATGTGATGTTTATAATCTTTCGGATCGAAGAACTCTCATATTTTAAATCAAATTGATCAAAGTTTTTTTAGAAATCATATTTTTAAATACTTTTAAGTTTCAAACATTTGGACATAATTTTATCGATTAGGTACCAATTTTTGGGCGTTATGAGGGTGCTAACCCTTCGTCATACGTAACCGACTCCCGAACCTGTTTTCTGGTTTTTCGTAGACCAAAATTAAATGTTTTAAATAAAACGTTTTTAAGGTGATCCAATCGCACCTAAGCAAAAAGAGATTGGTGGCGACTCCCATTTTGTTTTTAAAGTCGATCTCCATTTTTTTAACCGATTTTAAAATGGTTTCGACAATAGTCAATCTCTCTTTTGAAAAGTTATTGGTAAAGTCGAATGTCTCATGAAATATGTTTAAATGGATTAGCTCCAACATAAATGGGTGAGAATAAGAATTTGTTAAAATATAAGGTTAAGTTGAAAAGGATTTTCAGAGTCTCAATTGAAGTAGAACTCTTCTTTTAACAGTTTGAGTTATAAAATCATTAGTCTATGTATAGATAAATATAATAAAGGAAAAAAAAATATATATATATATATTGTTTGGATATTTCAAATTTATTAAGGAAAAGAAAAGAATTATTTTACATATATTTTCCAATTTTAACCTTTACATAAATAATATAAAATAACAAAATTAAATTAAATATTATAAAAATATATATCATTATTCTGCGTAAAATCACAATTAAAGTGTTAACTAATAATATATTGATAAATTAAAGACTCCTAGTTAAAATTGTTAAAGATAAACAGATAATGATGTAAAAAAAATCTAATGATAGGTTAATAATTTATTTAAAAAATTAGAATTAATATTTTAAGTTCAAAGTTTTTGAAAATAAAGAGATAATAATATAAAATATAATGATACGATAAAAAAAAATAAAGGTTCATAATTTTTTTTTTAAGTTCGAAATTTAAATATTTAACAGGTTAAAGCAATAAAGAGTTAATATTTTTTTTTGTTGAAAATACACTTAAAAAATAAAGAGATATTAAAAAAAATGATATTTTAAATATTGTAAAATTGTTTATATTTTTTTTCCTCTCATTTTCCACCTAATTAAGTTATTAAAAAATCGAGTAAAATTAAAGGAAGTAAAGGATTCTTAGGTTATGTTTGTTTCACTAAAAATGGTTTCTGAAAAATGATTTACTTTTTTGAGAAAAAGCTAATATTTTTTTATATTTGGATAAATAAAATATTTTTGGTTGTTTAGTAGATTTTCTAAAATATTTCATAAAAGTTGTTTTCAATTAAACAAACATGCATTTGAAATTTTACTATCTCTCGTTGTTTATTTCATAAAACTTACTTATATTTTAGTTAATCATGTATCAATTTTAATTAATCTTAATTTACTTAGTTAATTTTAATTATTAATTTTGTACATTAGGAAATACAAATTTATGTTTAATTAAGTTGAAAGTGGTAAGTATTTTATCTTGAATATTATGAGTAAGTTGAAAACTGATTAAATTTGATAGAAATTGAAGTAAGGATCAAGTTGTAAAATTGTAAAATTTTTAAATTTTCGAATTCTAAGGGTTTGAGTAGTGAAATATGAAACATTGATGTAGTAACTAAATTATATGATTTTGAAATATGAAATTTTGGAAAGTTGAGCATAAAATAGTAAAGTTTGAAATTATAGGGGTTAAATTGTAAAGATTTCAAAATTTGAGTTTTAGGAATAATTTACATTATTTGATAATATAAAATTTTGAAAAAATAGAATATGAAATTTTAACTGTTCAAATATCAAGGACTAATTTTTGAAAAATTGACAATTTTAGTTATAAAGATTAAATTATAAAATTGGGAAATTTTAGAAAAGAGACTCGATAGCAAGATAAATTCGTATTCTTTATATATTTATTTTTGACTAATTATCAAATAAATTGTTATTAAATTTGGATTAAATTGTTATTTATTTCGGGAATGAAGTTTGTATGTTGAATTCAAACTCTTCCAAATAGCTTATATAAAGACCCACCATGGCATCCCAAACCAACTCATCTCTCTCCTAAAGGTCCACGACCCATTGATCTAAATTAAATAAGTTAGAGTTAATAATTTTCTTATTCTTCACGTAACTCATACATAAATACCCAATTTTCTCCACGTCACTCATACATAAATACCCAAATTATGACCATATTTATGGCGGTGTAATAATTAGCTTAATATTGATATAGTTATAATCTCTCAAGAACCAAAGTGAAAACCCTTGCAAGCAAAGACTGACGCGTGAGCATGGCAGAGATGGCGTTGTCAAAAGTCGGCTGCTCATTGAAAATCTATGCAGCAAAGGCAAACTATCTATCTCCCGCTGCCGCTGTCGCCCTCATCGGCAGTGCCGTTATTCAAGTACGTATGAATTTAAGGTATCAGCTTTTCGTCAAAGCCTACGACATTGAGTTTTTGGTAGACGAAATAATTACCCCGGAATTTGTGACACGTTTCGTCGTGCCGTTGGATTTTCTGTTGTCTGGGTTGAGCATGATGGTCGTCTCCGATGCACTAGCGAAACTCAAGGTGGATGCCAGAGTGATTGATTACTCGAGTCCGAGGATCGCTAATTTCGTCGCCGATATGGCCAGAGTTCGGGGCATAGCCGTTTCAGATTTTATTACGGTGGCCGAAATTTCGACCAATAAAATCGATTATATTCGTGAGGAAGAGTTTGATAGGATATCAAGGACGTTGAATTTAGAAAACGTTCACAGTTCAATAGATAATTCATTGCTTGTGACGCAGAATGTGAAATTGGAGGACGAAAGTTCTTGATAAAATAGTCAATTTCTCTTTGAAAAGAGAGATTTCTTATTTAGTAGGACGATTTTAATTTTCAATATAATAATATTTATTTTCTTGGAATGCAAGTTATTAGCATAAACATTGAAGTATTTGTTGGGTGCATCTCTTCCTGGAAATAAGGGAGATGAACGTTATCGCAAGAGAGATGTATCAGGTGTTTGGAGGATGAATCGTCCACATTCATGTACGTTATTAATTCAAAATTATGTTTCCAAAATTTATGCATTTATGGTGGATTTGTCTAGATGCTATGAATGACTTTTCAAATTTGAGTTTTATGCGTCAACAAAAAGGGGTAAAAGGGTAAAATCGGATTCCTTGCGTTTAAATGGATTAGCTCCAATTTGTTAAAATATAACTTTAAGTTGAAAAAGGATATTTCAGAGTCTCAATTGAAGTAGAACTCTTCTTTGAGTTATAAAATCATTAGTCTTTGTATAGGCAAACATAATTAAAGGAAAAGAAAAGAAAGCAAGGGAAAGTTTTATTAAGGAAAGGAAAAAGAATTATTTTACATGTATTTTCCAATTTTAACCTTTACATAAATAATATAAAATAACAAAATTAAATTAAATATTATAAAAAATATATATCATTATTCTGGAATATCTTTCCTTCACTTGACTTGGCTTTTCCTTTTTCTTTTTTCAATCCAAGGATGCTGGAGTTTTAGTTAAAGTAGAGCTCTTAATTTTATTTTTTTTAGAAAATTAGTAGCTTTAGAATTATATATTTGATTTAGGACCTTCAAAAATATTGATGGGTTCCAATAAGTTTCAATTGGAAAAGCATTCTAGCTCTTTATTTCACCAAGTTTCAATTAAGATTATTGTAAATTTTGGTTGGTTTAATAATGCATGTTTCCATTTGCTTAGGGGCTAAGTTAGAAATAATTTTGGACGATATTGAATTGTATATTTTTACGATAGTAAAACGTGTATTTTTATTTTTTTAATAATTTATATCTTTATAATTTTTAAAGGATTAAATTAAATTTTTATCATTTTTAGAGAGCCAAAGTGCAATTTTACCATTACTAAATTAAAATTTTATTAACTATAAAAAGGAAACTACGACAAACTATGACCATTGTTCTGAATTGGTCCCTAAACTATTGTTGTTATATCAATCAAGTCCTATCATTATTAAAATCGTTAGTTTAACCATAAAATGACATGCCAAATATTACGTTGCATTGTAACAACTTGTTTTTTCACCGGTGTAGAAAAATTCGGCTTTGAGGTCGAATTGTCTAAACTGAAAATTTCCAAAAATTAAACCAAGAAATTTCCAAGTAGAATGAGAATTGAGATGAAAATTATTAAAGAAATTATTAAGTACAGTATAAAGACTAAATTGAAGGAGGATTAGGTGAGTTATTAATCAAAGCTATGACTCTGAGGCAATAAAAGCATAGCATAATATAAGTTAGTGGATGATATTGATTTTAGCCATTGAAGTTCACAAAAACATATTTATGAATCAATAATGGCCATTAGATTTATGATTAGAAAAGGATTTATATTATTATAATGAGAACATGAAGGAAAAATGAAAGAACAGATTTGGTCATTCTCATTTCTCCCAGACGGCAAAGAAAGGAAGAAAGAACAAAGAAATTTTCTCTCCATGCAGTGAGTTCAATCTGAGAGGTTAGTGTTTCCGCCTTTGAATTTTCATTGAATTATAGCTTTAGATGTTATTAAAGAACAAGCCTATTCAAGTGAATGTAGAAATTGATAAAAAAATGCTTAGAAAACCTAGAAATACCATAAATGCTCAAATTCTGACATATTTATGGCGGTTTCTGTATCCTTCGTACTGTGATAATAGCTTAATATCAATATAATCTCCCAAATAACCAAAGTGAAACACCTGCACGCAAAGAGCGACGCGTGAGCACGGCACGAATGGCGTCGTCTAACGTCGGCTGCTCATTGAAAATCTATGAAGCAAAGGCAAACTATGTATCTCTGGCAGCCGGTGGCGGAGGCGGCAGTGCCGTTATTCAAATGCGTATCAAATTTAGGTATCAACTTTTCGTCAAAGCCTACGACGTTGAGTTTTTGGTAGAAGAAATCATTACCCCGGAATTTGTGACTGCCGTCTCCGTGCCGTTGGACTCTTTCTTGTTCGGTTCCAGCGTGATGATCGTCTACAAAGTGCTGGCGGACCTCAAGGTGGACGCCAAAGTGACTGAATACTCGAGTCCGAAGATCGCTAAGTTCGTCGTCGATATGGCCAAACGTTGGGCGCAAAATTGCTTTGCATTTTATGACGGTGGTCGAGGTTTCGATCAATAAAACCGATTACATTCGTGAGAAAGAATTTGACAGGATATCAATGACATTGAGTTCAAAAGCTAAATCATCGCTTATGATGCAGAATCGGAAATCAGAGAATCTGAATACTTGATGAATTTGTCAATTTCTCTTTGGGAAGGTTTTTTTTTTTTTTTAGGATTTTAGTTTTCAATGTTATAATATTTAGTTTCTTGGAATGCATGTAACATCCTAAAATTTTGGCGTTAGAAATAGTAGTATTTGCATTGAAAATAAGTGATTAATTCTCAAGAAAATGAGGATTTTAAGCCAAAAAAAAATGGTGTATAAGTATAGGGGCTAAAAGTGAAATTTGACCATAAAAAAGCAATGGGAAATTAATTTATTATTCCATGTAAAAATAATATTGAAAATATATTGATAAAATCTAGGGTATAAACTAAATTGTGAGATAATAAAAGTACATGGACTAAAAAGTGAATTATACCATAGAGTGAAAAAAAGATGAAGAAGGCAGTAAATTACAATTATACCATGATTAGATAATATCTAAATGACCAAATTATCTTTATAATTAAAATAAAAAATAAAGGGTATTTTTGTTATTTCACTATTAAGATTATTTAGAAGTTTATATTATAAAAAGTGATATTTTGATGAGAGGAATTATAATCATTAGAACCATTGATTTAATACATAAAAATTAATTAAATATTTAAGAAAGTAAAAGGAAAAAGTGAGAGAAGTTAGTTGAAGAATTAAGATAAGTGGTTTGAATCATTATATAAAGGATAATTTATTTGTGCTAATTTTACGATTTTTTATATTTTTATATAAAGATTAATTGATTTGATGAGATTTAAATAAATAATTATATACTGAAGTTAATTTAGTGAAATTGGATTCCTGTTCTAAATATGAAAAATTTGTTCAATCTTAATAAAGTTTTTATTACTGAGACAATTATGAGAGAAGTGTGTAAAACAGTGTGTGATGTAGTTGGCATTGCTCGGCCTCCTATTGTATATAGGGTTGTGATCTTTGTCGATTATTTGGACCCGTCTATGATATCAAACTTGTTATAGATTTTACATTTGATTAAGGAAATCGACTTTCCTCTTTTGATGAGATTGGATTGAATCAAGTAGAACTCTTCTTTGAGTTATAAAATCATTAGTCTTTGTATAGACAAATATAATTAAAGGAAAAGAAAAGAAAGTAAGGGAAAGTTTTATTAAAGGAAAGGAAAAAGAATTATTTTACATGTATTTTCCAATTTTAACGTTTACATAAATAATATAAAATAACAAAATTAAATTAAATATTATAAAAATATATATCATTATTCTGGAATATCTTTCCTTCACTTGATTTGGCTTTTCCTTTTTCTTTTTCAATCGAAGAATGCTGGAGTTTTAGTTAAAGCAGAGCTCTTATTTTTTTTTTTAAGAAAATTAGTAGCTTTAGAATTATATATTTGATTTAGGAGCTTCAAAATATTGATGGGTTCTCAGAACACCCCTAACCCGTATCCGTCGCGAATTAAGGTTACAAAGTATTACTGTATATAGCACAGCTCATGACAGGCATTCATACATTATGACCGAATTTTACTAATGTTTATTAGCAACATGAATCACATTCACAACCAAACATAGACATTTAACCAAAGATGACAAGTCCATATTACTCATCTAACACATCAAACCACATTTACAACTCATGACAAGTCCATCCCATATAAATATATCATAATCTAAATCATCAAAACCAAAGATGACAGACATTTAACTAAAGACATATAATAATCAAACTTAAACAATTTGATCAAGCCATTTTCGCATGGCTATATACAAAGACAAAATTAATTGAATCAAAACATAATCCAGCCCATACATGCCATAAGTTCAAACATAGACTTTTAAAAGTACCGAAGGTTGACGATAATGTGGATGACTTCGATGACGATCCCCGAGCTCGTAGCTTACAACCAAAATCTATAAAACAGAGTAACAAAAACACACAGAGTAAGCTAACTTAGCTTAGTAAGCCTTAAGCAAATTAAACAATTCAAATGAATAATCAAACATATCAAACAAATCAGATTGTATCGTTAATATTATACTTTAACACAAATACTTTTACCTTAGCCGAATACTAATATTTCTCATTTAACAAGATTTTATTCAACTTTTCATTCTCAAATTAACACTATCTCAATAATGTTTACAATCATACCTATTTGTTCGAATAATCATGATCCAAAATATCATTTTTTAATTACTCACTTATAAGGCCGAATACACATGGTTTTTTATTTTATCACATATGGCCGAATATACAAACACAATACATTATAACATATGTCCGAACATACAAGCTCAATAAACATCACATATGCACATACCTATTTGGCCAAATATACAAAGTCACATATATGCTCATATCTAGAATCAATTCCATAATGTTCATACTATTTATTTACAAAGCCGAATACACTTACTAAAATTCACATATATTCTTCAATTGTATCACATATAACTAGTAACAAATATCAATTTGCTAATTTACCTTATCTCTAATAACCAATAGACTTACACATACCTGAACATCGAACTCATTTACCGAATTTAAATTCCACATCATCAAGAATCTATTTAAGCATACACTTATAATAATTCACTCGGCATAATGCCTACTAGGCATAAAACCCGATATCTTTCACCGCAAGCACAAAGCCTCGCTAGGCTTAAAGCCCGAATTCTTTCACCAAAGACGAGGGCTTGCTAGGCTCAAAGCCTGAATATCATATTTATAAAGCTGTTTCACAACCAATTCATATATCGAAACTTTTATACACTTCATAATCTTTGTACGAATTTTCAAACATCATATCTCAATCGAACTAAACTTAGTCATATTAAATTCTATGTATATTCACATTCGGCTACTCAATATTATTGCTACAAAATTTCCAAATCAGCATATTCTAAGTTACATACATAATTTACAATGTTCTATTGCTTAAAGACTTACCTCGATATATCGATTTAACGACAAAAGTTGGCTATTCAACTATTTTTGCTTTTCCCCGATCCAAGTCCGATTTCTTTGGTTCTTGATCTAAACATATTCAAATTAAGCTCATTCAAACATATTTTCATTCAATTTAGTCTAAAAACACATAAATGGGCAAATTACCATTTTGCCTCTAACATTTCACAATTTTTACAATTTAGTCCTATTTACACAAAACACAAAATACACAAAATTTGATTATACACCTTAAGGGCCGAATATTCCTATTCTTTTTACAAGTCAATACATTTCATTTATTTCACATTTTAGTCACTCAAAAAATTATTTTTGCAATTTAGTCCAACATACTCAATTTCATCAAAATTCAAAGATAAAACTTGTTAATCTAACACATATATATCATATTTCATCGTCAAACAACACAAACAACAAGCTATCTTCAATGGCTCAACTCAAAATATTCATCAAAATCAAAAATTAAAGCATGGGTCTTGAAGATTTCTAAGCAACGATCTCAAAAACATAAAAATCATCAAAATCTAAAACCAAAATATACCTTAATTTGAGCTTGGAATGGCCGAAACCCTTGAACCTTTGTTCTTTCTTTTTCTTTTTCTTATTCGGTGATGGATGAATAAAAATGATGAAAACCCATGTTTCTTTTTACTTTAATTAATAACTTATAATATAATATAAAATTTTAACTTATAAATATATAAATATATATATATATATAAAAAGCATATATATACATATCCATTACTTATTGTCGTCCACTATCTAAAATAGTGGCTAGATTGCCACATAAGGGAATAAAAATGATGAAGACCCATGTTTCTTTTACTTTAATTAATAACTTATAATATAATATAAACTTTTAACTTATAAAATATATATATAAAAAGCATATATATACATATCCATTACTTATGGTCGTCCACTATCTAAAACAGTGGCTAAATTGCCACATAAGGTCTTCCCAATAAGAAGACATCTCAATTTAGCCATTAATAAAATAGAAAGCCACTTTTAAGATTTACGCGATTTAGTCTTTTGCTCAAATTAAGCATACTAACAGATAAATTAATTCACAGAAATTTCACAGATGCTTAATCATACATCATGGACATAGAAAATAATATTAAAATATTTTACTGACTCGGATTTGTGGTCCCAAAACCACTATTCCGATTAAGGTCAAAATCGAATCATTATACCAAAGTACAATTTTACCATTACTAAATTAAAATTGGTCCTTAAACTATTGTTGTTATATCAATCAAGTCTTGACATTATTAAAATCGTTAATTTAACTATAAAATGACACGCCAAATATTACGTTGCATTGTAGCAACTTGTTTTTTCACCGTGTAGAAAAATTCGGCTTTGAGATCGAATTGTCTAAACTGAAAATTTCCAAAAAATTAAACCAAGAAGTTTCCGGGGAGAATGAGAATTGAGATGAAAATTATTAAAGAAATTATTAAGTACAGTATAAAGACTAAATTGAAGGAGGATTAGGTGAGTTATTAATCAAAGCTTTGACTCGGAGGCAATAAAAGCATAGCATAATATAAGTTAGTGGATGATATTGATTTTAGCCATTGAAGTCCACTAACATATTTAGGAATCAATAAAGGCCACTAGATTTATGATTAGAAAAGGATTTATATTATTATAATGAGAACATAAAGGAAAATGAAAGAACAGATTTGGTCATTCTCATTTCTCCCAGACGGCAAAGAAAGGAAGAAAGAACAAAGAAATTTTCTCTCCATGCAGTGAGTTCAATCCGAGAGGTTAGTGTTTCCGCCTTTGAATTTTCATTGAATTATAGCTTTAGATGTTATTAAAGAACAAGCCTATTCAAGTGAATGTAGAAATTGATAAGAAAATGTTTAGAAAACCTAGAAATACCATAAATGCTCAAATTCTCGACATATTTATGGCGGTTTCTCGTATCCTTCAGATCGTGATAATAGCTTAATATCAATATAATCTCCCAAATAACCAAAGTGAAACACTCAGCACGCAAAGAGCGACGCGCGAGCACGGCACACGAATGGCGCCGTTTAACGCCGGCCGCTCATTGAAAATCTATGAAGCGTAGTCAAACTATGTATCTCCACACTGGCGCGGCGAGGCGCGCATGCCGCTATTCAAATGTGTATCAAATTTAGGTATCGCTTTTCGTCAAAGCCTACGACGCTGAGTTTTTGGTAGAAGAAATCATTACCCCGAAATTTGTGATCGCTCTCCGTGCCGTTGGACTCTTTCTTGTCCTGGTTCCAACAGTGATGATCATCTACAAAGTGTTTGGCGGACCTCAAGGTAGATGCCAAAGTGACGTAATACTCGAGTCCGAAGATCGCTAAGTTCGCCATCGATATGGCCAAACGTCGGGCGCGATGCGTTTAATTTTATGACGATGGTCGAGGTTTCGATCAATAAAACCGATTATATTTGTGAGAAAGAATTTGACAGATATCAATGACATTGAGTTCAAAGGCTAAATCATCGCTTATGATGCAGAATCTAAATCGAGAGAATCCGAATACTTGATGAATTTGTCAATTTCTCTTTGGGAAGTTTTTTTTTTTTTTTATAATTTTCAATGTGATCATATTTAGTTTCTTGGAATGCATGTAACATCCTAAAATTTTGGTGTTAGAAATAGAAGTATTTGATTGAAAATAAGTGATTAAATCTCAAGAAAATGAGGATTTTAAGCCAAAAAAAAATTGGTGTATAAGTTTGCACTGACTAGAGTCACGCTGCTTTCCATTTGGGTTTTCTCACACAACAAAATTTTTTGCTTGTTATTGTTGTCTTTAATTTTTACATATTATTGCTTATTTCAATTTCACAAAGAGGAAAATAAGCATTCTCTTGCAGACTCAATTTTCCCAACCGCAATAACCCTAGTGGATGTTAATTGTTGTAGGTTGTTGAAGATGAAAATGATTATTTAGAGTCACAATTGAAGGATAAATTTTCTTTAAAAGTTTGGTTAATGTTTATTTTTTTTTTTTTGTCAATTTTTATTCATCGCTTTGGACCATTCAGAATAATTTGTTTATCGTATTAAGTGATTGCAATCACTTTGTCAATGTGTCATAATGTTCTATTGATGCTGAGGTTAAAATCTTTATTGTGTTGGTGGAGTTTGTCCATCATCATTTACGAGTGTTTGTTATTTTTTCTCTTGAATTATATGATTTCATTCATTGAATGAATTAATGAATTTAACATTCAAAGAAAAAGAAAAAAGGAAAGTTAAAATTTATAACACGAAGTGAAGGAAAAAATTGCAATATTTCCTTGTTTGGTTAAACCGTGAAAAGGAAAGGAAATGAATTGTTTTACATATATTTTCTAATTTAACCTTTACATAAATAATAAATAATTTCAAAATTAAATTAAAAATTAAAGACTCCTAGTAATCTAAGAAAAATAAAATAAGATTGTTAAAAATTTTAAAAATAAAGAGATAATGGTCTAAAAATAAAAACTAGGCCCAATTCCAATATGATCCCCACGCTCTCATTAGCCCATACGGCTTCCGAAAGAATTCCTATGGTTAAAAAGATAAACCCGAGACTTATAATACGATAATTCTAACGATCCAATTATTGAGTCAATTGATATTTGTAATAATTTTTAAAATAAAGAAAATAAGTGTTTAGTAAAACATTGCTTATTTCATTCATGCATTGGATTTTTCCAAACGAAAATGAAAATTTGTTGTTTTCACCAATAATCTTTATGGCCTTTCAAATGTAATGACTAGAAGAGCTACCAATAATAATGATCCACATAAAAGAGTTGCATAGCCTAATACCATCATATGGTAAAAATATATTGAGATCTACTAATTCTAATATATATATATATATATATATATATAATTAAAATTAAATACTCCTACTAGTCTAAAAAATAGAAAATATATAAATTTTAATGTATAAATTTTAATCTAATGATATGGTAAATCAATGTGCAATTTAATGTATAAATTTTGATTTATCAATAATATAATTATAAATATAAAATGATGTTATATTAATTATTATTTAATAATTTACGAGGATTGTATTAAGAGGATTGAGTGCTTAATTGGAAAAGATGTTAACAAGTCATTTTACTAGTTTTAGTTTCAAAATTAGGCATCAGCCACCAAACTGGTGTGTTTAACCACCATCGACGATTTTGTTTATATTGAAAATCTTTTAAAGTCACAAAAAGTATTTGATATATCAAATCAGATGTAGATAAAATGAGTCGACACGAACTCAAAAATCTGAATCAACAAAAACTCAAAAAATACGAGTCAAAATGAATTTGAAAAAACATGAATCCTCACCGAATTGAAATGTCCCTCGCAGCAGAACCCTAAGATAATACACTAAACAAAAATTATTATATGGGAAAATTAAAAAAAAAAAAAAGGGTGTCCGATGAAGAGAACAACGATGATGGATGTGGTGGGGAAGAATGTAGAAGGTTGGGGGTGGAGCAAGAAAGAATAGAGAGAGAAAATAGAATATGTCATAAAACATTATACTTTTATTTAATTTGAAATTTGGTCCCTATAATTTTATTTTCAAGAATTTAATCTATCTATTTTTTTAAAATTTAAAATTCAGGTCCAATTGTTAAAAAGTATTTTGTTAAGTTTGTTGGTTGGATATTTAAAAAAAAAAATACTCACTTTGTATCTATGTAACTAAAAAAATAACACTGTGATGAACCAGAATTTAACAAAAATTTTAACAATGTTAACACAACAATTGGATTAGAATTTTGAAATTTAAAAGGTACATGATTAAATTCCTGAAAATAAAATTACATGTACCAAATTCCAAATTTTGGAAGAGTAGAGGGACTGATGCCATATTTTAACCTTACCCAACATATACTAGGCTAGGCTAGATCAGTAGTTAAATGGATTGGGCTCTTGGAACAAAAAGCTTCTATAAAGAACCACTATGGCATCCCAAACAAGCTCATATCTCCCTTAAAGGCCCACGACCCATTGATCTAAATTAAATAAATTAGAGTTTATATTTTCTTATTCTCCACGTAACTCATACATAAATACCAAAATTCTGACCATATTGTAATAATTAGCTTAATATTGATATAATTATAATCTCTCAAGAACCAAAGTGAAAACCCCTGCAAGCAAAGACTGACGCGTGAGCATGGCAGAGATAACATGGTCAAAAGTTGGCTGCTCATTCAAAATCTATGAAGCAAAGGCAAATTATCTATCTCCGCCACAGTAGTTAGGGGTGAGCGCTCGATCGAATCGAATCGAATCGAATGAAAAATTTCGAGTTAATCGAGTTGATTTAATCATATTTTATCATCCTAATTTGATTTGAAATTTTCTCTAATCGAGTCGAGTGAGATGGAATTAATCGAATCGAATATATTTGTTTAAGTTAAATTTTAAAAATAATTTTGGGTCCTTGTAACCATTGTCACCCATCGTAATAAAATTTGTCCACCTTAACCAAAAATTTTTATTAACTTTCATCACCAAATAATTTATTTATTAATCTTTTATATACGGGTTAGCTTCTTTGCTTGTTTAGTTCTTTCAATTATCTTCAGATTCTTGTCACTATGTATTTTGGAATTAAAAATATATATTAAATGTAAAATGTGATTTTTAATAAAAGTTATTTTAAAGATAAATTGTGAAATTGATACCAATATAAAATTTTAACACACGAATATTTTATGGCATAATTAATAATTCAATTTTAATATAAATATTCAATATGACTAAACAATTCAATAATATAAATAATATAAAATGTGAAAATTAATTTAATAATATAAATAGTAGATATAAATAAAATTATTACTATTTATGTTTAGTGATTTTTTGGATAATTTTGATTTTTATTTGAGAGTAAAGGGTGAGAAGTAAAAGTTTAGGGGAAAATAAAAGTTTTGGAGAATAAAAGTTTGAGGGAAAATAAATAGGGGAGTAAAATTTTGAAGGGAAAATATTAAAAAAATTGAGAGGGGATGGGTTTGGGGTAGATGGGAGGTGAGATGGGAAGGAGTAAAAGTTTTAAGGGAAAAGTGGGAGGGAGTAAAAATTTTGGGGAAAATAAAAAAGTTTTGAGGGTTTTGGGAGTAAAATTTTGAGAAAAGTAAATGGGAGAGTAAAATTTTGGTGGGAAATGGATTTTGGGTAGATTGGGGGTTGAGATGGGAGGAGTAAAAGTTTTGGGGGGGAAAGTGGAAGGAGTAAAAGTTTTGAGGAAAAGTAAAAAGGTTTGGGAGTTTGGGGTAAAATGAAAAATATTATAGTTTGATATTCGAATTATTCAAATTATTCGAGTTATTCGAATTGAAAACTCAACTCGATTCGAACTCAAATTAAAAAAAAATCGAGTTGACTCGAATAACTCGATTCGTTTAACTCGAAATTCGATTTTTTTTTCGATTTTTTCGAGTCGAATCGAGTTTTGCTCACCCCTAGCTGTAGCCCTTGTCGGTAGTGCTGTTATTCAAATACGTATCAATTTAAGGTATCAGCTTTTCGTCAAAGCCTACGGCATTAAGTTTTTGGTAGACGAAATCATTACCCCGGAATTTGTGACTCGTGCCGTCATGCCGTTGGATTTTTTGTTGTCCGGGTTGAGCGTGATGATAGTCTCTGATGCGCTATCAAACCTCAAGGTGGATGCTAGAGTGATTAATTACTCGAGTCCGAGGATCGCTAATTTCGTCGTCGATATGGCCAAAGTTCGGGGCATAGCCGTTTCAAATTTTATTACGGTGGCCGAAGTTTCGACCAATAAAATTGATTATATTCGTAAACAAGAGTTTGATAGGATATCAAGAACGTTGAACTTAGAAAACGTTCACAGTTCAATAGATAATTCATTGCTTGTAATGCAGAATGTGAAATCAAAAGACTAAAGTTCTTTGATAAAATAGTTGTAGTAGCCCAATTTTGACTGGGCTGGAATAAAACCAAAACAAATGACCAATGTCCTTTTACAGCCCAAATATAACCCTTAAAGCCCAAAACCTAAACACCAAGCCCACTTACAACCTAAACCAGACTACTCAAACCCGTAGCCCATTTACCATCAGCAACCCAAACCAACCTAAACCCACTAGCCCAAAACCTATGTGGCCCAAGGGAGCCCAGAACCTTCGGCAGTCAGGAGACATAGGGTTTCCTGGAAACCCTAGCGCCGCAATGGCAGAAGTCATATCGTCGCGCCTTTGGTCCGCCCCTCGTCAAGCCGCGATTTGCGCACCGATAACGCCGTCATCGCCGAGATCTTCTCGACCACCTGCAAGAAAAGGAAAGCAAAGCAGCAAAACTTGGCAACAAATAGGCTAGAATCAATATTTTCCTTTTTCCTTTTTTCTTTTCGGGTTATAAAAACCCATCATTCTGTAACTAAAAGGGGAATACGGAGAGATACACAAATACACACAGAGAAACACGCAATAGACGAGAGTACAGAGAGAAAAGAATCAATACAAAAATACAGAAATAAAAAAAGGCAGAGGTGATTTCAAACGTTTTTTTTTATTTCCTAATCTTTTCTTTATTTTTATTTTTATTTTTGCTTTCTTTTCCTTTTATATAACAAGGTTACAATATTTATAAAGAAAAAAAGAAAAATTTTACCTTTTTGGGGATTCGGTGGCGACGACGGCGTGAGCCATGCCGAGCCCTCGCTAGGAAGTCAAGGAGAGAGAAGGGGAGAGAAAAGTTTCGCTTTTTTTTTTTTTTTTGAAGAAAAAGAAGGAAAATGAATTTTTGTGAACAATTTTACTTATATAGGAAGGGTGAAACGACGCTGTTTCACCCTCAGCCATTTAACACCGAAACGGTGTCGTTTTGAGATGAGTCGGACTGACCCGACCCGATCCACCTAGGGTCCGCGTGTTTTATTTAAAAATGGGCTATTTGCGAATCAGGGCCCTTCCGCATTTTTAGTTCTTTTAAATTAAGATTTCTTTTATTTTTGATTTTTACCCTTAAGTTTTGTTCTATTTTTGATTTGGTCCTGATCAAGCGCATTTTGGAGAGTATGGGATATTTTCCCTTTTAGCCCCTTTTGGTTATTCGCGTATTCCAATTGAATCCTCCTTTTAATTTTATTTCGATTTTACCCCAAAATTTTATTTTTAAGTTAAATTTAGTCTTTTTTTCTTATTTTATTTTTATTTATTATTGTTATTATTTTTAAAAAAAATACCATTACTATTATTTTATTATTAATACTATTTTTATTTTTAATATCATTTTATTATTATTTTATTACTAATATTATTACTACTATTTTCAATTTATTATTTTTATTTCTTTTTACTAATATTATTTTTATTATATATAGTTTAAGTTCTTTTTATATATTGTTATACATATTAATTGCTTTACAAAATTATCATTTTTTTCTTTTTATTTTTTTATTATAATATTTATTTGATGATTAGAATATATTGTTAATTTATTTGTTTCTCATAATTGATCTTATTTATAGAACTTTTTATCCATTTCTTGAATTCTTATGCTTACTATAGATTTTAAAATCGTTATTGCATACTTTATAATTTGTATTTATTTATTTATTTATTATTTCACGATTGCTTTTAATATTTATGTTTGATAATGAATAAATGCAATATTGTCACATGGATTATTGTTTAAAATAAAAAATACATTTTTTTTACAAAATTAATATTTTATTTAAAGGTTTTTAAAATAAGGCAATGTTTTGGTATTTAGAAATTCGGGAAATAATGCCCAATCGTGCTGGGTGTCGATTTTCCGTTTGGCTAAATAACTAAATATCCTTTTAACAAGTTTTATAAATTATGAGATAATCTTAGTTACGAGGGTTTAAAAATATCATGTCCAATCGTGCTGGATGTAATGTTTATATTCCTTCGGATTGAAAAAATCTCAAATTTTAGATCAAAATTACTCGAAGTTTTATAGATTATGAGATGATCTTAGTTATGAGGGTTAAAAAAATATCGTGTCCAATCGTGCTGGATGTGATGTTTATAATCTTTCGGATCGAAGAACTCTCATATTTTAAATCAAATTGATCAAAGTTTTTTTAGAAATCATATTTTTAAATACTTTTAAGTTTCAAACATTTGGACATAATTTTATCGATTAGGTACCAATTTTTGGGCGTTATGAGGGTGCTAACCCTTCGTCATACGTAACCGACTCCCGAACCTGTTTTCTGGTTTTTCGTAGACCAAAATTAAATGTTTTAAATAAAACGTTTTTAAGGTGATCCAATCGCACCTAAGCAAAAAGAGATTGGTGGCGACTCCCATTTTGTTTTTTAAAGTCGATCTCCATTTTTTTTAACCGATTTTAAAATGGTTTCGACAATAGTCAATCTCTCTTTTGAAAAGTTATTGGTAAAGTCGAATGTCTCATGAAATATGTTTAAATGGATTAGCTCCAACATAAATGGGTGAGAATAAGAATTTGTTAAAATATAAGGTTAAGTTGAAAAAGGATTTTTCAGAGTCTCAATTGAAGTAGAACTCTTCTTTTAACAGTTTGAGTTATAAAATCATTAGTCTATGTATAGATAAATATAATAAAGGAAAAAAATAATATATATATATATATTGTTTGGATATTTCAAATTTATTAAGGAAAAGGAAAAAGAATTATTTTACATATATTTTCCAATTTTAACCTTTACATAAATAATATAAAATAACAAAATTAAATTAAATATTATAAAAATATATATCATTATTCTGCGTAAAATCACAATTAAAGTGTTAACTAATAATATATTGATAAATTAAAGACTCCTAGTTAAAATTGTTAAAGATAAACAGATAATGATGTAAAAAAAAAAAAATCTAATGATAGGTTAATAATTTATTTAAAAAAATTAGAATTAATATTTTAAGTTCAAAGTTTTTGAAAATAAAGAGATAATAATATAAAATATAATGATACGATAAAAAAAAATAAAGGTTCATAATTTTTTTTTTAAGTTCGAAATTTAAATATTTAACAGGTTAAAGCAATAAAGAGTTAATATTTTTTTTTGTTGAAAATACACTTAAAAAATAAAGAGATATTAAAAAAAATGATATTTTAAATATTGTAAAATTGTTTATATTTTTTTTCCTCTCATTTTCCACCTAATTAAGTTATTAAAAAATCGAGTAAAATTAAAGGAAGTAAAGGATTCTTAGGTTATGTTTGTTTCACTAAAAATGGTTTCGAAAAATGATTTACTTTTTGAGAAAAAGCTAATATTTTTTATATTTGGATAAATAAAATATTTTTGGTTGTTTAGTAGATTTTCTAAAATATTTCATAAAAGTTGTTTTCAATTAAACAAACATGCATTTGAAATTTTACTATCTCTCGTTGTTTATTTCATAAAACTTACTTATATTTTAGTTAATCATGTATCAATTTTAATTAATCTTAATTTACTTAGTTAATTTTAATTATTAATTTTGTACATTAGGAAATACAAATTTATGTTTAATTAAGTTGAAAGTGGTAAGTATTTTATCTTGAATATTATGAGTAAGTTGAAAACTGATTAAATTTGATAGAAATTGAAGTAAGGATCAAGTTGTAAAATTGTAAAATTTTTAAATTTTCGAATTCTAAGGGTTTGAGTAGTGAAATATGAAACATTGATGTAGTAACTAAATTATATGATTTTGAAATATGAAATTTTGGAAAGTTGAGCATAAAATAGTAAAGTTTGAAATTATAGGGGTTAAATTGTAAAGATTTCAAAATTTGAGTTTTAGGAATAATTTACATTATTTGATAATATAAAATTTTGAAAAAATAGAATATGAAATTTTAACTGTTCAAATATCAAGGACTAATTTTTGAAAAAATTGACAATTTTAGTTATAAAGATTAAATTATAAAATTGGGAAATTTTAGAAAAGAGACCGATAGCAAGATAAATTCGTATTCTTTATATATTTATTTTTGACTAATTATCAAATAAATTGTTATTAAATTTGGATTAAATTGTTATTTATTTCGGGAATGAAGTTTGTATGTTGAATTCAAACTCTTCCAAATAGCTTATATAAAGACCCACCATGGCATCCCAAACCAACTCATCTCTCTCCTAAAGGTCCACGACCCATTGATCTAAATTAAATAAGTTAGAGTTAATAATTTTCTTATTCTTCACGTAACTCATACATAAATACCCAATTTTCTCCACGTCACTCATACATAAATACCCAAATTATGACCATATTTATGGCGGTGTAATAATTAGCTTAATATTGATATAGTTATAATCTCTCAAGAACCAAAGTGAAAACCCTTGCAAGCAAAGACCGACGCGTGAGCATGGCGTAGATGGCGTTGTCAAAAAGTCGGCCGCTCATTGAAAATCTATGCGAAGAAAGGCAAACTATCTATCTCCATTGCCATTGCCGCCCCTCATCGGCGGTGCCGCGTTATTCAAGTGCGTATGAATTTAAGGTATCGACTTTTCGTCAAAGCCTCGACATTGAGTTTTTGGTAGACGAAATAATTACCCCGAATTTGTGACACGTTTAGTCGTCGTGCCGTTGGATTTTCTCGTTGTGCGGGTTGAGCATGATGGTCGCCTCCGATGCACTAGCGAAACTCAAGGTGGATGCCGAGTGATTGATTACTCGAGTCCGAGGATCGCTAATTTAAATCGCCGATATGGCGAGTTCTGGCATAGCCGTTTCAGATTTTATTACGGTGGCGAAATTTTCACCAATAAAATCGATTATATTCGTGAGGAAGAGTTTGATAGGATATCAAGGACGTTGAATTTAGAAAACGTTCACAGTTCAATAGATAATTCATTGCTTGTGACGCAGAATGTGAAATTGGAGGACGAAAGTTCTTGATAAAATAGTCAATTTCTCTTTGAAAAGAGAGATTTCTTATTTAGTAGGACGATTTTAATTTTCAATATAATAATATTTATTTTCTTGGAATGCAAGTTATTAGCATAAACATTGAAGTATTTGTTGGGTGCATCTCTTCCGGAAATAAGGGAGATGAACGTTATCGCAAGAGAGATGTATCAGTGTTTGGAGGATGAATCGTCCCACATTCATGTACGTTATTAATTCAAAATTATGTTTCCAAAATTTATGCATTTATGGTGGATTTGTCTAGATGCTATGAATGACTTTTCAAATTTGAGTTTTATGCGTCAACAAAAAGGGGTAAAAGGGTAAAATCGGATTCCTTGCGTTTAAATGGATTAGCTCCAATTTGTTAAAATATAACTTTAAGTTGAAAAAGGATATTTCAGAGTCTCAATTGAAGTAGAACTCTTCTTTGAGTTATAAAATCATTAGTCTTTGTATAGGCAAACATAATTAAAGGAAAAGAAAAGAAAGCAAGGGAAAGTTTTATTAAGGAAAGGAAAAGAATTATTTTACATGTATTTTCCAATTTTAACCTTTACATAAATAATATAAAATAACAAAATTAAATTAAATATTATAAAAAATATATATCATTATTCTGGAATATCTTTCCTTCACTTGACTTGGCTTTTCCTTTTTCTTTTTTCAATCCAAGGATGCTGGAGTTTTAGTTAAAGTAGAGCTCTTAATTTTATTTTTTTTAGAAAATTAGTAGCTTTAGAATTATATATTTGATTTAGGACCTTCAAAAATATTGATGGGTTCCAATAAGTTTCAATTGGAAAAGCATTCTAGCTCTTTATTTCACCAAGTTTCAATTAAGATTATTGTAAATTTTGGTTGGTTTAATAATGCATGTTTCCATTTGCTTAGGGGCTAAGTTAGAAATAATTTTGGACGATATTGAATTGTATATTTTTACGATAGTAAAACGTGTATTTTTATTTTTTTAATAATTTATATCTTTATAATTTTTAAAGGATTAAATTAAATTTTTATCATTTTTAGAGAGCCAAAGTGCAATTTTACCATTACTAAATTAAAATTTTATTAACTATAAAAAGGAAACTACGACAAACTATGACCATTGTTCTGAATTGGTCCCTAAACTATTGTTGTTATATCAATCAAGTCCTATCATTATTAAAATCGTTAGTTTAACCATAAAATGACATGCCAAATATTACGTTGCATTGTAACAACTTGTTTTTTCACCGGTGTAGAAAAATTCGGCTTTGAGGTCGAATTGTCTAAACTGAAAATTTCCGAAAAATTAAACCAAGAAATTTCCGGGGCGAGAATGAGAATTGAGATGAAAATTATTAAAGAAATTATTAAGTACAGTATAAAGACTAAATTGAAGGAGGATTAGGTGAGTTATTAATCAAAGCTATGACTCTGAGGCAATAAAAGCATAGCATAATATAAGTTAGTGGATGATATTGATTTTAGCCATTGAAGTTCACAAAAACATATTTATGAATCAATAATGGCCATTAGATTTATGATTAGAAAAGGATTTATATTATTATAATGAGAACATGAAGGAAAAATGAAAGAACAGATTTGGTCATTCTCATTTCTCCCAGACGGCAAAGAAAGGAAGAAAGAACAAAGAAATTTTCTCTCCATGCAGTGAGTTCAATCCGAGAGGTTAGTGTTTCCGCCTTTGAATTTTCATTGAATTATAGCTTTAGATGTTATTAAAGAACAAGCCTATTCAAGTGAATGTAGAAATTGATAAAAAAATGCTTAGAAAACCTAGAAATACCATAAATGCTCAAATTACGACATATTTATGGCGGTTTCTCAGTATCCTTCAGATCTTGTGATAATAGCTTAATATCAATATAATCTCCCAAATAACCAAAGTGAAACACCTGCACGCAAAGAGCGACGCGTGAGCACGGCACGAATGGCGTCGTCTAACGTCGGCTGCTCATTGAAAATCTATGAAGCAAAGGCAAACTATGTATCTCCGTCGCACGGTGGCGGGGCGGCGCGAGCGCCGTTATTCAAATGCGTATCAAATTTAGGTATCAACTTTTCGTCAAAGCCTACGACGTTGAGTTTTGGTAGAAGAAATCATTACCCCGAATTTGTGATTGCCGTCTCCGTGCCGTTGGACTCTTTCTTGTTCGGTTCCAGCGTGATGATCGTCTACAAAGTTCTGGCGGACCTCAAGGTGGACGCCAAAGTGACCGAATACTCGAGTCCGAAGATCGCTAAGTTCGTCGTCGATATGGCCAAACGTTGAAGCGCATAGTTTGAGATTTTTATGACGGTGGTCGAGGTTTCGATCAATAAAACCGATTACATTCGTGAGAAAAAGAATTTGACAGATATCAATGACATTGAGTTCAAAAGCTAAATCATCGCTTATGATGCAGAATCTAAATCGAGAGAATCGAATACTTGATGAATTTGTCAATTTCTCTTTGGGAAGGTTTTTTTTTTTTTTTAGGATTTTAGTTTTCAATGTTATAATATTTAGTTTCTTGGAATGCATGTAACATCCTAAAATTTTGGCGTTAGAAATAGTAGTATTTGCATTGAAAATAAGTGATTAATTCTCAAGAAAATGAGGATTTTAAGCCAAAAAAAAATGGTGTATAAGTATAGGGGCTAAAAGTGAAATTTGACCATAAAAAAGCAATGGGAAATTAATTTATTATTCCATGTAAAAATAATATTGAAAATATATTGATAAAATCTAGGGTATAAACTAAATTGTGAGATAATAAAAGTACATGGACTAAAAAGTGAATTATACCATAGAGTGAAAAAAAGATGAAGAAGGCAGTAAATTACAATTATACCATGATTAGATAATATCTAAATGACCAAATTATCTTTATAATTAAAATAAAAAATAAAGGGTATTTTTGTTATTTCACTATTAAGATTATTTAGAAGTTTATATTATAAAAAGTGATATTTTGATGAGAGGAATTATAATCATTAGAACCATTGATTTAATACATAAAAATTAATTAAATATTTAAGAAAGTAAAAGGAAAAAGTGAGAGAAGTTAGTTGAAGAATTAAGATAAGTGGTTTGAATCATTATATAAAGGATAATTTATTTGTGCTAATTTTACGATTTTTATATTTTTATATAAAGATTAATTGATTTGATGAGATTTAAATAAATAATTATATACTGAAGTTAATTTAGTGAAATTGGATTCCTGTTCTAAATATGAAAAATTTGTTCAATCTTAATAAAGTTTTTATTACTGAGACAATTATGAGAGAAGTGTGTAAAACAGTGTGTGATGTAGTTGGCATTGCTCGGCCTCCTATTGTATATAGGGTTGTGATCTTTGTCGATTATTTGGACCCGTCTATGATATCAAACTTGTTATAGATTTTACATTTGATTAAGGAAATCGACTTTCCTCTTTTGATGAGATTGGATTGAATCAAGTAAACTTGAAAGTATATCTTGAAGATTGAAGACTTTATCCTAGAATTGTTGAAGATATTACCAAAGTTGATTATCATGTTGCTTTAATGAGAATATTTATTGTAATTGATCTAGTATGTTAACAAATTTCGATTTCTTGTAGATTTAGAAGACGAGGTGATGTATTATTTGGAGAGCGCTTATTTCTGTTCATCGAGAAACATTTCTCTAGAGTGCATTGGGTGTAAAATCAATAGTGATTTAGAACTTATGTAAAAAAGTAAGGTTTTGTAATTACTTGTGGTTCTGCGTAGTGTTAAAGTAGTAGATTTCCCTCAGGGTAAGATCTAATTGATGTAAGGAAACCGAATTGCTAAACATATTACTGTATTTTTTTATCAATGTCCGAAGCAATTGACAGTATTTTTAGTATTACTCAAATTTCTCTCACAGAAGTCGTTTCAAATCTTTCAATATTTTATAGTTAATTTATCAAAATGATATTCAAATAACTATGGATAATTTAATTTTTAAAATATTAATACAATTTTTAAATTTATTAAAAATATCAAAATTTAAAATTAATAATAGTATACATATTACAAAATAAATTTGATGTTAATTATATCTTCCGCAACTTCGTGAGCATGTTTAGAAGTAAACAGCTATTGGTACTTGCATGGGAAAATGTAACTTTGACTATGCCGATAAAAAAAAAATTATGAACAAATGTGTGGCTGCTGGGATTCGAGCCCAGGTCTCCACGGCCACAACGTGGAATTCTTACCACTAAACTACAGCCACATGGTGGTCCTTATGTGAACAACAAAATTATCTAATCTTTTTATAAAGTCCACAACCAAATAGGTCAAGGCAAGCCAGCTTTTTTTTTTTTCGTAAAACAAACTGAAATAATTCAAAAGATTTACATAGATGTGAATAAATATCTCTTTTGCCATTGTGAAAATGATGAAGAGCTAATTGGTCCTAAAGTATTATATCTCAGTGTTATAAGGGCACTAATGTATCTTAACAAACAATACACTGCTTAATGTAGTATCTGTTTTAAGTTTGTCAGCAATATTTAACTCTTTTTCAACATATAGACATTGGAATGTAATTAAGTATGCAATTAGATATTTCAATGGGGCAATTGATATGGTGTTGTTTTTTCTCAAATGATTCATGGTCTCAATTAGTTGACTATGTTGATACTAGATTTTTACTGAATAGGACGGTCTCAAATGAGATATTTATTTGTGTGTGGAGATATAATTATATCACGGTGTTGGGTAAAACAAATATTAGTTGTTGCCTTTTCAAATAATGCAAAATATAATTTCAATGCTTGAAGCTAGCAAAGAGAGTGTTCGTCTAAGGTTAATAACCTAAATATCTAGAAGATAAGTAATTATCTCTACAAGCGTTTATAGTTCTATTAAAAGGATGATACATAAAATGAGATAAAACGAAACATATTTCATCAAAATTATTATTTACTCATAAATTTGAGAAGAAATGTGATGTTTAAGTACAACAAATTCCTTCTAGTGATAATTTAATAGATCAAATTACTGATGTGTTGCCAATTATAACATTTGAAAGACTAGTATATAAAATCGAAATGCACTGATTCAAAAATGTTAAGTGACATTGTCACTAAAGAGAAGTCAAAACATATCGTAGTCATTTCCTTTAGTCAATGTTTTGTTGCATTGGATTTTTTTGGTAAATATTTTTAACAAGACAGCTTGCAATAAGAGATTGTGCATTATTTCTCATTTATCAAGTTTTTATATTGTAGGGATAAATATCAAACTCTATATGAACTTTGGTCCAATATGCATACAGAAACAATTATATTAATCTGATATGAAAATAAATGTATGTATTCATTTATTTAAATATAGACTTTTGAACAAAATTAAAGTTTCATATATACATATAAACCACAATTCAAATTTCACGAGTATAATTGCACCAAATCAACGTACGTCTATCAAATTGCACATTAAACAAAAATTCAGGTATAAATTTAATATATTTATCCCTTATATAATAAAATTGTTTTAAAAAATTACATTTATTTGAATTTCAATAGGTTAATTTCGTAAATTAAAAAACTTGTTTCAAATATTTTAAAATTTGTAAAACATTTTATAATTTTTCCACTTTGTAATCTTCATTTTTTTAATCAAACCCGTTATACACACTTTTTTTAAAATAAATAAATAAATAAAAATAACTTTTACATTTAACTTTTTTTTTCAGAATAATATGAAAAAAATTAATTACCGGAATAATATAATTTTTTAATTACCTAAATAATATGAATTAAGCATGAGAATACCAAATAATATGATTGTTGACGATTTGAGTTTATGATTCTTTCATATTTAATTATGACAAAATAAATGCATCATTGTCATCCCAAATAGTTAGCCGCCATGTCATTTTTGAATTACCATACATGTTAGTTTGTGTGACCTGAATCTCGTCATTTGTTGAAGAAATAAATACAATAGGAAAATAAGAGGATTTGTAGGGGCGAGAGGCCGAGGGTTGAGGTACGAACCATATCGCATAAGTAGAATTTGTATAGAATTACACTTATTCTATTTGACATTGATTAGAATATGATTTTTCAATCTTTAAATAGATATAGTTGAAACTCTTTTAGAATAATTCGTTTTTCAACATTAGTGAAATTCTTCCTCTCTACCCGTGATATTTTTTTCTGAAAGAGTTTCTATGTAAAATCTGTGTTTTTATTTTTCTTATTTTGCAATTATTCTATTACTATTATGGACGTATATTATAACAATACACATTTTATATTATTCTGGTATTCAATTTTTTTCCATATTATTATATATTTTCAATCTAATAACACCTTAATTTTTTTTTTTTTAAACTTTAGATATTTAAACACGTGCAAACAAAAAAACGGAAGCATTCCCTTTTAATTTGCGTTTGCCTCTTCTGTTTTCCCGCTATCCGCGAAAACGAAATCAAAATCAACTCTAAAACATTTCCAGCCCGCCTAATTTAAATTCCCCAAAACATTCAAAAACGCAATCCGCGTCACATTCCATGTAAATAATATCAGCCGTCGATCACAATCCTATCTATGGCTCATACATAACCCTTCCTTTTACACGCGGATCGAGAGTTCCAGCCTTCGATAGAAACTAGAAACTTTAATCGCACATTCACTCCTTTAAATATCCCAGAATTCCAATCGTCAAGCATTCGCAACTGTTTTCCCTTTGCTCGTAATTCATTTCATCGTAATTTTGTTTCCGTAGTAATCATCAATTCTTTCGAAGATGTCAGGCAGAGGCAAGGGAGGCAAGGGGCTCGGCAAAGGAGGTGCCAAGAGGCATAGGAAGGTTTTAAGAGACAACATCCAGGGCATTACTAAGCCTGCCATTCGCCGTTTGGCTCGTCGAGGAGGTGTCAAGAGGATCAGTGGCTTGATCTATGAAGAAACCAGGGGAGTATTGAAGATTTTCTTGGAGAATGTGATTCGTGATGCTGTGACTTATACCGAGCACGCCAGGAGGAAGACCGTTACCGCCATGGATGTTGTTTATGCCTTGAAAAGGCAGGGCAGGACTCTCTATGGTTTTGGTGGTTAAGTTTAGGATCATTTTGTAACTGTAATGCCTTTAGATCTTGACTCTAGATCTATATCGTTATGTACTTGTTTCTGTACTCGAGTGATGTTATAATGATTTGTAACCTTAAGATTGATCCTATAATTTTCATTTGCAAAGCTTTCTTTGGGCATTCCTTTGCTTCTTGCAAAACTTTGAAGCCATGGTTTTATTTTAGTATGCATTCATACCTGCGAATGAACTTGTTGAATGGTTTGTTGTTGGCAGTAGCCAATTCATCTGTTTTAGCAGCGATTTGCTTTCTTTAATTATGGGTTGAATTCGGAAGATGAGTGAAAGTTGCTTAGCTATCGATTTTCTAGAGGAAGAACTAAGATTTTTACTATGAAATTAAGTTGGGTGATTTAAATTTTTTATTTACTTTAAAAGTAAGTAATTATCTATGATTGAGCATGGTATTTTTTTTGGTGCGAAGAAAATTCAATGAATTAAACTAATATAAAAATATTTTCTGTAAATAATTGCAATCTTTCCTTTGTATTAAAACCTATTTTTGCCAATCTATTGGCTTTTAAGTTTTCCTTCTTAGGCATGTACTTGATTATACAGTCTCCTACAAACAACCTTGAATGGCTTCCGAACTATTTATTTAAATCAACATTTTATTACTTGGTTGCTCTTGCGCTAGCGACAAGCCACTTAAGATACCCTATAGTTTAGCCCGAAGAATTGAGTATTTTCCCAATTGATGACTAAAGCCAGTGATCCACCTCCCATGGTAGTCCCTCAAGATTCCCCTAGCGGCAACATAGCTTGAATCAACTTTAACTGAATCGTCAGTTCTCAACTGTAACCACTTGTCTGCCCAGGTATGCTTTACATTCTCCCATTGCCTCACAATTGAATTAGTCTTGGGTAATGACGCATACTGTTTCGCCCAACTCTATGATTGTTTGATGATCTTATCTACCCTCCATGACACTCTTTGAAAAATAAGAAAATTCATGTTGGCTATTTTGCAAATTAGTTGCAAGCCATTCCTCCAAGTCCCTGGAAAAGAACCAATCTTGCTTCTCTATTGGAACAAGCTGTGACCAAACCTCTTTCGTTGGAGTATAATCTCCTACAGCATGCAAAATATCCTCCATAGTTGATCTACATATCGTACAATAATCATCATTTGTAATTCCACGCTTTAGTCTCTCCACTTGTGTTAGTAGTCGTTGCTAGAAAGCCAACCAAATGAAAGTCCGAACCCTTTGAGGTCCTTTGTACTTCCATGGTAATTTCCAAATGACAACCCGCGAGTTCCACAAGTTTTCCTTGATCAACTTGTAGGCACTCTTGATAGAGAAAGAACCCGTTGAGGCATCCACCCAAGCAACTCTATCTGATCCGGTTGACTAGTGAGGGGGAGGGATACTAATAATATGATTTAGGATCTCATCCGGCAACCATACACGGAATAGATCTAAATTCCACGTTCCTTTCTCTGTTACCATATCTCGAAGGAGATAGTCCACATCAAGGTTATTTTGTGAAGGAATATAGTTCAACAAAGGGCCAACATCGGAGATCCAACTATCATTCCAGCATCTAATATTGTTACCATTTCCAACTGACTAGATGATATTCTCACGAAGAAGTGGCCAAATCCTCGAAAGAGATCTCCGAAGATAGGAACAGTTGCCTCGACTGATATCAATAGGTACTTCTTTTTCTACCTTGTACTTTGACATGATAACATGAACCTAGAGAGAATTAGTATTTTTTATTGTATGGTAAAATGATGTGATTATTAGGATATTTTTTATTTATTAATAACATTGGCTTTAGATTGATTGGGTTCATTTTGAAAGGAAAATTATGGTAATTTAGTGTTTATATCATTTATATCATTTTAAGCAAATAAGTTGATTGAGTTTGTAACAGCCCAAATTTCGGTGAAATCGGAATAGTGGTTTCGGGACCACAAATCCGAGCTGAAAATAATATTTATTTTTATTTTATTATATGGTCCGTATTATGATAGATATGACATTTGAAAATTTTGGTACGAAAATTTTATCGATTTAGTGCTTAATTACGAGAAGGACTAAATCGCATAAAATGCAAAAGTTGAATTCTAGTAGCTACAAGGATTAAATAGCTATGGAATTCAAAAATTAAGGTCCTTATATGGTAATTAGACCATTAAGAAAAGTATGTAGATTTTTCTTGGTGATTCATCCATGGAAAATGAGAAAAAGGCTAGGGACTAAATTGGAAAGTGAAAATTTTAATTAATCAAAAGATGATAAAATAGATATCATCTTATTTTCTCATCTTATTTCCCAAAATAAAACATGGAAACCCTAGGAGAGAGAGAAGGGACTTTCATGACCAATTTGGGTAAAATTCATTGTCCCGTTTTTAGTAATTTTGATATTTTTGGAATCGGGATAGCTTAATCTCTCTATTTGAGGGATTAATTTGAAAAGTTATCAAAGTATGAAAATGGGTCATGGATGTATATG
The DNA here is from genome assembly GCA_025698515.1 of Gossypium sturtianum. Lineage (NCBI taxonomy): Eukaryota > Viridiplantae > Streptophyta > Magnoliopsida > Malvales > Malvaceae > Gossypium > Gossypium sturtianum. The sequence continues at coordinate 166,155,116 of CM046950.1, forward strand.
CTGGAAATTAGAAATTTATTGTAGAAAATGAAAGATTATTGATAGATAAACAATTTTTACAAAGTGATTTTTGATGAAAACATGATTTAGGGACTAAAATGTAAACTTTTGAAATTGAAGGAAAAATTCTGAAATTTTATGAATACATGTGCTGTAAATTTTGTAATGTGGCTTTGGTTAGACTTGGAATAGGGAGTAATTTGCACAAGTTTCATTTTCCGAGCCTAGGGACGAAAATGGAATTTATGGAAAAGTTAGGGGCAAAAATGATAATTTTGCCTAGAATGTAAATTGAGTCCAAATAAATATGAGATATGTGAAATTGATGTAAAATTTACTCGTATAGATCCGAATAAACCAAATTCAGAGTTAGAACGAGGAAAAAGAGGAGAATGTCGGATTAGTAGATGTTTGTATACGAACCTTTGTCGAGGTAAGTTCGTATAACTAAATTGTATATATTTTTATGATTGAATTAAATGTTGTGCTGTGAATTGTATAAATGCCTTAATTTTGTGAAATGATCACATATTCGTCAAAGCCCGATAAATGAAATGTGCTCGATCAGCAATAATGCTCGATAAATGATAAATGATAAAAATGTAAATTTTATACTTGAGTTGAATGTGAACACTTGAATTGTATGAATGCATAAATTTATGAGATTGAACATATACCCGACAAATGCCTGATAAATGTTAAATCCCGTTTGAATAAATGGAAGTCGATGGATAAATGTGATTTCCCTAATAAAACTGCATGTGTTGTAGAATGGATTTAGCCCGGACGGAGAATCCAAAATGAGCCTCTCGAGCATATGTTTCAATTAGGATTTAGCCTGGATTGGTAATCCTAATTGACTGGATTTAGCTTGGACTGGTAATCCAGATCGGACTCTATAGGGAATTCTTTGTCATATAAAGGATTTAGCCTGGACTGGTAATCCGACAAAGCCCTTAGAGTATATGTTACAGCTAGAATTTAGCCTGGACTGGTAATTTTACTGTATGATACGTGGCTCGAGATTATACCTACAAGGTACTACTGAGTATGAATTAACGTATTCTAATTTGTACACCTCGAGTGTACTACCGGTGTATCCATCGATATTCCAAATAAATTCAACGAGTAAAACTCTTGACATGAGATGAATATGAATAATAAATGAGTTATTACACATATATGCCTGAAATACACGAAAATGATGATACGTGACGATTGATATAAGAAAACATGAGATGATGATACTTATACATGAAATTCATTTGATGAATATGTCATCCTTGATTATAGACTTGTATAATTTGAGTGTACTATGACTCGTGTGATATTGATATTTCGAGAAATATGAATAAAGTTCTGATATGAAATAATCTGAACTTAAGATGAACTATTATGAAATTATACTTGTAATATAAAGAGATGATTTATGCATGTTAAATGAACAAATGTTATGGAATGCAAATGTGCATGGAAACTTGATTGTTGTTGAGCCCAAACATGTTTTGAGGTTATTATGGAATATATGACTAACAAGGGTAATGAGGATATGTGTAGGGCTTGAAGTCAAATTGAATGAATGTGCCTTACATAGTTACCTCAAAATAGAATGAATGGTAAGTTAAGTACCATGTTATACGAACTTACTAAGCATACAATGCTTACCCCGTTTTATTTTCCCCTATTTTAGAGAAAATCGGAAGCTCGTTGGATTAGAAGCTCGGCGGAGATCACTCACACTATCCATCGGCCCATGATGGTACAATATGGTAAATCAATTACGGTTGTAATGGCGTGTATAGGATATGTTGGCCATATTGGCATGTAAATGTAAATAATGCTTGAAATCTAGCCATTGAAATGGCTAGTAATAGTTGTTTTGATATACTTGTAATGTTATGCTATGGTAATTATATATGTATGTCAAGTAGTTGATCAAATCATGTTTAACACATAATTGAACCAAGGTAAGTTAGTAGACATGTATGCATACAACGATAGGCCATGTTGAATGATGAAATTTGCTTATTTGAATGCTTGGAATGGTTGGATTGTATTTGGTATGTTTTGGTGCAGGAAAATGGTAAATTTGGGTGACAAATGAGGCTAGGAAATGGCTTTATTTTGTCCACACGGGCAGACACACGGGCGTGTGTCTAGACCGTGTGTGACACACGGCCTACCCCATGGGCGTGTGGCCCGGCCGTGTATCCCTTGCACCTTAAATTTGAGAAAATAGAATGCTCAGAATTAAGCACACGGGCAGAGACACGGGCGTGTGTCTCAGCCGTGTGGGTGACACGGCCTTGAACACGGGCGTGTGTCTCAGCCGTGTGAAACCTGCACCTAATTCGAATTGAATTAAATAACCACACGGCGTAGCACATGGGCGTGTGGCATGGCCATATGACACAAGTCAGAGAGCAACCCAAATCGAACACGGCTTGAGGCACGGGCGTGTCTAAGGGTCACACGGGCATGTCCCTTGGACCACACGGGCGTGTGAGCCCTGAACCTTGGAAAATTTTTGAAATGTCACGAAAAATTCTTGGAGTTTCCGATTAAGTCCCGACTCGATTCTAATGCTCATATTGGGCCTCGAGGGTCACGGGCGTGTGAGCCCTGAACCTTGGAAAATTTTTGAAATGTCACGAAAAATTCTTGGAGTTTCCGATTAAGTCCCGACTCGATTCTAATGCTCATATTGGGCCTCGAGGGTCCATTTAAGGGACATTACGCATGATTTCGGAAAATGAATAGTGATTGACATGATTTATCTGAAAATGTTCTGAAAAGTTTCGGTAATGCTCCGCAACCCTGTTTCGGCGACGGTCACGGGTTAGGGGTGTTACAAAGTTTTAGCTCAAATGGTATGAATATGATTACCAATGTAGGAAGATGTGAATTTGAGTGTGTTGTTTATCTTCTTATTTATGGATTAGGGAGGATATGGGCAAAAAGAGTTAGATATAATAAGAATTTATAATAAAATTGTTAAAAAACAAATAAAAATAATTTAAAACTTGTTCTAAATTATTGATTTTATGATTTTTTTTTTACCGACCCAAAACCTGAATGGGACTCGAGTGGGTCCAGGTCGGATGCCATCGAGCTCGCATGATAATGGCATACTGAGCTCGCAGATCGAGCTCGTATAATAATAGGTGCTTAGAGGTGGGGTACTTATATTCTCTTATGAAGTGACATGTGAGATCGCGAAAGGAACCACGTAAACACGTATTAAGTCTAGAGTAAGATATGTATTGATATACATAGAACCTACCTAATATGTCATATCTATGAATAATACATATAATATCATATAAATAGGGAAGCCTCACCATCTAAAAGAAAAAAAAATACTAAACAATTGTATTTTGATTTCAAAAAGTTTCATTCTTAAAGATTTAAAAATGCAAATTCTTCCAACTTTTTGTTCCATTACATAATTTTTTTTATAGAATTATCAAAATTATTATGTTTTAATTTAAAATGTTACATCATTAATTTAATATTAAAATTGTATTTGTGTTACCTCATGATTATGTGTCCTTTCAAAGTTATGATTAAAAAAGAAAAAGTTGTGGATATGTTTGCATTTTGCAATCACATGGCAAAATTGTGCATAAGTTTTGTAACTTTGTGCCCAACTTGGATTTGAATAAGATTGTTGTTTGTTAATGTCGTTGACAATAATTGTAAAACTATGCCCTTTAATGCATGGGGTCTACATACTGAGCCATCGTAGAGGGCGAGTAGCCCATAAACGTGTCTTCTGAAAATATCGAATGGTTCCTGAAACATCGTTGCCCCAACTCTGATTCTTTTCTGCTATTGAATTTAACTCATTCAATCACACACACTTCACATTTGTCATTCTTTTTTTATATTATTTTAGGTAAATTCCAGTAAAACAACTTAACTTCAAAAACTTCACAAAATATCACTGATATTTTTTCATTACGGAAAAAGGAAAATGGACGGTGATTGCACAAATTACAAAAAAATAAAATAAAATCTCATATGAATCCAAGGGAAAGCCGAAAATGGTAAGCTGGTCCCGTCCCACATTGGATGATCAAAGGGCCGTTGCATTTTAGATCAATCCGTACCTAATCCATGTCATTGCTACTTACTTGATGTTGATGTTTGCACATCTAATTCTGAATTTCAATGAAGGTTCGTAAATTGGGAGTTTTTTAAACTGAGATAAGGGTAATTTACGAGAGATTTTTTATTGAATGGAAGAAAGGTTTCAGATATTATTTTAATTGATATTATCGGTAATGGTTATGAAACGGATAATAACCTTTTAAAGGTACGATTCATCCGCTTTTTACTTGTGAAGATGGTTATTGGATATTTAAACATGATTTGTACTTTTACAAAGCCTCCAACGAGTATTTAAGTATTGTTATTAACTGATCTTCAGCAACTCGAAACTAGGATAAACTCCCATTAGAACTATATTGATGTAGTTTAATTCTAAAAAAAAAAAATTTCTTAGAATTTGATCGGCATACATTACAAAGACATAAACACTATTGAATTGCAGATTTTTTGTTAAATTATTGTATTGTTGATTTTCAAGCTAAGAATTTAATTAGAAAACTTAACAATATTATCCCATTAGTCTGACTTTTATATTTTATCAAGCACAATATTTAAAATTTGACAATAACTTATCAATTTTTGTAAAATAAGAAAAATGATAATGATAATTACACCTTTAAAGTTAGTGTTCAAGTTCAAATTTGATAGGCAAAGACTCAAAAATCGATTCTAAATTAAACTATAATGGCTGATTTTCGGCATGGATTGATTGAGGTCTAGTAAAATTTTTAGGAAAAATTGAAATTAAATTATAAAATTTTTAAAGGTCAAAATATAATATTATGACATATTAATTTATGATTTTATTTTTTTTTTTAAATAAATATTTTTTTTATTTTTGAGGGTCCAAAATGTACAGTTTTGTGAGACGAGGGCGCCAGCCGACCCCTTTCATTCATCCTTAGAGGTTATGAAAAAGCGATTATAGAAAGAGTAGAAGTGAACACGCTACAAGTGATGGACATTGGGAGTTAAAAGAAATTAGAAAGCAGTGTTCTATATAAGGAAAAATGAGAGAGAAAAGTTATAAACATTACAAGAAAGTCGGGATCCACTTTTGTACGTAACGAGAAAATAAAATTAAAAATAGAGAAAACTGAATACATAAATTTATGTGGAAAAAAAAATTCGAAGAAGAAGAGGACAGAAAACCATGGCAGAAGAGACTTCACTAAATGAGCAAAAATCGAAAGAGTATTAGATGAAGATAATCTCAAGAAATAAACCCTAAATCCCGAAAGAACAAAGTACTTCAGCTAAAATCCGAAATTCCTCAAAACTCACAAAACTCTCTCAATCTCAAAGATGATGAAGATGATTATTCTAGGTTACAACAACCCTTTTTATATGCTAAATTCGTAGATTGAATATGACTAAAATAACGTAGACTAATCAGAGTTCAACTGAGAAACAATAGCAAAGTTTAACTAGGAGAAGAAAACCCGGTTGAATTGGGGAACACGTCACCACGTCGCAACGTCACATGCTCCTCGTTGGGATGTCATTCTTCGCGTCGTCGGGACGTGGCCAATCCTCTCATTGGGACGTCATGGTCGTCTTGTCATGACGTCAACTCTTTCTGGTCACGATGCTAGCTCGTAAATATGAGACACACTCCACAAAGTAATATCGTTTTTACAGATAAATAATTACTCGCATGTTGAGAAGCAAACATATCATCTGTATGATCAAAAAGAAAATATTTGTTTTCTAAAAAAAAGAGTTAAGAAATGAATTTTTTTTCAATAATATTCGTATTCTGTGCATTTAAGTTAAGTTTTTAAAGATGGTATTTGAATGAAACAATGGTTAAAAATTCCTATAAAATACCTACTTAGTATAAATCTAAATCATACTATCCCGTTCCCTAATATTGTACATATCAGTTTATAGCGTTGAGTTCCGCAATAGCGTGCAATTAAATGAAAAAGATAAAGGTAAAGATGATACGCAATGTCACATTCGTGTTTTGGCAACGTAGTCAATAATAAAATTTGATTCAAAGAGCAAATCCAAGAGTTGGCAAACCAAAATATTGACATATTTTTTTTTAAATTGTTAATATATTATTATTATTTAATTAAGCATTAATTTAATTTAAAAAGTTATTAAAATATCCCTAATAAAATTATAATTGCTTTAGCTATGAATATAATTGTTCATGTATTGGTCTATCTGCTCAAGCTCGAAGGTCCGCCCAAAATTTGGGAGGGTTTGGGCAAAAAAATTAGGCCCGTTTAAAATATAGGTCAAGCTCGGATTTAAACATTTAAGGATCAAACCCGGTTTGACTCAGCCTGTTTTTAAGTTTATAATACTTTATATTATGTTATTTTTATATATTATGTAATTTAGAACAGATTAAAAAAATAAACCTATATTAAATATATAATATTATTGTAATATAAACATTAAAATAATATTAAGATGACTATATAAAAAAGTTCAATAAATAAAAAAAATATAAAATTTTATTAAATATTAAAATTTTTTAATTTTTTAATTTTTTTTAAATAATATGGGCGGACCTAAAATGAGTTTGGGCTAATCTTTTGTAAATATGGACGGATTTTTGGGTAAAATTTTAGACTTATATTTCGGGGCAGATCGAGTTTTGAACAAACATAAAGTATATTAATATCATGCTTAGGCCTAACTTGAATCCAACCGAATTGGGCCCATGAGCACCTCTAACTATGAATCAACTTAATTAGAACAATTATCAAAACACCCCTAATAAAATATAGAAATAAAAAGGAAAAAAAATGTTATTTTTTTAACAAACAATTTTTTTTTCTAAAAATTAACATATAAAATTTAAAGAACAAATCATACTCTGAAAAATCACCCGGTAATAAATAAGTACAATTGAAAATCATTATTCACCTAGAAACTACTTCTTAAAAAAATAATTTATTTTACCAAAAAAAGTAGAATATAATTATTTTCAACAAAAATAATGAATATTGAACATGGCAAATATGATGAAAGTCTAAAGTCTAAACACTTCTGTTTGCACTTAATTTAATGAGAGTGGTTATGCTTTGAAAGATTTTAATTTACCCCCACCTACCCAACCCAAGAAGCCTTGATTCAACGCCAAGTTTAGAGGCATCCAGAAATGGCGCTATTCTTCATTCAATCACTCGTGTTGACTGCTAGTTAACTCTGCCTTTCTTTTATCAACTACCCCCATAATAAATAAATTTTTCGTAAAAGTATTACGAAAGTCCTTATATCAGAATTTAGATTATATTTTATCTTTTTTATTGAAAATAAGTAAATCAATTCTTGTATGGAACAATCAAAAGGCAAATTGGTTTTTTTTATTAAAAAATTTATCTATTTGTACTATTAAAAACTAGCGTGACTAATAAAATAATCAAACAGTGACATGTGGCACGTCATGTGTACCTCGTATTGATGTACATGAAATAGCTTTTAATAGTAGAAATTAGATGAAATTTTTAATACAAAGACCAGTTCACTCTTTAATCTAACATATAGAGATTAATTTATCTGTATTTTAATAGATAAGATAAAATATAATCTAACTATTAGTGCAGGGCTGCCATAATACTTTTACTACTAACTATCTCATAAAAAATTAAAAAAATTAAAAAGTTATATAAAGTAATAAAATTAAATAATATCATGTGATCTGATAAATAAGTAAAAATAACATAGTACTTAATTGAGATAAAAAAACTTAAGTATCAAATTGAATATTAAAATTAAATTTAAATACTTAATTGAAAAAAATTAAATTTAGATAATAAAAAATATATTTTAAAAAAATCAAAGATGAGAATTACACGTGGTCCAACAATTTAAATAACTAATAGCTGTAGTTTTACAATCTTCATTGGGATAGTGACTATATAATAATTTCACGATTCTGTTTATCTCAGTCTCACCTCCAATAAAAAACCAAAAAACGCAGCGCATCTTGACACCAAAATCCCTGTCATCACTGTCCTTTTTTGCTTCTTCTCAACTCAGCTCAACTCGCCTCCAAGCTCTCTTTGCCTCTCCCCCACGCCAAATCCTCTTTCGCTTGCAGTTCCCTTCGTTATTAAACAATTATTGTACATATTTATTTATCTAAATCAACTGCTTTTTGTACTCTCTGTTTGTTGGTAAAGAGTTGAAACGGCTACTGCAATTCATTTAACGAAGAGAAGCTTTTGTTTCGTTGAGAAATAATCCAAACGCTTTTTCTCTGAGCTCGTTGGTTTCTTTTTTGTTTGGATCAAACTCGAAATTCAAAATTCTTCGCTCTCAAATACATAGATCTTTTCTTTTCTTTTCTTTTCTTTTTCACTTTTAAGATCTTAACGTAGAAATGCAGCATCAACAAGGAGAAGCTTCTCCTAGGCGTCGAAGTTCCGCTTATCTCAACGCGCTCTCACTAGAAATCGAGAAAAGACTTCAGCGGGTGAGATTTTTTTCCTTCTCACCTCTTCTTTTTGTTTTCCTGTTTGTTTCTCGGGATAATGTAAGGAACGACGAAATGATTTTTATCCTTTTTAGATTTTCTTTTTCTTTTTTTCTTTTTTTCAAATGAATCTTATATTATTTTCCTTTTTCTTTTCTAAAACCGGGAAATGTATGCATGTGCGTTTAACTTTTTTTAGTAATCATTTAATGTTGACTAGCGCCAGAATAATTTTCTCTTCTTTTTTTTAAATAAAAATTTTCTACTGCTTAGAGCCTTTTGATCGATATATATATTCAATATTTTTACAGGCATTAGCGTCTTCATCTCAGAAACGCAACTCATTACAAGAATTATTTGCGGATCTAGCTTTGGAAATCGATGATCGAGCCAAAGGTTAGCTTAGACGCGGTCAACTTCCTCTCTTTTTCTCTCTCGGTTTTTTTTTTTTTTGTTAGTTTTATTTTTTCTTTCTAAGATTTACATCAAATTAAACTTAAACTAGTTAGTGTTCAAATTCTTGTGCCTTTTAATTGATTAAAGGATGAATATATATGAATACTATTTACTCGGGCTTGAGGATTTGATGGATTTCTCTTATTGGTTTTTCTATTGAAATTGAAAAACAGATATAATTCTAAGTAGAGAAGATCTAATATCGTCTGCGGAGTACGGCGTTAATGATCGGTTATGCTTTTATGATGTCCTTGCTAATTACTATGTTCGAGTGCCCCTTCGTGGAAAACCTATCCTTGATTTGATTGTGCAAGTATGGAGCCAATCATTTGCATCTCACACTTTCGCCATTTTATTCCATAAATGGGTAAGCAAGACTCATGATTACTTCATAGTTCTTTTGCCGTTTCAAATGAATCGTTTGTGAATACATTTGTGTGGGTGTTGCTGAAATGGTTGGTGGCTTTGCCATGTGCTAATTTGGAGTGAAAACTGTTCTGACTAATTGGAAACACCTTTTGGTTTTGAAAACAATCTACATTACATTATACAATACATTGTTCTTATTGTTTTGTTGGCTTTATTCCCTGTTTAAGCACATTTTTGGGTTAGTAGTGATATAGAAGTGCAGATATCGTGAGTTCTCTGGATGAAAATGGCCATAAAAAGACCGGTCATGGCATTTTATTATATTTTCATATCAAACAGTGCTCGGCAGTTATAATAATTGCTTCTACTATATGTTCTAATTCAGATATCTTTGCATTCGGGATTCACCAATGTTGTTTTAATCAGTGGATGATTTGCAAATTTTTTTTCCTTCTGTAGTTGTTTGAAGTTGAACTGGATCATGCAGATGTACTACTTCGTTATTCCTCTGCACTTGTTCAGGGCGCAACAAATGTTCTCTGGTAGGAATACAAATTCCGATTCTTTGTACTTCCACAAAGTATTCTCGTCTGCCGCATATTCTAACATGGATATGGGGATATAATTCTTCAAAGATCTTCCAAAAACTTTAAAAAAACTGAATATACTTGTATATGACTTTCGCACCCTAATCCAAGAAACATAGCTAGCTTTTGAAGTTGACATTATTAATATACGGTCATCTTTGATGAAAGTAGTAGCATAACTCTTGGCCTGATAATGTTATCTGTTCAGTTAATTTTTGTGATTGTATGCAGGATTGATATCCAATCAAATGCCAGGTGTTTCCAGTCTCTCTTTAAGGTAAACCAAAAAGACACATATTGGGGCTTTCTTTTATGGGTTAAATCAATTTTTGTGCCTGATCTTGGAAATTACTTTTACATTGGGGCTTAAACTTATTGTTTCCATATTAATGCCTGAACTTTTTTTTGTTTCAAGTTAATCCCTAATATTTCATTGAAAACTCTAAAGTTCAGCCCTAATGTGGGAACAATTATCAAGTTTAAGGGCTAATTTGAACAAAAAAAAAGTTTAGGCCCCAATGTGAGAAGAATTGCCTAGTTCAATCTCCAATATAGAAACAATTACCAAGTTCAGGCCCCAACTAGTGATTTAACCTTTCTTTTATTATTCTTTTTGAGAGAAACTATTTGTTGAACTTTTATCCTCCTATGGACTCAGTACCTTCTCGATGAAGTTGCATTGGAGCCTACACGGCTAAATAAAATTCCAGTACAGGTCAGTTATTTTTACTTTTATGTCAAGTTTTGCATGCTGACATATAACTACCATGTTTTACCCTCAAGACCTTTAATGTTTTGTTACTATTTACCATCAATAATTTGTACCTTTCAGGCCCAAAGGGATCTTTACCTTTTACTTTCGAGGTTCATTTTCTTTTATAACGCAGGTTGGGTTGCTTTTTCTTCCCTTTGAAACCTTGATTTTGAACAATAATGTACATAAATGGAATGTCCATTTATGATGTTGGACTCTATGTGCAGTTGAAAAACTTGAAAGCTTCTTGAAGCTATGCCCCACATTTCCAAATGCTATATTGGTTGGGGAACCAGCAGATATATTTGTGACTGAAGTAGCTGACCAGGTGAACTTCCATTTTCATATTAAATAGGGTGAATCTCAAAATTACACGTAAACTTTAATGTAGTATATTTATATAAATAGAACTTTGATTGTGGTTCAAATATATACACGGAACCTTAAGTTTGATTCAATCGCACATGTTTAAATAAATACATCAATTTATTTTTATGTTGGATAAATATAATTATTTTTTCATGCAATATGCATTAGTATAGAATCGCATAAAATCAGTCTATAACATTAAACGTTAAACCAAAGTTCATATGTAATTTTAAGATTTATCCGTATTAAATACTATACATTTTAATGATCTTGTTCTATGGCTAACATCATTGAAAAATTTGTATTAGCCAGCTTCAAAAATTAAAAGTGGAGCCAGTCCTGCTGCATTATCTTGTTCAGATTAAAGTTCTTGGGGGTATTATTACTACCAACTTGTTCTAGGTTTTTGGGATGGGTATTCAACTGCTTGATTATGAGCTTAATGTCATTTTCATTTTTATTCTTTTGGCAGGAATGCAACTGAGAATTGCAACAAGTACGAGGTTGAAGACTTGTTTGTATAACTTTACCTCACCCGGTGGCCCAATGTATCCTACAAGGGCCGTGCGTCATGCAGCTTGGGATGCCTTGGATTTGCTGTTTCCTGTGAGTATACCCTTTTTTAAAAGCAAATAACCATCTAAGAAAGTGGGTGACTTGAATCCAGCGTAACACTAACAATTTTGATTAAAATATTAACGTTATTTTTAAAGAAAAACGCTTCTCTTAATAAAAAAAAAGTAGAAAACAAATTCTCAGTGAATATTTAATTGAAATCCATGATCCTTAAAAAAAAATTTAAATTCTCATTTAAGCTTCTAATTTTTTTTCAAAGTTCTAAGTAGACTTAACAATATTTTTTTCTTTAGACTCGTTAAATCTGTCTTTTCTTTTAGAAAATTTTTAGTCAGAACCATTGAACCAAATTAGAGTATAGTGGGGAGACTAAAACAATTATTCGACTTCTTTTCTTTTTTAAGTCTGATCGGATATAAAAATCCGTTCAAATTTATATAAAAATCCAGCTGATTGGATGGCTTGACATGAATTGATTCATGATTGAAATGTGCAGGTTGGACGTTACCCTCGACATCTTATAAGCATGTTCTTTAGATTATTATATCCCTGGTATTGGCCATCTTCATGTTGGAACTTCATATTGTGTTACATCAAGGCCATGTTTTATTGCTTGTTGAGGTTGATCTTCTCTAGTTGGGGGAAGCTTAGACAGCCTAAAAGAGCCTAACCAAAATACGAGATTTGGAGCTAATTTTTAAATCCATTACTTTTTAATCTACTAATTCATTTATTGTGTAATAGAACCAATATATGACTTATGCTGTATTGCATAATAACGGATAAAAAGTAATTGAGGAAAGCTTAACCTAATTTTTATATTTCTATTGAAATATTATTGATAAAAAGCTCATTATTAATAGATTTGTATATGAAATATAAATTTTAAATATTATTAAAATATTTAAAATATAAAAACAATTTATTATAACACACTAATAATATTTTGTTATATTAAATATACATTTTAAATATTTTTAAGCAATTAACATGGTTTATTTCTTATATTTAATTTTAAATATATAAATTACATTTTAAATATTAATAATTATAACCATCACAAATTCAAATGTATAATGTTATATATTTGAAATATATCAATAAAAATTAAATGTAAAACCCAATATAAATATTACATAAAATACATTGAAAATAAGAACTCAAAAAAATGTTTTTATTTTTTTCAAATGCAAAAGCTAAAAATTATAGCTTTCGTGTTAAATTCAAACGCACCTTGTAATGTCAAATATTTGCAACCATAAGAAGATGGCAACTCTTAAGGAGATGGCAACCATAAGAAGAACCAATACCATCGCAAATAAGCGTGTTCTCTTTACCATAGCGTGGAGCTAAAGCCATTTGCTCCTATAAATAGCATAGCAAGCTCACGGAACGAAATTAAACATTATGTAAATTCAACCATTTTTCGATCTTAGCTCTTGACCTATAGTATAAAAGAGGTTAAGAGCACGTTCTAGCTGACCCCAAATAAAAAAGCAGTCATATGCTGAGACTTTGAGACTTCAGTCACCTTTTTTTCACCGTCGAGAAGCCAACTGGATGAACTGAACCAGATAGATTCTACAACAATTGACTACGGTAAGCCACGTCAGCAGCCACAATAGATAAAGGAGAAAGCATATTCCATTCGCAAACAATATAACAAAGTGAAGTAACTTTTAATACCTAAGTGCCTAAACAGGGAAAGGAATTGTATCACTGACAACACAAAAGATGAAATCCAGAACAGCTAATAAAGAATCCATAAGAGAAAGAACATAAAGAAATCTACCTCATTTACGATCTCCCTGGTTTTGCAATGCAGGAGCAACCAAAAGGCAATGCAGCTCAGGGCAACGGCAAGATTAATCCTCCCACAGCATGCAGCCAATGTTCCCTTAACATATGGAAAACCAAGAGAAAAAGTTGCCTTTTGATCCCAACTTGTGGGGTGAGGCAGTTTCAATGAAACCAAAATCACAATGGCAGACTACAAAGAGCTTTCCACCGACCACACCCTTTATACTCATGTCAAAGGAACAACTAAGAGTAAAAGCCCAAACTCCATAAATTAAGAAACTAATAGTTCTCTTCATCAATAGTTCCTCTAAATAGTATGGTTTTGGTAGAGATACACAATACAGTCAGGTATCAAGCACATAAAGTCCACAGAAGAAAAGACCGAAAACCGACCAATAGAACAAGAGAAATGGTTCAATTAGTCTGCATTGCTTCAGAATGATACTTCTCTAAATCAGCGTCAAGATCTTCTGTAGAAACCTTTTCTCCGCGGCCCCTTCCTCGTCCATGGCCTCTTCCAGAGCCACGGCCTCCAATACCACCACGTTGCCTGCCAAACCCAACACCCCTGCCTTGGCCACTGTAAAAAAACCATAGCAAGATTAGTAAGTCAAGTTTATCGGTAACCAAAAGTTGCTGAGAAATAAGAGAAACGAATGATATTAAACATATTCTGCACAGAACCACTAACACGAATATGGGTGTGATACCATTATGATAGGCAGGAAAGGTAAAAAGCACATAAAAATATGAATTCTTGCATGTCCCATTAAGTAAGACATATAAAATACATGCAGCATAACTACCGAAGATGCTTGTCTGAACATACATAGCCAAACAATTTGATCACTTTCTCAGACTTTTGTAAACCAAAAACTAAAATTTCAAATAAGTTGATAATTATGGAGAAATTTCAGCCAATACTTATTGTTAAGATTAACATCTTAAGGAGATTCCATGCAACTTTAGAAAATTTCAGCATGTAACATGAAACAATAACAGAAGCACTCTGCAAGTGTAAGATCTCAATTAAGGTTACCAGAAATGGAATCTAAAGTTTCAAGGAAAACAAGGTGTTATCTAAATATGTAATTAGGCGTACCCTCTAGGGGCTCCATTTGAACTTCCAAAGGTGCCATTAGCAGGAGTAGAAACGTTTGCTCCAACAATCTCAATTTTCATTGGCTTCCCATCGAGCTGAACATTGTTGTATCTCTTGACTGCAGCCAGAGCATCTGTTCGGCGAGAGAAGACAACTTCTGCTGTTCCCTAAGAAAAAGAGCTTTTTGGTTCTAAACTACTGCATGATACAAAGAATTTCATCGGAAGGACCAGTTTATGCCAATCTCAAATTAGATACCTTCGATCTTCCACTCCTATCGTAATGGATTGTAAATCGTTTTATATCACCGACCTCAGAAAACAATTCCTGTATGCAAACACATAATAATTTAAAATATATAACAATATAATATTGATATTTAAAGGGAAATTTATGTAAGTACAGCTATTCATCGCTAAACTTTTCGATTATACTGAAATTTTTAACAAATTTCCTAACAGCTAAGCCCGAGGAATCACCAGGAACGTAAGTTTATCGTGAACAAAAATTCAAATCAATAACACAGTTAAAAATAATAACAGATCGAAGCAGAGCAGTAAATCTCATATTTAAAATTCAATAAGAAAATAGCAGAAAACTTTATGAAAAAAGAAAAAAGAAAAATACCTTGACATCGTCGTTGGAAACACCATAATCTAAATTAGAGATGTAAAGTTTGGTTCCAGTTTCGATTGCGGAGGCCCGACCTGCTTGTCCTCGGAACGCCGGTCCCTTATTCGAATACATATCGTGCTGCCACGACGACTCCGGCGCCTGAACCAAAAAAAAAGAAGACTTGCTTAATTGATAAAAGATCCAATCAAAAACCAAAAAGTTATAATCAGATCTATACTCTTATCTATTTACCTTAGCTGTCGTATACGGTGTAGAGCGATTTGCATGGCGGTTAGGAAAGCGGCGGGCAGGTCCCGGTCCGGATCCACGACCGCGACCGCGGGAGTTTCCGGATCCGGATTTACGGCTGCGCTTGATTAGGTCGTCTAGCGACATCTCTAAAGCACTTGACATTTTATTTTTCTTTTTGAAATCTTTAGTCAGAACTAAGAGAAAACCCTAGACGGAGAGATTGAGAGGAAAAAGAGAAAAGATCGGAGGAGGGAGATAAGACTTCCGCCAAAAGGAAGAACTAAGATTTTATTTATTTATTGGGGGAATAAACTAATAAAAGATTTTATTTAAATATAAAAAGCCACCAGATTTGAGTCAATAACTAACCTAACACGAACATTTCAAGCAGTAGGGTTATTTTAGTCTTTGTATAATTACTATCTCAATGCTATTAATATCGTGCTTATCTTGGACAAGGATGCCAAAAACAAAGAGGTTAAATTACTTTTTTAGACCTGAACTTAGCAACTTTTCTTACATCGGAGCCTAAATTTTCTTTTTTCTAAGTTAGGCCTTTAACTTGGTAATTTTTCCCACATTAGATGATATTTAGAAAGATTAGAATCGAAATTAAGGTTTAGAAGCAAGATTTGGGTGGTGAAATCTAATTTTCGACAAAGCTAGCTAAGTTTTCAGTTTAGAGATCTAGAGGCTTTGATATGTGATTTTAGAGTGATTTAGGGTGAGTTTGGATGGGCGGTGAGTTTACCTGCGGTTAGTGTAAAAACAGCAGTGGCGGTGAGATTAGATACTATAGCAATACTGTAGCGTGAGACAAAAAGTAAGTTAAACGCACCGCATCGCACTCAATCGCCCATCCAAACCCACCCTTAATATTGTTTGTTATTGTTTTTAATGCCTTTGTATTGTGTCTAATGTGTATGTAAAGTGTCAACTCATTTGGGAGCCTCAACAAGCAAAGACAAAGCCAAACAAAAATTTACTTAAGCTTTGTTTTGGAAGCTAGTTGCAAAGGGGAGTGATCTTGTGTGCTATAGTCAATGCACAAAATAGTGAGTTAAAAGGGGCTTAGGTGATCAAATCATCTAATCTAAGTCCTTGAAGTAAGTGTTCCTACTTAATCGTTGTTATTTTATAAACAACCTTACTTGTGTCATATGATAAGTGCTAAAAGTAACATGTTTTAATCTATTTCATAATGCGTTTTGGGGTGATTATTCAATGTTAATTGTAAATTTTATGCTCTTGATCCTTTAAGTTCATGTTTTGATGCTTAATCAAGCACTTGGGAGCAAAACGAGAGAAAACCGAAAAATCAGAGCAAGCTATAGGAGCCACACAGGCTAACCTATTTCACACGGTCGTTTGATCCACACGGACGTATGGTAGGTCGTGCTGATTGCGCGGATTTACACTTTGAACAATGGAAAAACACGATTTTTAGGTTTTTTGGGCATTCTAAGACGTATATATGACAGAATTAATAAGATAGGAGTGAGTCGTCATAGAATATTGAAGAAAACAACTCGAAAAAACACAATTAAAGTCGATTTTGAAGCAGATTTCCATCAATATTGAAGATTCCCAGATGATTTATTAGGAGATTATCCTGAGTTTATTTATTTCTTTCGGTTATATTGTATCTTGGTTGTTTCTATTGTCAAGCATGGACTAATTTTCTAAATACCTAAGGAGATGAACCCTGTGATAAATTTTGTCTTTTGATTTTTATTTTACGCAATAAATACTTAGTTTTTTGTTCTCAATTATGTGTGCTTAATTTTTGGTTTGATATTTCTAGATTATTGATCCATATTTGGTGTGCTTAAATAAGATGAGGAATAGACCCTATTTAGGAGTAGATATTGCGTAATTGAGTGGAGCTGTATGCAGTCCTTAAAATAGGATAACATAAATCTATCGGATTAGAGTCAAATCTAATAGGGGAATCCATAACACAAGTTAATGCAATAATAAGGCTTTTAATTAGAAAGAAATTTCAATTAATCAACCTAGAGTCAATTGCTCTTACTCTCGAAAGAGATGTTAGCATAATTTAATGATTTCTACGAATCGAGTTGCTAAGTAAATAAATTACGTAATTTAGATTGATAGTTATAAATGAAATCCAAGTGAATTCTTTCCCGGGTATTGTTGTTAATCGATTATTTTCCTAATTTGTTAAGTTGCTAAGTAAATAAATAGGTGAATTCCCCCTTTCATTTATTTTACAGCTTTGCACTCACAGGTCGAAGGCACGATAGCTGCCTAGACTTAGAAATTTGGTCACGGAAGCAGGGAAATTAGTAATCCAGTCCATGTGGGATCAACCCTATTACTCTACACTACTATTTAATTAAGTTAGAGTGTATGAATTTATATTTGATGGTTTTGACGCCCATCAATACCCAAGTTGAATGTATTTTTAGATACATTGATGGATTTATTCACTTCTAACGTTCATGGTATAACTTACCTCAATCATGAGTAAGTAACTGATTGTGTATTTATAACTCGCATATTTTGATATATTGAAAACCTAGGTTCAATTGTTAATAAAGTCGAAAGTTGGTATGTTGAGTATACAACTTATGTATGGCATAACACTACTTTCAATAATGGAATTCATAGCCCATTAAAGGGTAAATGATATCCTTTTACGGTCATTGCATGGTTTGAGAAATTAGAACTCACACATTGAGCAAACAGGGGTTCAAAAGTAGCAAAAAATATCAAGTTGATTGAAGGCCGAGAAACGACCAAAATCATTAAGTAGAAAACACATGTACAATTTTGGTAAAGAGTTAATTGCTGCAAATAACACAATGCTCGGTTTTAGAAAGAAAAAAAATCACCATGCAACAACACATGTTTTCTAAACTATATTTTTTCAACACTTGAAAGGAATATATTTTCATGCTTCTTCAATCATAAGTGCTCTACAATGCAAAGCAACCTTTTAGGCATGGCACAACACATAGGAACGGCACAATATCTAAAAAACATGCTCAAGGTTTGATGTGAGTAATGGTAAGAATATATCTACATAAGATTATCAATAGGAGTGGTTACGTTTGGCTGAATGTAAACAATGAAAGAAAGAAAAAAAATTAGGAGCTTGTTTGATTAATAAATGGTGAAAGCTACACGCTTAATCCCAATAAGGAAGATAACATTATTTGGCACAATACCAGAGATGTGAACTATATGGTCAAATATGGTTATGCTTTTATATAGATGTTAAATAAGAGGTGAAAAATGTTGGGATTTTAGAAATATTACCAGGAATTTTAGTTAGAATGTTTTATATGATGATTGTGTAATGATGTAATATTGTCTAAAAAAAAAACTATCTAAAAGACATAGGAGATATAATATGGATTGCCATAGGTGTGAAGGGATTCCTAAAACAATGAAACTTCTTTTTTATTTTCATGCCATCAACTCTAAGCTATTTCAAGGGCTTTGAAGTTTTGTCGTGCACCACCACCATAAGGTTTTGGATCATGTGCTAATTGGTGAAAAGTTATCGTGGAATATTCAATAGCTCAAACCAAAAGGATGATCTCAGCTTGATGATGAATGATTTTTGGGAAATTTGGCTGGTGACAAATATAGAAGTGTTTAAAGGTAGAAGCACTAATGTGAATTTTTTTCATGATCAATTCTTGTTTTTAAATAGGACTATGTTTCACCCCAATGTCTCTACCAAAATAAGAAAAAAAAAATGGTCAAATGGCTTCGCCAAATAAAGTTATTAAAATTTGATATCAATGTTTCGTTTGACTTTAAAACACACATGACAACTTTTGCAGTTGTTTCCAAAGGCCATGTATGAAATATTATTAACATTTTGTGGCATGAGTTTATAACCAAGCTATACTTCAAATGATGTCAACTTCTATAATGCTTTTGTTGGCAATTTGTTTAACAGATGTATTATTATATATGCAACTTCAGTTTAGAAGCTCTTGAACAAACCTTTCTTGTGCTAAAGACATTGTCATCTTTAGTATCATTCCAAAGACATTGTCAACTACAAGGCGTGCAATGAGTTGGTGATCAATACATGCATCTTCATATTACTTGTTGATATTTTTAAAAGTGTATTTTTCCATTGATCATGCATTCACTTCAATTTTCAACCACATCCTTATATATGCAAAAGACATTAGAAACTCTAAACTTGTAGTTAAGGAAATAAGTCCACCAAAAACTTGTGAAATCATTAATAAATGCAATGCAATGCTTACTCCCCATAACGGATGGCATATTCTAAGATTCACTAACATCAATACGATCCAATTGTAATTTCTAGATTATTCTCCAAACTATTCTTTGCGAAGAGGATGTTTCTTTTACTTCCTATATAGGAAGTTATTATTCCAAGTTAGGGAGCACCATTAATATATGTTTTTTTTTGTTCATATAGAAAACAACATTATGATGAATATGCTCACGTCATTTGAGTTAGATCATTATATTGCTTTCATGTTGCAACACAACAACTTGCTCATATTTTCATTGTATTCAAAGCAAAAATTTCGTGTTTCATTTTTATGTTGGAACACCTCTCCATCTTTAGAATCATTGAAAATGTAACTTCTATATTTAAAATAAACTTTTTAATCCCGGAGGAAAACTAATGGTCGTATATATGGCCTTTAATATGTTTAACGAGCAATGCTTTCAAAAATTTCGAAATCCAGGAGCGGGAAACCAACAATTATTTGTAAATGACGCCCAATGAGAAAAAAATTCAAAAAAAAGAAAGAGTGAAAGCCTGTTTCTCATTGGTTGTTTCAAAATCACGTGGATCAGCAAAAACTAAATTTGAACCGTCAAATAAGTTTCCATCTAACGGCACTCATTCCTGGCTTACTCTACACCATATCTCACAAATCCACCGTTATAAAACACCGATACCTTGTCTTATTCGTTCATCTCCCCTGTACCAATCGATTCCTCTAATCTTAAAGCTAATAGTTTTAAGTTAACGAAGCATTTGGGTCGTTTTGAAGTAATGGAAACTTCAGGAAAAGTAAAGAAGGGAGCCGGAGGAAGGAAAGGCGGTGGCCCGAAGAAGAAGCCCATTTCAAGGTCTATCAAAGCCGGTCTCCCGCTTCCGTTGGTAGGATCACCGTTATTTGAAGAAAGGAAGGTATTCACAATGTAGCCTGACCTGAGCCCCAGCTACTTGGTCGCAGCTTCTTGAGTACTTGGCCACTGAGGTATATCAAATTAAAATAAAATCCTTTAACTGTGTTTGCGTATACTTAAATTTTGTGTTTCTTAATTTGGGTTTGGATACAGGTTTTGGAATTGGCTGGGAACGCTACACGTGACAACAAGAAAAACAGGATCATCCCAAGGCACGTGCTACTCGCAGTGAGGAACGACAAAGAATTAGGGAAGCTTTTTGCCGGCGTAACCATCGCTCATGGTGGTGTGTTGCCGAACATCAACCCAGTTCTTTTGCCGAAGAAGACTGAAAAGGCCACAGACAAAGAACCCAAATCTCCATCAAAGGCTACCAAGTCTCCTAAGAAAGCTTAATTTGATTGTTAAGAAACTTAGTTTAATAGGGCTTTATTTTTCTTAGTTGTATTTCCTTTGGGATGTTTTAAGCAAACTAGAAGAACTGTTAAAATCCCATTATCATGTACGTTACTTTAATGGAAATGAAACATCTAGTTTCTATTCTTGATATATATTTTTTGGTACAATTTTGTTTTCATCTTTATAAATAAAATATTTCCATCATCATTTATTAACAATTAAATAAATAATCAAAGAGATTCAATTTTAAAATGAAATCATAGAGGCTGCTTAAGCAAAAGGACATGTGTATGAGAAGCAAGTTCTCATTGGTTACGAGCAGGTTATCACGAGTTCAAATGTAGTACTTACCTAAGCTATAAGATTTTGATAATTTATAATGTGGTTTGTACAACCAATACTCACATGATAGCTTCTAAGGGTTCTTCTCATTAGTTGTTGAAGTTATTGTTGACATTAAATATTAAGGGCATGTTTGGTTGGGGGAATGGAATAGGGTTGTAATAGAATAGAATTGTAATTAGTAATTTAGTTGTTTGGTTGAATGAAATGGAATAGAATTGTAACAGTATTCTTGTGTTTGGTTGAATGTAATATGGGTTGTAATAGCATAAGAAAAAAGGCTTAAATGACCAAAGTAGCCTTAGTAGAAATTTTTGTTAGGTAGATGATTATTGTTATTGTTATTAAACTTTAATTAGATTATTATTAAATATAATTTAATAAAAAATAGTTTAGTCATATTTTAACATAATTATTAATAATATTGAACCAAACAGGCTGTAAGTTCAAACATGGACAATATTTTATTATTTATTTATAGATAAAAAGTATGGTAAATTACACCAACAGTCACCCAATTTTAAAAAAATAACAAACTCCTATTAAACAAGTTGGAGTCTATGCTGTCATTTAAACAACCATATATAGATTGGGGTTTAATTTTTATGGGTTGTTGTTTGATTTTTTATCTTTAATTTCTCTTTGCTTAATGGATAACAAGTATAATCGTTGTGGCTTGGTGGTAAAGCTTAACGAGTATGATAAAACTCAACCCTTTAACTTCAAAATCAAATTCTACCAACAGGGGCGAAACCAGGGGGCTAACAGAGGTCTCGGCCCCCCCTAAAATGGAAAATCCATTTAAGCCATTTTAAATTTTTAAAAATTTTAAATTAGTAAATATAAAATTAGAATTTTCCCCCTAAAAATTATAAAAATTTGATTTAATACTTTAAAAATTATAAAAATAGCTACTATTAAAATGATGAAATTGCATTTTTATTATTGTAAAAATTACAATATAATTACGGCCCTCCCTAAAACAGTTTCTTGGCTTTGCTCTTATCTACCAAGTGAGATTATTCTAGATATAGAACACAAAAACAAAAGAAAAAACATGAAGAAAATGGGGGAAAAGAAAGAAGGGACCGATTTTAGAAGAAGAAGAAGACTCTTTCGCTCCTCATGTCCAATAGTCATTTAATTTTCATTTCAATAATAAAATAGTCACTCAACTTTCAAAAAATAACAAATCGATCCTATTAACCATTTTCCGTTACAAATATAACGACAAATTGACATGGCATTTAAACAACCCCAATAAAAACCCTAATTAGATAGTACAGGAAGAAGCGAAAAAGAAAAAGAAAATAGAGTTGAGTAACAATTACCAAAAATTAAAATTATTTTCAATTTCTTTGTTTATCTTTCTCTGTTATATTTTTCTCTCTTTAGAACAATCCCTTGGTCCAAAAACTCAATGCAATTGTTAGCAAACCCTAGAAAGAGAGAAAATAGAGGGGAAATCCATGTATTATTTTCTTTCCCCTCTCCCCAATTTTAATCCTTTAATTTCATGAAAGCTGTATTTTTTTCCGTTTGCTTATTTGTCTCTTTACCTTTTTTTTTTGTATCAAATAATTATTTTTACCTCATTATTTCCTTTGTCATTTGGAAAATTTTTTAAGGGTTTCATTTATCTTGGCTTCTTTCTTGAAATTGAAGTGATTGATTTTAGAATTGGGGTTAATTTTGATGGTTGTTGTTTGATTTTTTTATCTTTAATTTATCTTTGCTTAATGTATAACGAGTATAATTGTCGTGGTTTGGTGGTAAAGCTTAACGAGTATGATAAAACCCAAACCCAAACCTTCAACTTCAAAATCAAACTCTACAAATGAGATTAGTCTAGATATAGAACACAAAAACAAAAGAAAAAAATGAAGAAAAGAGGGGAAAAGAAAGAAGGGACTGATTTTAGAATAAGAAGAAGTCCCTTCTGCTCCTCATGTCCAACAGTCATTTAAATTTGATTTCAATGACAAAATAGACACTCAACTTTTAAAAAATAATAAATTCAGTCCTATTAACCATTTTCCATTACAAAATTAACGGCAAATTGACACGGCATTTAAATGGCCACGTTGGAGCCTATGTTGTCATTTAAACAACCCTGATAAAAACCCTAATTGGATAGTATAAGAAGAAGGGAAAAAGAAAAAGAATCCAAGTTGAGTGACGGTTACCAAAACTTAAAATTATTTTCAATTTCTTTATTTATATTTATCTGTTATATTTTTCTCTCTTTAGAACAATCCCTTCATCCAAAAACTCAATGAAATTGTTAACAAATCCTAGAAAAAGCAATATAAGATTTCGTCCAACGATCAAAGAGAGAAAATAGAGGGAAAATTCAGGTATTATTTTCTTTTTTTCCCCTAATTTTAATCCTTTAATTTTATGAAAGCTGTATTTTTTCCGTTTGCTTATCTATCTATTTGCTTTTTTGTTTTGTAACAAACAATTATTTTTACCTCATTATTTCCTTTCTCGTCTGGAAAAAAAATTAAGGGTTTATTTATCTTTTGATTCTTTGACTTCTTTCTTGACATTAAAACGACTTATTTCAGATTTGGGGTTTAATTTTTATAGGTTATTGTTTGATTTTTTATATTGAATTTCTTTCTGCTTAATGGATAACGAGTATAATCGTCGTGGTTTGGTGGTAAAGCTTAACGAGTATGACAAAACCCAAACCTTCAACTTCAAAATCAAACTACCAAATGAGATTATTCTAGATATAGAACACAAAAACAAAAGAAAAAAAAATGAAGAAAAGAGGGGAAAATAAAGAAGGGACCAGTTTTAGAAGACGAAGAAGACCCTACTGCTCCTCATGTCCAACAGTCGTTTAATTTTGATTATAATGATAAAACAATCAATCAACTTTCAAAAAATAACAAATCGGTCCTACTAACCATTTTCCGTTACAAACGTAACGGTAAATTGACGCGGCATTTAATTGGCCACGTTCGAGTCTATGTTGTCATTTAAACAACTCCAATAAAAACCCTAACTAAACATTAGAATAATAAGAGAAAAAGAAATCCAAGTTGAGTGACGGTTACCAAAAATTAAAATTATTTTCAATCTCTTTGTTTATCTTTCTCTGTTGTATTTTTCTCTCTTTAGAACAATCCCTTCATTTAAAAATTCAATACAATTGTTAACAAATACTGGAAAGATGAAGATAAAGTTTTTTGCAACGATCAAAGAGAGAAAATAGAGCGGAATTTCAGGTATTATTTTCTTTTTTTTCCCCAATTTTAATCATTTGATTTCATGAAAGCTGTATTTTCTCTGTTTGTTTATCTGTCTCTTTGCTTTTTTGATTTGTATCAAACAATTATTTTTTCCTCATTATTTTCTTTCTCTTTTGGAAAAGAATTTAAGGGTTTCATGTATCTTGAATTCTTTCTTGAAATTGAAGTGACTAATTTCAGAATTGAAGTTTAATTTTTACGAGTTGTTATTTGATTTTTGATTTCTCTTTGCTTAATGGATAAGTAGTATAATCGTTTTGGTTTGGTGGTAAAGCTTAACGAGTATGATAAAACCCAAACCTTCAACTTCTAAATCTAATTATACTAATTTACATTAGATCAAATAATAAATTGATTATTCTATTAAAATTTTTATCTATTTTTACTCTTAAAAATTGGTCCCTGTACATTAGCATAATATACACGTGACACATCAAGAATCACTATCTAATTATTCTATCAGCGACGCTAATTTTTAACAGTATAGAGGGATAATTTTTAACAAAAATGAGTAATTTACTCTTTAATTTAAATATATACGAATTAATTTATCCATGTTTTGAATAAAGAGACAGAATTTACCTTGACTCTTAGTAGAAATGTCTCTATGGTACTTTAACCTTCGCTCTCAATTCGTTTGTAGAGTTTCAAAAACTCTATCACAGTGTATTAAATAATTACACATAATTATAATTTTATATTTTTTTAATTAATTCAATTAATTTAACTCTCAACCTGAAAATTCTAAAATGACGAACAAATATGTTTAACCACAAATGCCTTCAAAAAACCCCGAAATTCAGAAGCGGGAAACCCAAAAATATTTGTAAATGGCGCCCAAATTACTTCAGAATGAGATAAAAATTCAAAAAATTGATAGCTTGTTTCTCATTGGTTGTTTGGAGACCGCACGGATCGCCAAAATCTAAATTTGAACCGTCGAATAAGTTCCCATCTAACGGCACTCATTCCTCGCCCGCTTCACACCATCTCCCCCAAATCCACTGCTATAAAATGCCGAGACGTCCCTTCCATCCTTCAGTTCTCCTGTACCAATCAATATCCTTTAATTTTAAAGCTAAGAGTTTAAAGTTAACGAAGCATTTGGTCGGTTCGAAGTAATGGAAACTACCGGAAAAGTAAAGAAGGGAGCCGGAGGAAGGAAAGGTGGTGGCCCGAAGAAGAAGCCCGTTTCAAGGTCTGTCAAAGCCGGTCTCCAGTTCCCCGTTGGTAGGATAGGCCGTTACTTGAAGAAAGGAAGGTATTCACAGCGGGTCGGAACCGGAGCCCCGGTTTACTTGGCTGCAGTTCTTGAGTACTTGGCCGCTGAGGTATATCAAATTAAAATCAAATCCTTTAACTGTGTTTTCGTTTACTTGAATTTCGTGTTTCTTAATTTGAATTTGGATTCAGGTTCTGGAATTGGCTGGGAACGCTGCACGTGACAACAAGAAAAACAGGATCATCCCAAGGCACGTGCTACTCGCCGTAAGGAACGACGAAGAATTAGGGAAGCTTCTCGCCGGCGTAACCATCGCTCACGGTGGTGTGTTGCCGAACATCAACCCAGTTCTTTTGCCGAAAAAGACTGAAAAGGCCGCCGGCAAAGAACCCAAATCTCCATCAAAGGCCACCAAGTCTCCTAAGAAAGCTTAATTTGATTTAACAAAACTAAATCCACCGGCTTTATTTTTCTTAGTTGTATGTCCTTATGGGGGGAATTGTTTTCACAGTGTAGGGGAAGACTGCTTTAAGCAAAATGGATGCATTGTTAGAATCTCATTATGATGTATGTTACTTTAATGGAAATGAAACATCTAGTTTCTTTGGAAAGCGCAATTTTGTTTTGCTTTTTTCAATTCAATAAGCATCTTATCAAATAAATACAATATTAAAAATGAAACCTTCGAGATTATTTTAGCAGAAGGGCATAACAACATAACATGCCTATGAGATTCCTTGTTGAAACTACTCCATTGGCACGGGCATAGTGCGACAATGTCTGTGAAACAGGTTTTCATTGGTTCCAAGCGCACAAAAAAATATTCAATTTATAAAATTTCCGCACAATATTTGATTTTATTAGATGGAAATTTTACCTCTCCAAAAAAAAAAGCGTTTCTTCCTCAATCAAATTTCAATATCCGTTATCGTTTTTGACTTGCTGTTGCTCTGCTTGCCTCAGTGATCTTCTCCGGTGACTAGGTACACAAAAACTCTCCTCTCTTCCTTTTCATCTCAAATCTTAAGTTAGTTTGGTGTGAATTGGTCATAAACTCTTCAAATCTTGCCTTGAAATTAGGAGTGAATGTCTTTCAATCTCCTTAGACTGTCCGATTGCCTGGTTCGGAGGTATGGTGTTCTTTATAGTTTTGGCGCCGAACCTATTTTTCGAATTTGGAAGGAGACCAGTGGAGGCGCCGATTCTATTAGATGTGTTTTCTTTTATCTTTATAATTTTTCTTCATTCTCTTTTCTGACTTATTCTCTCTTTTGTTTTTCAACTTTGGATTGAGGGCTTTTTTATTTTTAGTGAGTGGTAGGGATTTGGGTTGTAGGGACTTTAGGTATGATTTTTGAAGGGTGGACAGTAGCGATGGGGTTATGTTTAGGTTGATTTATGGTGGTTGTTATGGGTCTTGACATTGGGTTTGACAGTGGAGGAAATGTAGTAATGATGTGAAGGGCACGGTGACGAATGGTGGCGATGGTGGAGGCTAATGGTGGGCTTAGCTTTTGGCTAGTGCGGTGGTTGAGATGATAATAGATTATGGATGATCATCTGTGTAGTTTATTCTAAATTTTAAACAAAAACTAAATCGATTTATTGAATACAACAATTTATAATTTTCTCCTTTACTAGCACTAATAAAAGATCTTTCAGCTGATAAAAATATCCACAATATAAGATGATGAAAAATTAATAGATAAATGGTTTGCATATACTAAAATACATTTTTCTAGTGATGAGTTGTTTTATTGACTTTCCTACAAGTCCATTGAAAATATATATGTTAGAAATTATGATTTCAACTGCAAAATTAGAAATGTAAGAATTATGTGCGAGTTTAGAGCATTATTTACCTTCAACTAGTCTGACTCCACAACGACAATGTTCAATACATAAACACTTCAACGAAGAAAATGCTTCAATTACATGTGGCTCTAGAGTAAACTGAAAATGCCCTGCAATGATCCTTTAATATTGTGGCATCCTTGTTACATTTGGTTCATCCAGACACCTCTGTGTGGCCAACTCCAAGCAAGTCTCTCCCTATTTCAATTGTATAAAAATATGGATGTACAAAAATTAGTAATATAATAAACAACACTGTATTGGTACATACATACATTTAATTGGGTTAATATGTAGTTTATCTCTCACTAACATTGTTAACAACGTTATTTTTAAGGGTTAATACGTAGTTTGCTCTCCTAAACTTGTCTAGAAAAATTATATTTTTAAAAAATTAATTTACATATTTTAATTATTTTTAATTTATGTTCATCACGTGTTATATTGAGAGATTTATTATGTGTCACCATCGAATTGACTATAAAAAATATGTTAACACAAACTAACGGTGTTAGTGTGAAGATAACACTTTAAGTGACAGAATACAAGTACAAACTAAATACTTCTAAAAAAATTCAAAAGACAAACTATATATAATCTATCTAATATGTTATGATCGATTCTAATCATCCAACAATTTTCTATACACAAAGGTTATGGACCTCTCTAAGAGGATTTCTTGGGTATCTCCTTTGGTAGCTTGTATAATAGGGCCTCATCAATTATCAATAGAACT
This sequence comes from Gossypium sturtianum, assembly GCA_025698515.1. Classification (NCBI taxonomy): domain Eukaryota; kingdom Viridiplantae; phylum Streptophyta; class Magnoliopsida; order Malvales; family Malvaceae; genus Gossypium; species Gossypium sturtianum. Next base: position 166,183,526 of record CM046950.1, read on the forward strand.
TTCAACTTTCTTTCTCTTTTCGTTATTTAAATCTCACACTGATTCTAAATTAATTCAAAATATACAAATCGTTATATTCAGGAGAAGGAAGCATTATTACCGAGAAAGAAAAAAAAAGAACATTATGAGTAAAATAAATAAATTTATATTTTGGTCATTAAATTTTAAAAAATTATTAAAATATTTGAATTTTTTTATTTAACTTAATGTGCTGTTAGATTTAAGAGTTAGATTTAATTTTATTTTTTATTTAACAAAAAAATATATTTTGGCAACTTCTTTGGTAAAAGTTATTAAGAGTTAGATTTAATTTTATTTTTTATTTATAAATAAACAAATTTATTTATTAAATTTTCATTTACTTCACCGTATATTAAAAATTTTATTAACTTTTTTTATAAAATTCTATTCATTTTGTTTAAACTAGTCCTTCCAAGTCAATATGAGGTACACATGGCATGTGTCACTGTTTGTTTTGCTCTATCTACCACGTAAGTACTTAATAGTAAAAATGAATGAAATTTTAACTAATTAATTTACTATTTAATCTAACATACAAAGATTAATTTGCCCATTTTTAATAGATGAAACAAACTATAATTTAATTTTTAGTTTAGGGATCTTCATGATACTTTTATCAATTTTATTCAACACTTTCTTCTTAAAAATGACACCGGATTTCACTGCTTTTGCAGCTTTCAAGGTCTGTGCCTTCGGATCTCCTTTCTTCTCGACTGCGTAATATACAACAATCGGTGTAATTAAGGAACAGAAGCTATGAATACCAATGTTCCTTCAACTCTTTCATACATGGATATAGGCATATGACCCTCAGATAACTCTCTAAATACACGAAAATGACTTTAAAAAAAATGCAAATATCTATGTCGTACACATACTCGCACCTGACACACACCTGAAAGAGAGTAACATAAACACGGGCTGATACCAAGGGGCAGGCAGGGGCTCTGGCCCCCAAAATGGGAAAATTTCAATTCTACCCCCTTACATATGATCAAATTATAAATCAATATAAAGGAAAATTATGCTTTGGCCCCCTCAAAAAATGAAAAAAAAAGTATACCTAATCCTTTCAAAAATTATAAAATTTATATTTGACATCTCAAAAAATTATAATCCAATTTTGGCCCCTAAAATAAATTCTGGATTCGCCCCCGCGTAGACAAATGCGATTGCAAAAATAATATCCAACACAAATCACTTCAAAAGAAATTGTAACTGGCTGGCCTCTAGCGATATTCAAAGAGAGCAGCAACTACATATTCCAATAAAAAAACAATGAACCAATAATATAAACATTTAGCTTTGATGCATTTTGCTTGAGAGACATCATCAAGTTCATAATTACATCCAATGAAACTAAAGTTAACTTTGAGCTCATTTTGAATTTTTACCTCATTATTTCCTTTCTCATTTGCAAAAATTTTTAAGGGTTTCATTTATCTTCACTTCTTTCTTGTAATTGAAGCAACTGATTTTAGAATTGGGGTTAATTTTGATGGGTTGTTGTTTGAATTTTTTTATCTTTAATATTTTTTTTTTTTGCTTAATGGATAACAAGTATAATCGTCGTGGTTTGGTCGTAAAGCTTAACGAGTATGATAAAATTCAAATCCAAACCTTCAACTTCAAAATCAAACTCTACCAAATGAGATTAGTCTAGATATAGAACACTAAAACAAAAGAAAAAAAAATAAAGAAAAGAGGGGAAAAGAAAGAAGGGACCGATTTTAGAAGAAGAAAAAGACCCTTTTGCTCCTCATGTCCAACAGTCATTTAAATTTGATTTCAATGATAAAATAGACACTTAACTTTTAAAAAAATAACAAAATCATTCTTACTAACCATTTTCCGTTACAAACTTAACGCAAATTGACGTGGCATTTAAACGGCCACGTTGGAGCCTATGTTGTCATTTAAACAACCCCGATAAAAACCCTAATTGGATAGTATAAGAAGGGAAAAAGGAAAAAAATCCAAGTTGAGTGACGGTTACCAAAACTTAAAATTATTTTCGATCTCTTTGTTTATATTTCTTTGTTGTATTTTTCTCTCTTTAGAACAATTCCTTCATCTAAAAATTCAATACAATTAAATTTTGATGCATCGTTCAACAATGACTCTAATTCATCAAAAGCAGCAGTAATTGCTCGTAACGACAAAGGATTAGTAATGGGTGCATGTGTTTACCAAAGATGTGGATATTGTGGATGCATTTGTATGTATAGCAAGAGCTTGTGAACGGGCGATTCTCTTTGCGATTGATATGGGCTTCAAAAAATCATCCTGGAGGGGGACTCTTTAACGGTCATCAAGAAACCGGGTTCCAATATGGAGGATAGATCGGTGATTCGTCCTATAACGATGAAACATTCGTAAGAAGGAGAGATTTATAGAAGAGATAACTTACGCTTTATCCCGCGTAGAGGAATCGTGCAACAGACCGCTTTGGCGACGAGGGTCATCTCCGGAGTCTTCCATGCCTTTGGGTTGAAGAGGTTCCCCGATCAAGTTAATCGATTTGTAGTTGAGGATTGGGCGATTGGATCAATGCTCGAGGCTAATTGCTTTGAGATTCTTCGATGCTTTGAGACGTGGAGAAGGTTCTCGAGAATCTCCATGGGTTTTACCTTTTCAAAGCAAACTCTTCCCCTGCTCGCTCGATCCGGGTTTCTTTATTGAGGTAGGGAGGATTTCACCGGGTTTTGTTTGATTTCTTGGGAATTATCCGCAAATGGTTTTGGAGTTTTTTCCTCGTTTGTTTTTCTATGTGCTTAGTTTTTCTTCTAGTTTGGTTTTGTCTTTTCAGCTTTCCTTGATATTGACGTTTTTTTATTTTGTTTAGTCTTTATTTCATCAAGCTTCGTCAGATGCTTGTTCCCTTGCAATTAATAAAAATTCAGTCTTTTATTTGACAAAAAAAAAAAAATTCAATACAATTGTTAACAAATCCTGGAAAGACGAAGATTAAGTTTTTTTCAAAGAGAGAAAATAGAGGGGAAATTCAGGTAGTATTTTATTTTTTTCGCCAATTTTAATCCTTTGATTTCATGAAAGCTGTATTTTCTCTGTTTGTTTATCTCTCTCTTTGCTTTTTTGCTTTGTATCAAACAATCATTTTTACCTCATTATTTTCGTTCTCTTTGGAAAAGAATTTAAAGGTTTCATGTATCTTGACTTATTTCTTAAAATTGAAGTGATTGATTTTAGAATTGGGGTGTAATTTTTATGGGTTGTTGTTTGATTTTTGATCTTTAATTTCTCTTTGCTTAATGGATAATGAGTATAATCGCTTTGGTTTGATGGTAAAGCTTAATGAGTATGATAAAACCCAAACCCAAACCTTCAACTTCTAAATTTATTTCTAGTAATTTACATTAGATCAAATAATAAATTGATTATTCTATTAAATTTTTTATCTATTTTTACTCTTAAAAATTTGTTCATGTACATTAGCATAATATACACGTGGCACATCAAGAATAACTATTTAGTTATTCTATCAGCTTCGTCAATTTTTAACAGTATAAAGAGATAATTTTTAAAAGAAATGAACAATTTACTCTTTAATTTAAATATATACAAATTAATTTATCCATGTTTTGAGAGTATAGATACAAAATGTATCCTAACTCTTAGTAGAAGTGTCTCTATGGTACTTTAACTTTCACTCTCAACTCGCATGTACAGTTTAAAAAACTCTTATCATAGTGTATTAAATAATTACCCATAATTATAATTTTATGTTTTTTAGGTAATTCAATTTATTGAACTTTGAACCTGAAAATTCTAAAATGACGAACAAATATGTTTAACCACAAATGCCTTCAAAAAACCCGAAATTCAGAAGCGGGAAACCAAAAAATATTTGTAAATGGCGCCCAAATTACTTCAGAATGAGATAAAAATTCAAAAAATTGATAGCTTGTTTCTCATTGGTTGTTTGGAGATCGCACGGATCGTCAAAATCTAAATTTGAACCGTCGAATAAGTTCCCATCTAACGGCACTCATTCCTCGCCCGCTTCATACCATCTCCCCCAAATCCACTGCTATAAAATACCGAGACGTCCCCTTCTATCCTTCAGTTCTCCTGTACCAATCAATATCTTTTAATTTTAAAGCTAAAAGTTTTAAGTTAACGAAGCATTTGGTCGGTTCGAAGTAATGGAAACTACCGGAAAAGTAAAGAAGGGAGCCGGAGGAAGGAAAGGTGGTGGCCCGAAGAAGAAGCCCGTTTCAAGGTCTGTCAAAGCCGGTCTCCAGTTTCCCGTTGGTAGGATCGGCCGTTACTTGAAGAAAGGAAGGTATTCACAGCGGGTCGGAACCGGAGCCCCGGTTTACTTGGCTGCAGTTCTTGAGTACTTGGCCGCTGAGGTATATCAAATTAAAATCAAATCCTTTAACTGTGTTTTCGTTTACTTGAATTTCGTGTTTCTTAATTTGAATTTGGATTCAGGTTCTGGAATTGGCTGGGAATGCTGCACGTGACAACAAGAAAAACAGGATCATCCCAAGGCACGTGCTACTCGCCGTGAGGAACGACGAAGAATTAGGGAAGCTTCTCGCCGGCGTAACCATTGCTCACGGTGGTGTGTTGCCGAACATCAACCCAGTTCTTTTGCCGAAGAAGAGTGAAAAGGCCGCCGGTAAAGAACCCAAATCTCCATCAAAGGCCACCAAGTCTCCTAAGAAAGCTTAATTTGATTTAACAAAACTAGATCCACCGGCTTTATTTTTCTTAGTTGTATGTCCTTATGGGGGGATTGTTTTCACAGTGTAGGGGAAGACTGCTTTAAGCAAAATGGAAGCATTGTTAGAATGTCATTATGATGTATGTTACTTTAATGGAAATGAAACATCTAGTTTCTTTTAAAAGCGCAATTTTGTTTTTCTTTTTACAATTCAATAAGTATCGTATCAAATAAATACAATATTAAAAATGAAATCTTCGAGATTACTTTAGCTGAAGGGCATAACAACAGAACATGCCTTTGAGATTCCTTGTTGAAACCACTTCATTGGCGTGGGCATAGAGCCATTAATGTCTGTGAAACAGGTTTTCATTGGTTGCAAGCACACAAAAAAATATTCAATTTATAAAATTTCCGCACAATATTTGATTTTATTAGATGGAAATTTTACCTCTCCAAAAAAAAAAAGCGTTTCTTCCTCAATCAAAATTCAATATCCGTTATCGTTTGGGACTTACTGTTGCCGCTGCTTGCCTCAGTTATCTTCTCCGGTGACTAGGTACATGAAAATTCTCCTCTCTTCCTTTTCATTTCAAATCTAAGTTAGTTTGGCGTGAATTGGTCATAAACTCTTCAAATCTTGCCTTGAAATTAGGAGTGAATGTCTTTCAGTCTCCTTAGACTGTCCAATTGCCTAGTTCTGAGGTATGGTGTTCTTCATAGTATTTGCGTACCTATTTTTCAAATTTGGAAGGAGACCAGTGGAGGCTCTGATTCTATTAGATGTGTTTTCTTTTCTCTTAATAATTTTTCTTCATTCTTTTTTCTGACTTATTCTCTTTTTTGTTTTTCAACTTTGGATTGGGGGCTTTTTTTTATTTTTAGTGAGTAGTAGGGATTTGGGTTTTATGGACTTTAGGTATGATTTTTGAAGGGTGGACAGTAGCGATGGGGTTATGTTTAGGTTGATTTATGGTGGTTGTTATGGGTCTTGACATTGGGTTTGACAGTGGAGGAAATGTAGTAATGATGTGAAGGGCATGGTGAAGAATGGTGAAGATGGTGGAGGCTAATGGTGGGTTCAGCTGTTCGCTAGTGTGGTGGTCGAGATGATAATAATTTATGGATAATCATCTGTGTAGTTTATCCTAAATTTTAAACAAAAACTAAATTATTTTAATCAATACAATCATTTATAGTTTTTTCCTTTACTAGCACTAACAAAAGATCTTTCAGCTAATAAAAATATCCACAATATAAGTTAAAGAAACATCAATAGGTAAATGGTTTGCATATACTAAAATACCTTTTTCTAGTGATGAGTTGTTTTACTGACTTTCCTACGAGTCCATTGAAAATATATATGTTAGAAATTATGATTTCAACTGCAAAATTAGAAATGTAAGAATTATGTGCGAGTTTAGAGTATTATTTACCTTCAACTAGTCAACTAGTCCGACTCCACAACGACAATGTTCAATACCTAAACACTTTAACGAAGAAAATGCTTCTATTACATAGGGCTCTAGAGTAAACTGAAAATGCCCCGCAATGATCCTTTAATACTGTGGCATCCTTGTTACACTTGGTCCATCCAGACACCTCTGTGTGGCCAACTCCAAGCAAGCCTCTCCCTATTTCAATTGTATAAAAATATGGATGTACAAAAATTAGTGATATAATAAACAACACTGTACTAGTACATACATATATTTAATTGGGTTAATACGTAGTTTATCTCAAGTTTTTAGTTGAATTTTTTTATACCTAATGAGTACTTGAATTAGAAATCTCTCACGCATGTTGTTTCACTTTGTTAACAATGTTATTTTTTAAGGGTTAATACATAATTTGCCCTCCTAAACTTGTCCAGAAAAATTATATTTAAAAAAAAAATTAATTTACATATTTTAATGATTTTTAATTTATGTTCACGTGTCATACTGAGAGGTTATTATATGTCACCATCGAATTGATTATAAAAAAATATGTTAGCACAAACTAACGATGTTAATGTGAAGATAACACTTTGAGTGACAGAATACGAATTCAAGTACTAACTAAATACTTCTAAATAAATTTTTAGAAAACAAACTATATATAATCAGTCTAACACGAAATGAACTATTCTCAGGGGCGAAGCCAGAGGGGGGTTGGCATGGGCCCCGGCCCTCCCTAAAATGTAAAATTATTATTTAGGCCCTTAAAAAATTTTAAAAATTTTAAATTAGCAAAGGTAAAATTGCACTTTGCCCCCCTAAAATTATAGAAATTCAATTTAATCCTTTACAAATTATAAAGATATAAACTATAAAAAATTAAAATTTCATCTGGCCTCCCCTAAAAAATTATTCTGACTTCGCCCCTGACTATTCTAATCATCCAACAATTTTCTATACACAAAGGTTATGGACCTCTCAAAGACGATTTCTTGGTATCTCCTTTGGTAGCTTGTATAATACGGCCTCGTCAATTATCAATATAACTTTCAACTTTCTTTATTTTTTCATTTTTTAAGCCTCACACTGATTCTAAATTAATTCAAAATATACAAATCTTTATATTTGGGAGGAGGAAGTATTGTTACCGAAAAAAAAAAAAGAAACATTATGAGTAAAATAATAATTACATAAAATACATCCAAAATTACTAAAATATAAATAATTTATATTTTAGTCATTAAATTTTAAAAAATTATTAAGTTATTTGAATTTTTTTTATTTAACTTAATGTGCTGTTAAAATTATTATTTATGACCTTATTTGTTGATATCTCTTGTATCAATAAAAAAACTCTTTTCATTCTTTTTCACAAATAAAATCTATCTTCATAAAATAATTTTCAACAATAAATTTTTTTAATCAAAATCAAAACAATTTTCTTTTTCAATATCCAATATTGATATGTTCATTTTACTTGTCAAGATTTCATAAATACCGATCTATCATATTGATTATTTTATGAATAGTTGAGATTTAAGAAGACGTTTTGACGTATATTACTACTAATGTGATTTTCATTACACATAGCCAAGGGGCTAGCATGGGCCCCAGCCCTCCCTAAAAGGTAAAATTTTTATTTAGACCCTTGAATTATTTTTTAAAATTTTAAATTAGTAAAGGTAAAATTGCACTTTGGCCCCCCTAAAATTATAAAAATTCGATTTAATCCTTTATAAATTAGAAAGATATAAAATATAAAAAATTAAAATTTCATCCGACCTCCCCTAAAAAATTGTCCTGACTTCGCCCCTGTTCTCATCCACTGATCAATTCAATGTTAGAATGAGACCTATTATTAATGTGGGAATTTCAATCTCCAAGGATTCGTGGCTTAAATTAAAACTATGAAACAAGTCATTAGTAAATCAAAATTGGAATTGACCCAATTCACCGAATTAGAAGCCTTTGCACTATTTACTTCTGATCTCGATAAAGCAACTCAAAATCAATTGGTACTAAATCAATGATTAACATGCTCTTACAATGGCAAAATAGGTAAGTACTATTCATAACAGAATTGCTATTTTGATTCATTAGAAATTGAACAAGTAAGAAAATCTTGATTCATTAAAAATTAAGAAAATCTTTGATATGTCACATAAAATTCACTAATCAGATTCCTATTTTTTTTCAAAAATAATGCTCAATTAATATTTAACATTTAATTTTACTATATGAATAAAGATGATCCTAACAAAATCCCTAGATAACGATACTTAGGTTAAACCCTCCTTCACATCACACCTCTAAAAGCTATGGAAGAAGGATTCTTCCATCATCAGCTAAAATTGTTTGTTTCTATACCACACATGGATTGAAAAGGAAAAAAAACCATCGTTTTATCATTCTAGTTCCTCTAATTCCTGTTAATCAGTAAAGTGGCTGAGGTTGAAGTCCAACAAGCTGGAAATAAGTGAGGCATGTGCAATTCTGACACTTATGGTCGAATTCCAATGCTTTTGTGTTAAAGTGCTCTGTTAAATTTTCCAAGCAAATACGCTAAATTTTAATATTTAATTGCATTCAATTCTAGCATGTTCAAATCAGGATCGAGCAGATCCATCTTCAAAGTACACACGGAATCATATAACAGAAGAGCAGAATGATTCACAACGCGATCTACTTTTAAAATGAAAACCCTAACCCTAACCACAAATCACATTTTTCAAGAAGATGTAAACTTGGTAACGGCCTTGGTCCCTTCAGAAACGGCGTGTTTCGCAAGCTCACCGGGAAGTACAAGCCTAACAGCGGTCTGGATTTCCCTGGAAGTGATGGTAGGCTTCTTGTTGTACCTTGCGAGCCTAGACGATTCTTGGGCAAGCTTTTCAAAGATATCATTGATGAAGCTGTTCATGATTCCCATAGCTTTGCTTGAGATACCGATATCAGGGTGAACTTGCTTCAAGACCTTGAAGATGTAGATCTTGTAGGTCTCAACACTCTTCTTGACCCTCTTCTTCGTCTTGTCTCCGGCCGCCGCTCCGCCTTCCTTGGGAAGCTTTTTGCCTGCCTTTGGCTTCTTCTCGGCGGGGGCTTTCTCAGCTACCGTCTTCTTCTCCTCCGCTGGCTTCTTCTCAGCAGGCTTCTTCTCAGCTTTTGGTGCCATTTTCTTGTTCTTAGTGTTTGTTTGTGTTCCGGGTAACGAATGAGAGAATACTGAAATTCGAAGGAAAATAAGATTTGATATTTGCGATGGAAAGTTAGGCGGTCATTATATAAACAGTAGTGGAGCGGTAATTGGATTTTCAAGATTCACGGGGATCGATGACGTGGTACATCTGAACCGTTGGATTTAGTTGAGTACTCAGAGCGAGTTGACGGTGGAGATGGTTCGGATGTTTTGTGATCCCATTTTAGAGTCGCGGATTGCTGACTTGGCGTTGTGTTTGCGTCTTTGGATTATGGTTGACGAAAAGGGAAAATGGGCGGATGAGATTTGAGTTTTGATTTATAAATATTGACTGGGATGGTTGACGTGGCAGGAAAGCGAAGGTTGATGACATCAGATAGGCGCCGTTGCGCGGGAGACGGGCGGCTTTCCGCAACCTCCAAAATTTTCAGTATAATTATAAATAAAAATATTATCTTTCCTGTATCACGGTTTAAAAGAATTGACATAATTTGGCTTTTATTTAGACAAATAACAATTTTTTTTATCGAGGACAAACAACATAGTTTTGCTGATTATTATGCACTCACTTGGTGTTAAAGCGCGCCACATCAAATAAGTGCTTTTTTTTTTCTTTAACGTTAAATGCCACTTGACCGGTTGGCTATGGTAACTTCTTTGGTAAAAGTTATTAAGAGTTAGATTTAATTTTATTTTTTATTTAAAAATAAATAAATTTATTTATTAAATTTTCATTTACTTCACCGTATATTAAAAAATTTTATTAATTTTTTTTTATAAAATTCTATCCATTTTGTTTAAATTAGTCATTCTAAGTTAATATGAGATACACATTGCATGTGTCACTGTTTGTTTTGCTCTATCTACCACGTAAGTACTTAATAGTAAAAATGAATAAAGTTTTAACTAATTAATTTACTATTTAATCTAACATACAAAGATTAATTTGCTCATTTTTAATAGATGAAACAAACTACAATCTAATTTTTAGTTTAGGGATCTCCATGATACTTTTACCAATTCTATTCAACACTTTTGGCCACAAATATAATTCCAAGATGTTCACACCCTTCATAAAAAATTCGAAACTTTAGATAGATGTAAAAATATTATTTATCAACAAGTATTTAGTATGATGGTAAGATATATTGTACTTCTAAAGAAAGAGTGTAAATTCAATTTTTGAAAACAACATTATTGAAACTAAGTTTAGGTGTAGATGGATAGTGCGGTGCGATGCATTTAGTTTATTTTTTGTCTCACGCTACAATATCGTTAAAATATCTAATCTCACTGCTACCACTATTTTTACACTAACCACAAATAAACACATCGCCCATCCAAACCAAACCTAACATTAAAGAACAGGAGGAAAACAAGAAGCTAAAGCTAGCATTGGAGCACTGAATCATCATTACCAATATATATATGTCAAAACAAGTCAATTAAAAGTGAAAACACATCAAGTTGGAGTTAAGCATGGCTACAATCTTTTAGAGCTAAAACTAAAACTCAATGTTCAAAAGTCTCAAAATAACTGCATAATTACTCTTTTGAACCAAAACAAAATTAAATGCTCGAAACAAGGTAGCTAGATACAGAACGACAACACACTTAGATAATTCCGATTTTGTTTGCCACGTCCAAGGCATCGTAATCAGGTGTCAACCTAACGTATGCCTTCTTCGTACCATCAGGCCTGGATTCATAAGAAACACGACAATAACGATTAACGGCCGCAAAGCATGAAAGAAGACTACTAGAATTCCAATAGCAGGCATAAGCAATGTATCATTCTTTTGAATAACTTACTGGTCTACAACTGTGTGCGAACAAATGATAATATCAAACGATAGAACATCCCGAGCTATGAAACAAAAGACAGGGTGAATAAAAACTTTTACCTGATCAAGGTGTTTACTTTCTTGGCTTGAATATCGTACATCTTCTTCACAGCGTCCTTTATCTTCTTCTTGTCGGCACGAATGTCAACAATGAAAACCAAAGTGTTATTGTCTTCAATCTTCTTCATTGCTGACTCAGTTGTGAGGGGAAACTTGAGGATCTGATAATGATCAAGCTTGTTCCTCGGTGGAGCACTAATGCGGGGACATTTAGGGTTCCTGTCCTTCTTCAAGGTCTTTGGCCTATGGAATGTAACCTTTGTTCGGATCTTCTTTGCTTTCTTCTTAAAAGTGACACCGGATTTCACTGCTTTTGCAGCTTTCAAGGCCTGTGCCTTCGGATCTCCTTTCTTCTCGACTGCGTAATATACAACAATCGGTGTAATTAACGAACAGAAGCTATGAATACCAATGTTCCTTCAACTCTTTCATACATGGATATAGGCATATGACCCTCAGATAACTCTCTAAATACACGAAAATGACTTTTGAAAAGCTGCAAATATCTATGTCGTACACATATTCGCACCTGACACACACCTGAGAGAGAGTAACATAAACACGGGCGGATACCAAGGGGCAGGCAGAGGCTCTGGCCCCCAAAATTGGAAATTTTCAATTCTAACCCCTTACATATGATCAAATTATAAATCAATATAAAGGAAAATTATGATTTGCCCCCCTCAAAAAATGAAAAAAAAAAGTATATTTAATCCTTTCAAAAATTATAAAATCATAAACTAATACATGATAAAATCTACATTTGACATCTCAAAAAATTATAATTCAATTTTGGCCCCTAAAATAAATTCTGGATTCGCCCCTGCATAGACAAATGCCATTGCAAAAATAATATCCAACACAAATCACTTCAAAAGAAATTGTAACTGGCTGGCCTCTAGTGATATTCAAAGAGGGCAGCAACTACATATTCCAATAAAAAAACAATGAACCAATAATATAAACATTTAGCTTTGATGCATTTTGCTTGAGGGACATCATCAAGTTCATAATTACATCCAATGAAACTAAAGTTAACTTTGAGCTCATTTTGAATTTTCCCATGAAGCACAATAGTAAAGAAGAAAACTCATATTTAGTGAGAGCGAAAGTAATTCAAAATCAGTAAAAGCTAAAATCCAAATTGAAATACCTTTTGGGGCCATTGCTTCTGCTTCCTCAAACCCTTCTAAAATCTAAACAATAAATGAATTGCAGACAAAAAAAAAGTTTAGAAATTTTGTTTTTAAAAAAACAATCGAAAGAGGAGAGAAATGAGAAGGACCTGTCAATGGAGAAGCTAATGAGCCGTCCAGAGTTAGCTGTCGATGGGAAGAGTGAAGAAGATGAGGCGATTAGGGTTCTCGAACTTACTTTAATGTCCAATGGGCGCTGCTAACCTGGGTTCATTTCGTATGGGCCTGATTTTTTTTACCCGTAAATATGTTTGGGGTAAATTACACCTAATGTCACTAAACTATTAGTAAATTTATGTTTTGGTTATTTAACTTTTAAAAGTTACAAAATGGTCATTAAACGATTCAAAAGTTTTCATTTAAGTCCATAGGCTGTTTGTATGACCTTCTTTGTTCATATCGCCTACACATATCGAAAACTCTCCTTCTCTTTTCCTTCTGCAGTTCATTTTTTCCATAAAGCAACTTTAAACGTCACGAATTTGTGTACAAAAATTCAAATAACTTTTTTATTCGATCTTTGATACTAATTGTCGGATCAACTTGGGTCCAAGGTATGTTATTCTACTCGTCGATAGTTACTAATCCATCGTACCAATTGTTGAATAATCGCTTGAAACTTACTAGCCAAACTTTAAAAAAAATAAAAATTAACAGCTCAATAATTTGAATAAAAACTTTTAAATAGTTTAGTGACTTAAATAAAAAAACTTCAAATAGTTTAAGACCACATTATAATTTTTTAAAGTTGAGTGACCAAAACTTAAATTTACTAATAGTTTAGCCCAACCATTACCGACGACGAATGGGGTGACAGAGAACAAAATATGGAATGGATTTTTTGCTGTCAGTGGAATCATGGTTACTCTTGTTATCTATGAAATTTTACAGGTTCAGTGTTTTTTTTTTCTTTTCTCCCGAAAGAAAAATTAAGTAAATCTTTATAAGCTGTAAGCAAGTTGATATTTATAAGGCCTAGTCGGAGGTGTGCCTAAAAGACATACTAAAAAATGTTGACTATGGTAGTAACGCCATGAGCATCCTTCAGCGGAGAGTTGAGTAAATACTTGTTAACATCTGTTTTTTCCAGTCATGTTTAGTGCATGTAGACTGTTGAAGGTGTTAATGGAAGTTTACTTTCATGCAGGAAAGATCATGATTCATGAGAGTCCCGTATGGGGTAATCAATGAATATTTTAAGTACTCATTATTTCTCAATTTTCTGCAACCGCATCACACCATCTGCTGTCTCTACTGGTTCTTTATTGGTATGTAAACTGCTATCGGCAAGTTGCTCCGACTATTTATGCTATCCATTTCACTTTTTGGCTAAAATATTGCCTTATGCCCTTGTGAAATAGCCAAGAAACGAACCATATATATTGCATGGAAGATGGCAAGATTGGCTGACATATTCTAATACTTTGATTTTCCCCTCTTTAGTCTAAAAGTACGACCTTATATCAGTATAAAACATCCTAACCACAACTTGTCAGTATGAGGTAAAATTGTATAAGTGTATAATACTATTATGTTGCACTGCACAGTAAATTTTAATGATCTCAACATTTGTATTTGAATATAAAATTTCTGAAAAAGAACCTTCAGATATCGTGCTTGTATGATAATTTTAATGATGGCATCCCTGTGATCCAGGCCCTCAAGTAGTCAGCTTTCCAGTCCAGACTCTTGCTAAATGCGCAAAAATGATATTTTGAAATCACTACAGGAAAACAGACTTTTAGCGTTTTTTTTTTCTTTTAGCGGCGTTTATAAGCGCCACTAAAAGTATTTGCGGCGCTTTAAGAAGCGCCGCAAAAAACGCCGCAAAATTTAGCGGCATTTTTTTTCAAAAACGCCGCTAATTTGTACAGATTTGCAGTGTACAATTTGTTTTATATCATACTCCTCCTGCACTAAAAACCAACCAATAACAGTAAATATAACATATAATTCCAACCCAAAACAAAGAAATGTAGAATATAAATCACACCAAATGCATTGATTGTAAATGAAACTTGAAATTCAATAAACTAAATGTATTATAATCAAAATATTCTTACAATAATGTTAAATGTAATAATGTTTTAAAATAATCAAACAACGAGAAAGTACATGTCTAAGATGGCGGCCTCTGCATTTCTTTGAAACATCTGCATCATTTCTTTGAAGTTGTAGCCGGAGCTCATCGTACTTTCTGTTACGCTCTGCTAGCATCGATCTTTGCCTCTGCCTCCCTCACACATTGCTGCCTCCCTCACATTCTTTGCGCTACCTCCTCCATTCTTTGTCGCTTCGCATCCGCTCTAATCCGTTCTTTGGAGTTCTTCATATTTTTGTTGAACATCAGCAATTTGCTGCCTCTGCTCAACCATGCTCTCTTGCATTTGAGTTATCTGGTCTTTGAGCCTCTGAACTTCAAAGACGCAGATTGACTCCCGGAAGGCATGTATTGCCGGGCCGGATCAAAATATTGGGTCGGGGTAACACGGATCCTTATGTCGCTTGAAGACCATACCTTTCAAAACCAAAAACATCGGTGACAATTCTATTATAAATATACTCAAGATTAACAGAACTATCAGTCGAAGCAATCGTACCTTTCAGGATCCAAAACTTCGATAATAATTCTGTTATCAATCTCCTCAAGATTAACAGAACTATCGGTCGAAGCAGCCGCTTCATACTCTGCCTTCTTCTCCTTTAGTTTATCCTAATAAATCAATGAAAGAGTTAGAAACGAAATATATAATAAGAAGGAATGCAACATGAAACACCCCACACCCGGCCCACGAGCCTGGACCGGATCTGGTATGTTCCTTAAGTAAACTGGTTACAAAATTCTTTTATTACCAAAGGAAAACTTGTGCGATTTTTAAAAACTATTGTTTTGGGTTGGGCTTGAGTTAAAAACCCATTGATCTTATTTTAAAGTCCAATTAATTAAGATGAAAAAAACAATTAGGGTTTATTTTTAAAGAAATAAATTTTACTTAACTTTAATTGAACATAATTCGTAACATAGTAATTAAAAATAAAAGTAAAGAAATGTAACTTATGGCCTTATTACATCAAGTAAAATCCCAAATAAAATTCTAAAATACTTAAATAAATTTAAATATCCATATTGAATAAAACTTCAAGCTGAGCATGGCCATCCCTAAGCTTCCGCCGAACCCGGTCCATTATTGATCGTCACCTGAAAAATAGTCCCACAACGGGGTGAGTCAACAGACTCAATGTGTACACAACACTAAAATTCAATAGATCAGGCATACGTTTTTCATATCCAGTACTTATTCATATAACAGATAAAAATGATGATGCAACCCAAACCCAAATCTAGATGCCATCCGCTACACATCCCCGTGTCAACCTGCATACCGTGGGGACTACTAAGTCAACCCTCCATCCGCTACACACCATCGGCGGCGATCATTTGCGATCGGCGTGCTCATCGCCCATATAAATTCGTGGCATAGCCACCGATAATTGTGTCATGAGACACCACATTCAGATAATGTAACCGAAGTTACCACATTCAGATAGTGAGACCGAAGTCGTCACATTCACTTCCCCTTTTTCATATAACCCGAATGCCCCATATTATTCATAGTATGCATATCATACTTAAATTCACATTCTTATCATATTTCACATGTTAAATATAACATATTTAAGTAATCCTAATAGGAGTAGGAAACGTGCACAGTACTTTGTACCATATTATGGTACCTTAGCCACATTCTTATAAACATGCATATATTACATATTACCATAAATCTTATTAAAAGTTAGTGTGGGGTACACACTGATTAAACTTAACAAAGTCATTGAAATCCCGAAAAAATCGATCTACTGATTTAGATCCTTAACTCCTATATTCGGCCAATCATTTAAACACATTAATAAACCTTTTTGGCTTTAAAACCAAATCCTAGTAGGATTTGTATCTTTGAAAACCTACCTTGTTGCCGATTGACTTAAGAATCAAGTCCCAAAACTTTGTTGTATTCCTTCTTGCATTCGGCCAACATTAAAACACATCATAGGTTAGTTTCGGCTTTTGGGAATAAATCCAAATACTTAAAATAGGCTTTGGCCAATGTCTTAAACACATACCTTTGTGATCTCAAATCCCGAAAAGTATCCTTGCTTTCCTAGGGATGTCGAAATTCCTATAATCACATGTTAGGTTTAATCTAACATTAAAACTTAAAACAAGACCTTTGGATCTTATAGTTTCTTACCTTAGATCCCGAAATATTCCTCCTTGTAGTCGCATGATTGTAGAAACCCAAGAGATCCCCTTAATACTTGATCGACTACTTCCTTGCTTAGATTCACGGGAGATTCGGCTATGGCTTCTAATGAAGAGGAAAATATTTGGCTAGGTTCCAACAATTACTTAATTTCGACTTGACAAAAGAAAAGAAAGAAAAGAAGAGAGGAGAGCACTAAGAATTCGGCAGAGAAAGGAGGAAGCACAAATTGATGAGTAGCCCTCCTTCCTTCCTTTTATAGCCAAAAATTATCATCTAAGGAGTCCCTTACTTGGCCACCACTGCTCTATCTCGATAACTTTATCCTTTAATTATCATAAATAAAAGAGTTTAAATCCAACATTTATCTCTTCAAAATAATCCAATTTAAAAATCCTTTATTTATCACCCTTTTTAATCGAATATTTATGAAAATAAAACACCTCCTTTCTAGAAGCATGTGCCGTCCACCTCGAGTCTTACGGAAGCAAAAATAAAACCTCCTTTATTTGCTTCCCAAGTGACTCGAACTCAGGCCCATTCCTCTTGCATATGGCGCCATTTCCATAGGCCCTAAGTGGCATCTTGGACCACCTTTCCAAGCATGTTTGTGTGTCAAATTTCACAAACTTTTCTTTTAGGGCCACCTTGCCTTAATTTCCCCTTTTAAACCTTAAAACTCGTCATTTCTAGGTCATTTCTAAGTTTCCAAAAAATTTCGATCGGCTCTGTAAACTTGACATTTCCTTACATTTCCAAGTTTCCAAAAATGTTCACTTTCCATTTTCCTTACATTTCCTAGTTTCCAAAAATGTTCACCTTCCATTTTTAAACTTAACATTTCCATACATTTTCAGGTTTCCAAAAATGTTCATTTCTAACTTATTTTCACTCATTTCCGGGTTTCCAAACATATTCAAAATTTATTCATAATACTTAAAACATGTTACTTCGTACAATTAAACCGAAAATGCATAGGCCCTTTTCAGGATGTTACACAACATAACTTGTAATTGAAGAATTTTATTAAGTAAATATACCATAATTTCTGCAGCTTCGGATGTCATCGGAGATCCATCCTTCTTCCTATGCGTAATGTCAAAAAGCTGAAGGCGTTCAACTTTTGACTGATTTGAGGCTTCCTACATTTTAGTAGAAAGAATATAAATTAATAGTATAAATTCATTAATATTTGACATAATTAATAAATTATAATACCTCGGCCTCGACTTACACAAGCAAAACTTACGGACCTGCCGGGTAATGCGTGAATTTTTGTTCTTTGTCTGTTTGCTTGTTCCAACTAGCTCACGGTCCTACATAATGAAATTTGAATTATGTATATAGTAAATACCGTAAACCGAAAAATTTATAAGACTTTAGAAGTACGTAATACCTCTCATTTCTTCGAATTCCAGAATCTAACTTGATCTTCCCATTGGTACCTCAACATTCCGGGTGAGACATTTATTAATTTTTAAATCGAGGCTGATGTCTATCTTAAAATATTGTTTTTTCAACGTGCTTTTATGGTCTCTCCATTTTTTACCTAACGTCTTCTTAATATAATCATCGGAGACCTCTAAAGCAAATTTCTCCTGAAAAAACACAAGTTTAAAAAGTAAATATAAATGAAAGTTAAACCAAAGTATTATAAATTACATTCACGTTTTTTTACCTTAATATTATCGAGAGCCTGATTTTTTTTTGCGGCGGGCATGTGATGCCATGATTAAGTAGTTAATGGGGAACATATTGGCATTACGTGATAGAATGCCCAAATAGCCTGCTAACAGTCGAGCTTCAGATCCAACGGGCTGGCCATGACTGTTTCTCCTTACTTTAACACGCTCGATAGGATCTAGCTCGTACAAATCTTTAAGGAGTGTACGTCCCCGACCTCTTCGCATCCCACCACCTTCAACTGAAAAATGATATATTATTAGTATATTAAAATTGCAAAATGAATCAATAATAAAATTCAACATGCATGTAAAATAAATTAACATTACTCTGAACTTCTGCAGGCTCGTCATCTACGTCCGGCACACTAGAAGATCCAACAAATGTTTGTTGTTCACTATTTGCTTCTTCTGAATTTGGAGTATTGTGGACAATACTTAAATCTCGTAATCGTCTTCTAGGCATTTTTCCTGCAATACACATAAAATAGTGCAAAATTTTAGTAACAAATAAAATAATAGTACATTTAAAATAGTTAAATTATATAACATGACCAATATTAAAATTAAAATATTACATATAAATAAAAAATCGTAAAATCTTACTACATCATATTTCATAAATATCTTCGTCCACATCGTGACGAACCCATTGAAATTGTTGACTAGTACTAGGGATATTTTCATTCAAGTTTTGTTCTGGAAAAGACAAAGTTTCAGATCTTTCGACTATGTCATCTCTACTTCCATTGCCCATGTCGAACAAGTCTCTAGGGGTGTTCCGGAGTACAACGTACCAACCCTCATCAGTTGGATCTTTTGAGTAAAAAACTTGTTTCACTTGAGAAGAAAATACATACGGCTCGTCCATCAATTGTTCTCCAGTGTGAATCAATCGAGAAAAATTCACCATTGTAAAACCATATTGATCATTTTTAATTCCGCGAGTCGTATTCACATCAGCCCAATCTCCTCGAAATAAGACAACTTTCCATCTGCCATAATAATCCAACTCAATTATGTCGGTAAGAAGTCCGTAATACTCCACATTCCCCTCGACAGGATTATTATCCCTAGCACTAGCATAACTCGTAATTGAAGAATTAACAACAATTCCACAATTTTGTGTTCTCCTCAATCTCTCGCGATACTTTGTATGAAATCAATCCATTGATGAGGAAGGCACTAAATCTTTTAAGCTATCCTATTTGGACCTTGTGAAAGCCATTTAACCGTCATTTACTTCATTCCGGCTCCAAACCTATTGAACCAGAAAGTAAATTGAGTAACTATAAATGTTACGAGAAAACATTATGACTTGTCAATGAAAACTTCAATTGCATACCGTTTGGCTTAACCATTCATGAAATGATTCCGTGAAGAACTTATTAATTTCTCGTCGATGTAATCTTCGGGACCGTGAGCGAGCTCTTAATATTTGTTTGTACTCACTATGTTAAAAAAGGGCTACTTTGTTAGAAGATAAACAAATTATAATTGATGAGTATTTATCGAATTCTACAACTTACTTGCGTAATGGTTCCATTGAATCGTGATTAAAAGAACATATCGATGTGCTTGGACCCACGATCTATCATCTAATTCTGCAATTTCAACTTTGCCGATTGGTTCTCCGAACTTTTGAAATAAATAAGTTCCGCCAAGTTATGATCTCATGAGCCCAAAGATTTCTAGTTGGTCTGCTTCATTCTTGTTTCAACATCTTCCAAATACCTTGAACAGAAAGTCATACATTCCTCTCGCAAGTAGCCTTCGGCAATTGATCCTTCCTGATAACGCTTATTGCGGCAAATGAAGGCTTCAATTTGGATAGGAACCTAAACACGGTATAGAACATTATCAAAAGTTGCAACCAAAGGCATTTAGGTGAATGAAGGAATAATTTGCAAATAAAGTAAGACCTTTCTATGGGATACATCCATCGATGAAAACGGGTCCACCAAGTATTGCTTCACGAGGAGATGAATTAACAAGTGCACCATAATTGTGAAGAAGGAATGCGGGAAGATCTTCTCCAGTTGCATAAAGTCGGTCTGGCTCGATCTTGTAGTGTCTCAAGTTCTTGAACATCCAAAACTTTGCCACAAATGCCTTTCATTATATTAGACAGTTCAATTACACAAGACGTCACCTTTTTCGACATACAACACCGCAATGCAACTGGCAGTAAGTCTTGCATCAAGATGTGATGGTCATGCGATTTTAAGCCATATAGTCTTCGATCTTTAAGACTCACACATCGAGATATATTTGATGCATACGCATCCGGGACCTTTATATCCTTCAACACCATACAGAACACTTCTTTCTCCGTCTTCGACATTGAATAAATAGCAGGCGGCAACCGATATTTCATATTCGGAAGTGTTTGGGGATAAAGCTCATGCCGAATTCCCATGTGGACTAAATCAAGTCGACTCTGAATATTGTCTTTCGATTTTCCATCGACATTCAAAATAGTCCCAATGATGTTCTCGCAGACATTTTTCTCAATGTGCATGACATCAAGATTATGACGTAAAATTTGATGCTCCCAATAAGGCAACTAAAAAAAATACTTCTTTTTTTCCACAAATCTGCCACATTAGGATCATCCTTTTCATCAGATTCATCATCAGATCCATCCCTTGATCTTCTATTTCTTTGCGTGTTGGCCGGTTGATTCATCTTCCCATAAATGAAATTCATATCTTTCAACATGAACAATATTTCGGATCCATTTGATGCGAAGGAGCTTCTCGAACTCTTGATACCATCAAATTGAGCACTCTGAAATCTAAATCTATGATTTTCCTGTAACCACCGAGCGATGCCCCATGTAAGAGAACTTCTTCCCATTATATAACCATTGCGAACATGTCTGCGCATCACAACAAGGACAAGCATAACGTCCCTTGGTACTCCAACCAGATAAATTGGCGTACGCCGGGAAGTCATTAATAGTCCACATCAAAGCCGCACGTAAATTGAAGCTCTCCTTTCTCAAAGACATCGTATGTCTCAACACGATCCATAATTGTTTTAACTCTTCAATAAGTGGTTGTAAATATATGTCAATATCATTCCGGGCCCTTTCTCTCGGGGATAATCATAGACAAGATAAAGGACGATTGTTTCATGCAAACTCATGGAGGTAAATTATAAGGAACAAGCACCACCGGCCAAATACTGTACGCAGTGCTCATGATTTTGTAAGGGTTAAATCCATCAGCTGCTAGCCCTAGCCTCACACTCCGAGGATCGCTTGCAAAGCTTGGAAATTTTGATTCAAATGATTTCCAAGCTAAAGAATCTACAGGATGCCTTAACAGTCCATCATCGATTCGTCCATCACGGTGCCACGTCATTGACTCGGCTGTCTTCGACGACATGAAAAGTCGTTGAAGCCTTGGTATTAGCAGAAAATACCGCAAAATCTTAACTGGCTGCTTCATTAACTGTGTATCGTGTTCATCCTCGTTACCATCCTCTGTATTTCTATTAATCCAACGGGATTGACCGCATACATGACTACACTGTTGGTTTATCCGGTCGCCCCAATACAACGTGCAGTCATTTGGGCAACTATGAATTTTGTTGTAGCCAAGGCCCAAATCCTTTATCAATTTCTTCATGTCTTTCGAAGATTGAGGGATTTTCGCAAACGTGAACATTTCTTGCAGAAACTCTAACAGCATTGTCAAAGAGTTTCCGGTCCACCCTCCCAAACATTTCAAGTGAAAAAGCCTAATACAGAAAGACAATTTGGAAAATTTTGATCCATCATACAGTTCTTCATTCATTTCACCAAGTAACGTGTAGAACCTCGCCGCTTCTTCATTTGGTTATTCATCAGGTACACTTCTTCCCCCTTCGGTGAAAGTATTTCCACCAAAATTATAATCTTCGGTTGCACCCAAGTCAGGTGAAAATGACCCGAAACCATCAGTGCGCATATTAAAAGCATCCCGCAACATGCCTTCCATGTTATCATCTCTAACATTCTGATTGTAACCACTATGAGGATAACCCAGATTCATCGATGAAGATGCTCCACTAGATGTACACTCTCCATGAAAAATCCATTTTTTGTACCCCCGAACAAAGCCATCAACAACTTGATGTTCGTAGACAACTTCACGATAATGCCAATTGATATTGCAACACTTCTTACACGGGCAAAGAATCATATTCTCTTGGCTTGCATTTTGAAATACGAAATTCAGAAAAGTTTCTACTCCATTTCGATAGCCGTTGCTTACCCTTGACAAATTCATCCAAGTCCTATCCATTTCGTACTTGTTGAAGTCTAAAGTTGACAATAAATTACACAGCTAAATTGTTAATTTATAATTTATGTAAGTAATGATATGATCATATATATAACTGAGTAATGATATGATCTTAAAATTAAGTAAGTTATGTATTCTTTAAGATTCATCATACGTGGCATTGTTACACCTAGGGAGGATCCATTATATCTAACAGTGAGATATAAGGCAACCCGTCAGGTTTCCAGCCTATATACTTTGAATCTTTTTTTTTTTAAGTTATGAAATTTGATCTTTAAACTAAATGATTATATTTTAATTATTACATTAAACTATATGTATTATGTAAGTTATGTAAGTTATGTGAGATATGTAAGTTATGTAAGTTATGTATATTGTGTGAGTTATGTCAATTATGTAAGTAATAACAATAATCATCATTATTGTTATTATATTGATAAAAAAAATTTATAAGTTTTAAATTACTTATGTAAGTTTTAAATAATAATTATTTAGTTAAATAATAATTATGTAAGTTTTAAATTTTCATTTTAAGAAGTTTTAAAATTACTTAAAAAAAAGAATTCGATTTTTATATTAAAAATATTTAAATAATGATCATTATTATTATATTGATAAAAAAATATAAGTTTTAGAAACATTTAAAAATATTAAATATTGAAATCAAACATTATTAATATAAAAAATTAGTAATTTGATTTTTATATGGAAATATATTTAAATTATGAAATAACCATTTTAAGAATTTTATGTTGGGGGTTTCACTAAAACAAAATCGATCTCTAAAAAGAAATTTAATTTTAGCATATTCGAATGCTTCGTATCAAATTATAAACCAATGTTTGTTATCTTAATTCGATTTTTATATTAAAAAAGATACCGTAAGAAAATTATCTAAAATGCTTAACATCACATTTTGTAATATATTGCTTGACATTTTATAATATATTGCTTAACATCATAAACCCAAACTGGATGATGAGCTAAGTAAATATATTGCTTGAGTACCAGTTGAAACAATATAATAAACAACAATTTTTCCAAACTCATCATGCTATAAACAGCGTATAATAAACAATATAATAAACAATATTTTTCTTTGTGGACAGCAATATAATTTACAACACATATACCAACCAAGCAGGATAATAAACAGCAATTTGGACAAATTCATCATGCTATAAATCTTACTGATCAAAATTGTGAAGTAAAACGTACCTTAATTATTTCAATAAGCTGGTCTACTCCACTCAGACCAAGAAACAGAGGCTGCAGTCAGAAATACAAACAAGATTAACTCAGTAATACTTAAAAAAAAATAGAAAATAAATATGTACCTTAAATAATTTCAGTAAGAGGTGATCAACCAAAACAATCCAATATCAGAAGATATTCAACTACTGTGAAAAAGAAAGAAGCAATGGAGTAACACACCTTGTACAAACAATCCAATATCAGAAGATCCAATTGCCCACAGCCACTTTTGGAAATAACTGTGAACATAATATTCTGATCAAAAACAATTCATGACATAATATATTTTACCATGAAAACAAAAATCACAAACAAAACAATTCAAAAACTTAGGTTGAAGGCAAATTCCATATTTTAACTTAGAAAAAAAATAAGTATAAATCTACATTTTTTTCAACTCCAAATTAACTGCAATAAGCAAATAATACCTCAACAAACTGAATGTCCTTGCCTTGTATCAGTCTTCAGATTGAAAAACAGCAGATGGAACACCGTGTATCTTTTACAGGAACCCTACGAACCGTGTATCATTAAAAAAGGTACTAAAATAAGAGATAAAATGAACACAATGATAAAATAATTATATCTTCCTTCAATTGTATAAAAGAAACATGCAAGCACCACCTTTTACAATAGCTTCCATGACCCATGCATCAAACTCAAATTATTTTATTCTTTCATTTAAAAAAACTATATAAAAAAAATTAGTAGCAAAGATTAATAAAAAAAATTCAGGTTTAATGTTTACCGCATAACCAAGCATTTATTACCTGCAAGCAAATGCCTATTCTTCCATAGCTGCTAGAAAATTTATTTGCACAACCTAAGATAATAGACTGAAAATTGCTAGGGGAAATCAAAGGACTGTTGTCTACCTTCGGGCATTCCAAAATTAGATGAGGGTGTTAGAAAGTAAACAAACTGCAAATAGACACTCATTGAAACAGAGTAACATAAAAACAAAATAAAATACAGGTACTAAATGCTCATTCTTTGATTCAATGGAAAAAAATAAAAATGAACGAAAAGGAAAATAAAGAGTTTACTGCACTTGGGAAATTGGCAATTTGATACAGACATATACACTGTAAGAGAGGGTCTTTTTTTTATATTGATTTTAAGATTTAATTTGATATCTTAAATTTTTTAGAAAAGATAATAACATCAACTACAAATAGAAATAGATTGAACAAAATTTTCCTAGCTTAATATAATACATGAGTTCATTATGAACCGATAAAACACTTGGATGAAAACTATACCTATTTGAGAGATAAAGCTTACTATCAGAGAAAAACCAAAGGTGTTGTTTGGTGATAGAGCCTATTCATCATATGAGGAAGAACAAAAGGTGGGGCTTTAAATCCTTATCTTCAGCTTTCTTCATGGATATATAAAATTAAAATTAATAAATTAAAATGAAATAAGTATGATGAATAATTTGGGCTCATCTTGGCTCTGAGATAAGCAAAGAAAGAAAGGCAGAAAAAAACACGAAATAAATACCTAGGTAGATTAAAGAAGAAAACTGGTGGCGCAAGCTGTTCTCAACGCGTTCCTTAACGGCGGAGAACACCACTGGTGGCGCAAGTAGTACCCGATGCTTCACCTGCAGAAAAAAGAATGGAGAACACCACTGTCATCAGCCATGTAAAGAAGAAACAATTAGAGAATAAAACAACTCGAAAACAAATTCCATGCCTCTATTGAGAAATTCCTTGTTGGTTTTCACAAATCCGGCAACTAATGCCGGTGGGTTAAATGGTGCTGACTGGTGAAGATATGGTGCTGGCCGGTGGGTGTTGGAGTGGAGAAGGGGATTGGGGATTTGGCTGTTAGGGATTAGAATTTGGGGGAATCGACCGAAGAGGGAAAGAAAAGAAAGGCAGTGGCTAAACAAAACGGTGACGTTTAGCTTATTTAAATTTTGTGGCGTTTATACAAAGTGCCACTAATAAAAGCGGCAGCGTTCCACAAACTTCTGTAACATATTTGCGGCGTTTTTCACAAAAACGCCACTAAAACAAAGATATGATAAAACGACAGCGTTTTCCAAAATTGTGTTACATATTTGCGGCGTTTTTGAAAAAACGCCACTAAAATCGCGTTAAAACGGCAGCGTCTTGAGAAAATGTGTAAGATATTTGCGGCATTTACCAAAAACGCCACTAAAAACCATTTAAAAACGTCGCCGTTTTACACATTTTTGCTAAAATTTACCTCAAATTTTTGTGGCGTCAAAAAAACGCCACTACTGATCAATTTTAATTTTTTCCATTTTTAACATATTTTCTCTATTTTTTTCTTTCAAAATTTTTGTACTCATATCCGTTAATTTTTTAAAATTTTTCATTTTTTTAATATTAAACTTTTTAACTCAAATATGTATTAAAATAATATTACTTAAATTTTTAAAATTTTAAGATTTAAATTATTTTGAAGATCTTTATATTTCTAAAATTAAAAATTTTAAAAAATAGTATCATGTCATGTGAATTACCTTGTACGTTTTCACGTCAATATCATTAAAAAAATTAATTTTACAATTACATTCCTATTAAAAATGCGATTTAAATTTTTTTAAAAAGTTGAAGGTTTTGGTTCAAAAAATAAGAATCAAACTGATAAAAAAAGTATAAATATTGAAAGTCATAATTTAATTACCATGACCAATTCTTTTTACAAATTAAATTGATATATGTGTACGGGTTTAGGGTTTACGGTTTACGGTTTAGGGTTTAGGGTATGTGTTCATGGTTTAGTGTATGGGTTTAGGGTATGGGTATGGGTATGGGTATGGGTTTAGGGTTTAGAGTATGTGTATGGGTTTAGTGTAGTATCCTAAATATAGGCCTGTGCATTTATACGTGGCACTTGATTAATCTGTAATTTAAGAAGTTGAGGTTGACTGAGGCCTTGATTAAATATTTGGATTAGGATTTAGATTAATGTTCTGGGCAATTTAAGTAATATTTTGGGCTTTAAAAATTTGGGTTAGGTGGCTAATAAATGGTGTTAGCTCATAATTTAAGTAGATAGTTAATTAAGTGACAAGCTGGGCTTGTGGCCCAAAGATCTGAGGAGTTTAAGTGGGCATAAGGTGGCGTCATAAGGGGGGAGGAGTTTGGGCCAAGTGAGGGCTACTTAGAGCCCAAGTTTTGGGTCAAAAATTCGGCACTTAGGAACCTTAGGAGTGGATGGCACACTAGCTACAAAATAGGGATTTTAATTCTTTTATTTTAGTGATAAATAGGAAGATAATGAAGAGAAAGAAGAGGGCTATTATTGAGGAGATAAGGGATTAAGATAAAAGCTATCAGATGACAGCAGAGTTGGCCGAAAATCCAACTCTAGGAAGGGGAGCATTGCCGAAATCTATATAAGCCAAGTGATCATCCATGGTTTCATTCTTTTTCTTCCTCACCTAGTCGAATTTCTCTTCTTCTTTTCTCTCAAAACCTTTTCTTTGCCGCAACTCTCCAAACACAGTTACTTTCCCCTCTTCTCTTCTCAAAGCCGAATCTACAAGTGAAATCTTTGTTTCCCGAAGGTGCACCGTAAGCCGTATACTCCTCTTTAATCCGGTGAGTTTTGGGATTTCTCCTTTTTCTGTGATTCCTTTATTTTTATCAAGCTCCTAATTCAAATCATTATTTCAAAGGCCCTGTCGATTATACTCTTTATCCCTAAAAGTCGAATCTGTTCCATTAAAGCCGATTTGGTGGAAAAGCAGAAAGGTAGGGAGGTGACGTTTCTTAGGGATTTTCGGGATTCGACAAATAAGGCTCTACGTTAAGGATAATAGATCTTCGCGGTAACAGGTGTGTAATAATTCCCCACCATCTAGATCTAATCATAAAATGCATGATCATAAGATTTATATGTTTTGATAATTGCCGACATCTTGATTTATTGATGAAAGCCCAATGAGGGTAAAAGCGGTTCACCAGGTTAGTAAATAATCTGTTTATATGTTATAAGTAAAATGCTTGTATGTGATTGCATGGGTTGGGTTGATGAAAGGAGGAAGTTATACGTTATATGTGTAGCGGTTTTACCGTGATCTGATGTAGCGGCTAATGCCGTGAACTGTTATACGGGCTTCGGCCATTAAATGTTATACGAGCTTCGGCCATCATATGTGGATGAGCAGCATGACTGCCATCATGGTGTGTAGCGGTGTGGGTCGGTTGTAGAAATCCCCAATGGTGTGTACGGTTGGTACGGGGGCGTGTAGCGGATGGAAACCTAGGCAAACGGATTGGGCATTGCATATTATTTGTTATTAATTTCTATTATGAGTATTAAACTGTTTACTTTGTTTAACGGGCTTAAGGCCCAAAATCTAGTGGTGCATGAGGGTTGCACACTGAGTCTCGCGACTCACCCTTTTAATTAACATTTCGGTGATACCTAGTGCTTGGACCGGGGTAGGAGAGGTATGCAAGGTGGCCATGCGAGAAGAATATGTGGATTTAGCAAAAAGACTCAAGTCGTTATTTTATATTTTTATTTGGTGGATTTTAAAATTTCGTTGTAATAAGGCCATGGGCCACTAGTGTATATTTTGTCTTAAGGCCATGGGCCACTAGTGTATATTTTGTCTTACTTTTGGGCTTTAATTACTTTTAGTTATTTAAATTTTTTTTTTATATTACTAATTAAACTAAGGCATGTAATTAAGTTTGGTTTTATTTTACAAAGGCATATTCTATATGAAATATATATGGGCTTTTCGGAAAAATACGACATGTTTGACAAAAAATTTTTTAGTGACATACCAGATCCGGTCGTACCAATTGGGCCGGGTTTGGGGTGTTACAAATTGGTATCAGAGCCCGGTTCAAAACTCGGCTCTGGGGGTTTTTTGGGCTCAAAATGTTTTCTAAAGTTGGGTTTTCAAAACATGCATATTTATACAGGTCTGTTAGCTCAGCATGGCACCTGCGTCTCCGGCCCAAGTCCGCCAGGTAAGTATTCCGAACCATTGTGTGATATAATATATGTGGGCTTGATGGGCTTTATGGGACGTAGATTAGCTAGATTAGAACTTGATGGACTTTAGGCCTAGCTGAAACAACTCTTAAAATCTCATAAGACTTAATTTCACTAAACAAACCCGTTAACGAGCCGCAAGACTAGGGTGTGGTAACCGTCATACGCATGTCTAGGAAGGATCCGTAAGAGCCTGGTATTTAAGCAGTCCTAGTGACTCACCTCCTCTTCGCTGGAATCCTACAGTGCGTAGTATTTATTCACCCTAGCCACGAGGACTTGTTGACGGGCCAAAATCTATAATTAAAACCCGAAAGGGACCAGCTACCTTATCTTTACAAAATTGCTAGAAACCCTTGTTTTGGAAAAAAAAAACCCAAGATACCCATGATTTGCAAATATACCCCGATTTACATAGTCAACGAAATTTTTCCGTAAAAAAAAAACAACACAACACATGACAACAAATGTAAATCTACAACCACGAACACTACTATTTTCTTTTGAAATCAAATCCTTCAAGATACCCCTGTTTGTTTTAAAAATAAAAAAAAATATTTTAAAAATATTCCTGATTTGCAAAATTACTAAATTGCCCCTGATTGCAAAATTACTGAAATACTCCCGGATTTCAAAATTACCGAAATACCCCCGAATTGTAAAATTACCAGAATACCCTTACTTCACGAAATCAACAAGGAACCCTATTTCAGAAAATTACGAAAATACCCCTGTAGGACAAAATTATGAAAATACCCCTGGGTAGTAGAAACAACAACAACAGCAACAACAACACTTTTCTGTAATAAACGCGAGTTCATGAATGTTGATGATTGAATGAATGAACTTGAGATCAGTATGTGTGTATGAATTGAAAGAACCACTCTTAAAACTATTATTCATAAGATCATTAGTGGTTAACTAGTGAAAGAAAACTAATAATTCATAAAATTCTTAATCGGATAAACGCCAATCGGAGGAATGAGTTCAAGGGTCGAGGGCGTCCCGCCGCGTGGGACGCGGTAGGGAGTAGAATGACCGCGTCAGAGCCGGTAGGGTGCAGCCCACGTCGTCGAAAAGCGAGATGCCTGAATCGCCACCAGAGAAGGAGAATTTCGAGATGAGGCGCCGAGATGATGCTTTATCTCTCGAGCGATGTTGAGGGTTTTAGAGAGGGTTGCTGGAGTAGGCATTGGCACGGGAGCCCGAAAATATGTGTCAGAACGGCTTAAGGCCAATGGAGCAGAAGTGTTTAGGGGAGTTTCTGGTGTAACCCCTAACACAACCGAGTATTGGATGGAAGCGACTGAGCGTATAATGGATGACTTAGATTTTACGGTGGAGGAGAAGTTGAAAGGGGTCGTGTCTCTTCTTCGAGACGAGGCTTACCAGTGGTGGCTCACGGTGAAAGAAGGTACTACTGCAGATCTGATTGACTGGGATTTCTTTAGGGAGTCATTTCGGAAAAGTATGTCGGGGCCGCCTATATAGATGCTCAAAGGAAGGCATTCCCGAACTTGGTACAGGAAGTAAGTCTGGTGGCGAATATGAGGCCGAGGTTACGCGCTTGAGCGAGTACATTACGCTCGAGGAATGGTAGCAACGAGTACGAACGTTGTGTTCGGTTCGAGGATGGGCCGAGAAATGAGTTAAGGGTTACGATAGCACCACAACGAGAGGTTTTCTTTGTTTTGGTGGATAAGGTTAAAATAGCTGAGGAAGTGAAACGGGTTGAGAGACAAGAAAGGGATAAGGATCGGGGTAAGAATAAGAGGAGTTTTGGGCCATCAAGAGCATCGGAGAATTTTTAGAAGAGGCCTAGGGCTGATGGGCCAGTACGTGCTCCGACAAGTCAAAATTAAGCATGTTCTACATGTGGGAGGACGCATTATGAGGAGTGCAGAATAAAAACAGGTGGATGCTTTAAGTGTGGGTCCACAGAACATCTGATTAAGGACTGTCCTCAGATGGATCGGGGGTAGCCAACGGGCCGAGGTGCTGATCAAGGGAGGAGAGGTGATCGGCCTAGACCAAGGGGTCGTGGTGCAGGTAGAGGAGGAAATGGGGCTGGTCGTGGTCGTGGAGCACCTGGTGGAGGTGCCGGTAATGTAGATGCAAGGCAGCCGGGTCTAGTTTATGCAGCCATTAAATCGAGAAGAGGATGGTGGCGCACCTGATGTCATAATCGGTGCGTTTCTTATAGTGATGACCATTTTCTTGCTTTGATTGATATTGGGTCAACCCACTCCTATATTGCATGTTCGATATCTGAGACCTTAAGTATAGATCCTGAAACAACTACTAGGAAGATGACTGTGGTTAGTCCCCTAGGACAATCTAGGGTAGTAGACAAGCTATTTAAGGATGTACCTTTAGAGATTCAAGGGGTAGTCTTTCCGGTAGACTTAATGGAATTGCCATTCGGAGAGTTCGATCTCATCCTAGGAATGGATTGGTTGTCAAAGCATCGTGCTAAGTTGGATTGTGGGACTAAGTGCATGGTGTTAAGTACCTCGGAAGGCGGGGAGATGGTTGTATTAGGAGAAAGAATGAATTATTTGTCCAACGTAGTGTCGGCCTTGAAAGCTGTTAAGATGATTCGGAAGGGATGTAACGCCTTTTTAGCTTTTATTAGTACTTTGGATGCTAAAGAGGTGACTGTCAATAAGGTTCGAACAGTCAAGAATTTCGCAGATGTATTTCCGAAGGAGTTGCCAGGATTACCCCCGGATCGAGAAGTAGAGTTTGGAATAGAACTACTCCTGGGTACGGCTTCGGTATCTATTGCCCCTTATCGAATGGCGCCGAAGGAGCTGGTGGAGCTCAAAGCTCAGATTCAAGAGCTATTGGATCGAGGATTCATCCGACCGAGTGTGTTTCCATGGGGAGCGCCGGTCCTATTCGTGAAAAAGAAGGACAGATCCATGCGTATGTGTGTGGACTATCGTTAACTGAATAAGTTGACGATTAAGAATAAGTACCGATTACCAAGAATCGACGATTTATTCGACCAGCTCAAAGGAGCTTCGGTCTTTTCCAAGATTGATTTAAGGTCGGGATATCATCAATTAAGGGTTAAAGAAGGAGATATTCATAAGACGGCGTTTCAAACTCGATACAGTCATTATGAGTTTTTGGTAATGCCGTTCGGTTTGACGAACGCGCCAGCAGCATTTATGGATATGATGAACCGGGTATTTCAGCCATACCTTGATCGGTTCGTCGTAGTATTTATCGATGATATATTGGTTTATTCCAAGTCGGAGGAGGAGCACGATAGACAACTTCGAGTGGTGTTGCAAATTCGAGGAGAAACAACTTACGCGCGAAGTTCGATGAAGTGTGAGTTACGGGCCAGGAGGTGACTTTTCTAGGGCATGTGGTTTTCGCAGAGGGGATTAGGGTAGACCCTCAGAAAATCGAAGCTGTGTTAAATTGGAAATCACCGAAGCCTGTGGTGGAAATTCGAAGTTTCTTAGGATTAGCAGGATATTATCGAAGGTTCGTTGATGGATTCTCTTCAATAGCAGCACCATTAACTAAGTTGTTGAGGAAGGAAGTATCTTTTATGTGGACTGACAAGCAACAGGAGAGCTTTGAGAGGCTGAAGAGAATTCTGACGGAAGCACCGGTGTTAATACAGCCAGAGGCGGGAAAAGAATTTATCGTCTATTGTAATGCGTCACACACAGGGTTAGGGTGTGTGCTGATGCAAGATGGGAAAGTTGTGGCATACGCGTCTCGACAGTTGAGACCACAAGAGTTGAACTACCCTACGCATGATTTGGAATTGGAGGCAGTAGTGTTTGCTTTGAAGATTTGGAGACATTACCTGTACGGGGAGAAGTCGGTAATTTACACCGACCATAAAAGTTTGAAGTATCTCCTTACTCAGAAGGAGTTACGACAACGTAGGTGGATCGAGCTCTTGAAGGACTATGATTGTTCTATTGAATACCATCCCGGCAAGGCCAATGTGGTGGCAAATGCGTTGAGTAGGAAGGTGATAGCAGACCTAAGGACGATGTTCGCTCACCTTAGTTTGTATGAGGATGGTAGTTTGATGGCTGAGCTACAAGTAAGACCTATATGGACAAGTCTAATCAAGGAGAAGCAACTTCTGGATGATGATTTAAGTACTCGAATCCGACAAGTGCGGGAAGGTGAGGTAGGGGACTATAGTCTGAACAATGATGGAGTTTTGTGTTTCCACGGAAAGGTTTGTATGCCAAAAGAGGTGGAGCTAAGGCAGATGATTCTTCGGGAATCGCATAGTAGCCCCTATGCTATGCATCCTGGAGGAGTTAAGATGTATCGGGATTTGCGAGACTAGTTCTGGTGGTCAGGTTTGAAGCGAGAAGTTACGGAATACGTGGGGAAATGTTTGACGTGCCAGCAAGTCAAAGCTGAACATCAGTTGCCTTCGGGATTGTTGCAGCCGATAAAGATTCCCCAATGGAAATGGGAGAGAATCACAATAGATTTTGTTAGTGGGTTACCCCTTACACCCACCAAGAAAGATTCAATTTGGGTAATTGTGGATCGGCTGACGAAGTCTGCTCACTTCATATCGATTCGGGTCGACTACTCTCTACAAAAATTGGCTAAGTTGTACGTGGCGGAGGTTGTAAGATTACATGGTGTACCGGTGTCGATCATATCGGATAGAGACCCTAGGTTCACGTCACGATTTTAGAAGGCTCTTCATCAAGCAATGGGAACAAGGTTAGACTTCAGTACCGCTTTTCACCCACAGACTGATGGTCAGTCTGAGAGGGTAATACAGATCTTGGAGGATATGCTAAGGGGTTGCATCATCGATTTTAGGGGTAGTTGGGAGGAGCATTTACCCTTGGCTGAATTCGCGTACAATAATAGCTATCAAGCTAGTATTCAAATGGTGCCGTATGAAGCATTATATGGAAGGAGATGTCGTACTCCAACTTGTTGGACGGAGTTGGGTGAACGTCAGGTATTGGGTCCGGAACTAGTTTCGGAAACGGAGGAAAAAGTTAAGTTAATACGGACTCGATTGAAGGAAGCGTCTGATCGGCAAAAATCTTATGCGGATCTAAAGCGGAAGGAGGTGGAATTCGCAGTAGGAGACCAAGTCTTCTTGAAGGTATCTCCGTGGAAGAAAGTAATGAGGTTTGGACGAAAGGGTAAACTAAGTCCCCGGTTTATTGGGCCTTATAAGGTGTTAGAACGTGTGGGGCCAGTGGCTTATCGTTTGGAGTTGCCTTCAGAGTTGGAGCAGATACATGACGTGTTCTATGTCTCGATGCTGAGACGATATCGATCTGATCCATCGCACATAGTGCCAGTGGAAGATATTGAAGTAAGGCCAGATTTATCTTTTGAGGAGGAACCAGTACAAATTTTGGATCGAGATATAAAAGTGTTGAGAAGGAAGTCTGTTCCTTTGGTTAAAGTTTTATGGCGAAATCACGGTGCTGAAGAGGCGACGTGGGAGTCAGAGGATGTTATACGACAGCAGTATCCCCATCTCTTTTGATCAGGTAAATTTCGAGGACAAAATTATTTTAAGGGGGTAGAACTGTAGTATCCTAAATATAGGCCTATGCATTTATATGTGGCACTTGATTAATCTGTAATTTAAGAAGTTGAGGTTGACTGAGGCCTTGATTAAATATTTGGATTAGGATTTAGATTAATGTTCTGGGCAATTTAAGTAATATTTTGGGCTTTAAAAATTTGGGTTAGGTGGCTAATAAATGGTGTTAGCTCATAATTTAAGTAGATAGTTAATTAAGTGACAAGCTGGGCTTGTGGCCCAAAGATCTGAGGAGTTTAAGTGGGCATAAGGTGGCGTCATAAGGGGCGGGAGTTTGGGCCAAGTGAGGGCTACTTAGAGCCCAAGTTTTGGGTCAAAAATTCGGTGACTTAGGAACCTTAGGAGTGGACGGCACACTAGCTACAAAATAGGGATTTTAATTCTTTTATTTTAGTGATAAATAGGAAGATAATGAAGAGAAAGAAGAGGGATATTATTGAGGAGATAAGGGATTAAGATAAAAGCTATCGATGATGACAGCAGAGTTGGCCAAAAATCCAACTCTAGGAAGGGAGCATTGTCAAAATCTATATAAGCCAAGTGATCATCCATGCTTTCATTCTTTTTCTTCCTCACCTAGTCGAATTTCTCTTCTTCTTTTCTCTCAAAACCTTTTCTTTGCCGCAACTCTCCAAACACACATTACTTTCCCCTCTTCTCTTCTCAAAGCCGAATCTACAAGTGAAATCTTTGTTTCCCCGAAGGTGCACCGTAAGTCGTATACTTCTCTTTAATCCAAATGAGTTTCGGATTTCTCCTTTTTCTCGTGATTCCTTTATTTTTATCAAGCTCCTAATTCAAATCATTATTTCAAAGGCCCTGCTCTATTATACTCTTTATCCCTAAAAGTCGAATCTGCTCCATTAAAGCCGATTTGGTGGAAAAGCCAAGGTAGAGAGGTGACGTTTCTTAGGGATTTTCGGATTCGACAAATAAGGCTCTACGTTAAGGATAATAGATCTTCGCAGAATGGTGTGTAATACTTCCCACCATCTAGATCTAATCATAAAATGCATGATCATAAGATTTATATGTTTTGATAATTGCCGACATCTCGATTTATTGATGAAAGCCCAATGAGGGTAAAAGCGGTTCACCAGTTAGTAAATAACTGCTTATATGTTATAAGTAAAATGCTTGTATGTGATTGCATGGGTTGGGTTGATGAAAGGAGGAAGTTATACGTTATATGTGTAGCGGTTTTACCATGATCCGATGTAGCGACTAATGCCGTGGAATCGTTATACGAAGCTTCGGCCATTAAATGTTATACGGCTTCGCCATTATATGTTATAAGGGCTTCGCCATCATATGTGGATGAGCGGCATGACTCGCTATCATGGTGTGTAGCGGTGTGGGTCGATTGTAGAAATCCCCAATGGTGTGTACGGTTGGTACGGGGGCGTGTAGCGGATGGAAACCTAGGCAAACGGGTTGGGCCTTGCATATTATTCATTATTAATTTTTATTATGAGTATTAAACTGTTTACTTTGTTTAACGGGCTTAAGGCCCAAAATCTAGTGGTGCATGAGGGTTGCACATCGAGTCTCGCGACTCACCCTTTAATTAACATTTCGTGTGATACCTAGTGCTTCGGATCGCCGAGGAGAGGTACGCAAGGTGGCCATGCAGAAGAATATGTGGATTTAGCAAAAAGACTCAAGTCGTTATTTTATATTTTTATTTGGTGGATTTTAAAATTTCGTTGTAATAAGGCCATGGGCCACTAGTGTATATTTTGTTTTACTTTTGGGCTTTAATTACTTTTAGTTATTTAATTTTTTTTTATATTACTAATTAAACTAAGGCATGTAATTAAGTTTGGTTTTATTTTACAAAGGCATATTCTATATGAAATATATATGGGCTTTTCGGAAAAATACGACATGTTTGACAAAAATTTTCTTAGTGACATACCAGATCCGGTCGTACCAATTGGGCCAGGTTTGGGGTGTTACATTTAGGGTATGGGTTTAATTAGGGTTTAGGGTATGGGTATGGCATGGTCTAGTGTTGTTGAAATGATTTCTTTTTTCTTTCTTTTTTCATCAACATTATTTTAAAGTATAGTCCGTATTAGTTGTTTAGATTTTTATATAAATGGCATTTAATTATATGTCTACACATAAATTTGGATAGCGAAACATCTCAGAATTATATGTATACACTAAACCATTGTTCATGTATGCTTTTGGGTTTTAACCCATTTTGATATATATATTTTTAAAATAATATTTTATATGTATCTTATTTTGATTTATATTTAAAAAAAAGAGAGATTAATCCCTAAATCATAAACACTAGACCCTAAATATTATACCATAACCCTTAAAAACAAACTCTAAACCCCAAACTCAAAACCCCCCCAAATCATAAATTATAGACCCTAAACCCTTAATCCTAAAACCCGAACCATAAACTCTAAACCGCAAACCTTAAACAATATTCTGAGACCAAATTTTGAGAATTCATGTGGCCAATGTTACTGTAGTACAAAAAATATTTTATATTCTTTTATTACATAATATGGGTGTAGTACAAAATGGCATGAACCTCAGTAAATTTCAAATGTTTTTCATTTTTCAAACCCTAAATCCTAGATTATAAAACCCTAAACCTTAAACTATAAAACATAAACCCTTAACCCAAAGTAATAAACATTATATAATAAACCCTAAAACTCTAAATAATAGACATTAAATCTTAAATACTAAACCCTAATTAAACCCTAAAATAAAATTTTTTTGCGCGCTTTTATTAAAAACGCCACTAAAGCTTATCCTTTTGCGGCGCTTTTGTTCAAAACGCCGCTAATGCTCAGATCTTTAGCGGCGTTTTTACGAAAGCGCCACTAATGCTCAGATCTTCAGCGGCGTTTTTTTGAAAGCGCCGCTAATGCTCAGATCTTTAGCGGCGTTTTTACGAAAGCGCCGCTAATGCTCAGATCTTTAGCGGCGATTTGCGAAAGCGCCGCTAATGCTCAGACCTATAGCGGCGTTTTGGCAGAAAACGCCGCTATTTGTCCTTTTTAGCGGCGTTTGTGAAAAAAACGCCGCTATTGCTCAACTTTTTGCATTAAAACGCCGCTAATGTATAATATTTGCGGCGTTTTTACTTAAAACGCCGCTAAAAGCGCCGCTAAAAGTCTATTCTGGTGTAGTGAATGGTTCTGTAAGTTTCGGGATGCATGTGTTACATCCAATGGATGGTTAATGTCAGTCCCCCTTTTTGTTACGGTTTTAAGTGGCAAACTGTTCTTATAAATCTCTCTCTCTGGTGCAGATTTGGGGCACTTTCATCATGCAGGAGACCTATAAGGTCTTTGACTATTTGGTGGCTTTTTTGGTAACCCTAGGTTGCTCAATATTCATACTATTTCCGGTAAAATTCTGGTCTTTGTCAACAGTGCTCATTTTGTTTACATGATTTACTTTTGTTTATGCTTTATATAAGAGTTTGAATAGTGGAAGGGGCTACTTTTGGATATATATTATATATTTATATTTTTGAGTTGAACCATACTACTTAGCTTGCTCTATTTCATGGTTGCTGTCGTAGATGATCATCTGTTTTATAGTTTCACCTTTAACTCTGATTTGTTTGCCTTGCATTTTTCTGATTGATTACTGATTGTGATCAACTTTTCGTGGTTTTGTTTAGGTCTTATATTACAGGGACATTTACTTCCACCTTGATATTGCTCTACTTTCCACTGTTAGTGATAGGATAGGCTTAAACCGATGATAAGATCATCAGTTTCGAATTCCGGAACAGCCAGTCAATTCTTTATTTCTCATACGATCCGTACATTCGGTGCCCTCACGTTTGCTGCCATATTGACACGAGACAAGTATCATCCAAAGTTCATTCTTTCGTTTCTCGTAATGCTATATTTTCTGACGGATGGTGATTCCTCAACTCTGTTGTTTAAGCTGGTGAGCGTCATGCTTTCATATGTGTGGTTCGGCCATCCCCTTAGTTGGGAGCAATGGATTG
The DNA here is from genome assembly GCA_025698515.1 of Gossypium sturtianum. Taxonomy (NCBI): domain Eukaryota; kingdom Viridiplantae; phylum Streptophyta; class Magnoliopsida; order Malvales; family Malvaceae; genus Gossypium; species Gossypium sturtianum. Next base: position 166,222,032 of record CM046950.1, read on the forward strand.
GAGCGGTAAGTCTCGACAAACATTTAGCTCTACATTCTTGTCTATTTCCAAAGCATGATGGTATATCCAAATGCCTCGTCAGGTCATTGTGTTTGGCTCCTTGTATACGAAGAACTTGAAAAATACATCATTGAAACCCCCTCCTCCACAACAAACACAAAATGGAGCTTCTTGTACTGTGAAAAAGATTGCTTAATATCTTCAGGTCCGATTTCACACCAATTACCACATCTGATTCTTTTTGTGATTCGAGTTTGCCAATGGTTTAAGAGAAATCCAGCTGCAGCATCGAATATGAAGGAATCGAAATTTTTGGGGGAAGAGGAATTGTTCTTGAAGGCTATGGATAGATAGGCTCATTGTCCACCCTGCACCACTTTCATTTATGTGTGTTTTGTTTACAAAAGGAATGTATGTGCAACTGCTCCGGCATATGAATTCAGGGTTTAGCTAAGTTGTCTATACAAATTATTCTTTAGATAACATATTCCACAACTTCGGGTTTAGATCTAGCTAGCATTTATTAGAGTTTTATTTGCTTGAGTGATATGTTGTTGCCTTTCATTCAATAAATATAAATATTAACTTATAAAATGTTGATTCATTACAAAACGGTCACTCGATTATTTAATTTTATCTTTTTTGGCGACTAGCTAATTAACATTGATAGTTTTTAAAATTGGCGTAATAACAACTTTAACCTTCAATATTTATACATTATGTCAAATTGGTTTTGATTTTAAAAAAAATCTAACCCTCAACATTTACACATTGTGTAACTTAGTCCTTTTTGCAGTTTTGCACATTGAAAAAAAATTTCATTTGAAATTTCTTAATAAATTATTTTCTATATTAATAACATGGGTGCAATGATAAAGCACATTGCACTCTCAGGGAGAAAACGCATGTTTGAATCTTGGAGATAATGGACAGTAAAAACCCTAAGCATGAACCATAAAACAAACATGCAAGTTACCATTTTTTCTAGGGTAAACTACAGTAGAGGATACCCAACTATGAAAGTTACAAAATGGCCACCAACTGTGGTTTTTTTTTTCTTTTTGGTCACCATACTATGAAAAGTTACAACATGATTATTCACCTACTCAATTTTGTCTTTTTTGGTCAGCAATCGGCTGATGTAAAAACGGAAACACCCAAAAATCCAAGATAATTGGGCGACCAAAAAAGATAAAATTAAATAATTAAGTGATCATTTTGTAACTTTTCATAATTGAAAAAAAAATTATAGTTAACTAATTACTAGTATAGTTTTCCTTTTTTCCATGGACTAGTTAAATCTTGGATATGTTATGGGCTTAAGTCCACCTTTAATTTCCATCTGCATTTGGGTTCTTAAGTTTGTTTCTTTTACAACCAATTTGGACATTAGAAGCCATAAAAGAGAGAGGCTTTTCATGAACCCAGAACAGTACTCAAAGCCCAAGAAAAAAATTTAAAGTAACCTTCACACATCTGATGCAAATTAGGGTTTTCTGGGAAGCCGGTATTAAAGCCTTCATCGTTGCACTTTTCACACCTTCTTCACTTCACAGAGAAAACAGAGGCAGGCAGCCATGGGTAAACATCAGTAACAGAAATCCCATTTTTTGATTTGTCAATGTTTATCTTTTTTAATATATTGTTTCATTGTTTATAGCGAGGATCAAGGTGCACGAGTTAAGGAACAAATCGAAGACAGAGCTGTTGAGTCAGCTCAAGGATTTAAAAGCCGAACTTTCTCTCCTTCGTGTTGCCAAGGTCACTGGTGGTGCCCCCAATAAGCTCTCCAAAATGTAACTCAATTCCTTCTTTTTCCTTATCATTTTTTCATTGTTTTATTATGGGTTTTTGATCTGTTCTTTGTGGGTTTTATTTTTTTAGTAAGGTGGTGAGGCTATCCATTGCTCAAGTATTGACGGTGATATCCCAAAAACAGAAGGCTGCTTTGAGGGAAGCTTATAAGAAGAAGAAGTTTTTGCCTCTTGATCTCCGTCCCAAGAAGACCAGGGCTATTCGCCGCCGCCTTACCAAGCACCAGGTTAGCTATGGATCATCTTCATTATGGTTTGCTTAGCTTAACAGCTTTTGTTACTTAATTTATTGGCATTTCATGATTTAATAACTATGTTTATTTTTGCATATGAACTCAAGGTTTTTGATTTTTGTTGTTATGGACATTTTCATATGCTTTTATTTTAGCTATTTTAGTTGGGAATTTTCTCTTCTCTTACAAATGAAGGAAAACACTCGTAAAAGTGAAATAATCTTGGATTGGTACTATGTTTAATGATCAAATTAAAACTGGTCAAATTGCATTAAAGGTCCCTGTACAATGAGATTTGATTTAGCCCTCTATTATAATTCAATCATTTTTAATCATTCTAGTTTTCGAAATGTGGATTTTCAGTCTCGAGGTTAATTTTGTTTCATGGTTTATTTAATTTAAAATATATGGTGAGGTGATGCATATCCTTTGCATTGTTTTGTATAGTTTGACGATTATTGTACATTCCTTAAGGGGGTATATGTTATGTCATCACGTTTGATTGATTTAATCGAATGAGTTGGCTACTTGGTTTAGGATTGAAAATACATATATTGAGAATTAGAGGTACTAGAAATGATCAAATTATAGTAAGAATCAATCTGCCAAAAATGTATGGTACAGTTAACCTTCTATAGAATTTGACCATTAAAAGCTTATTTATGTTTTTTTATCAAGAACATGTTTGTTTTCTCCAAGTCTCTTTAAAATTTTGTATATTGCTCCTTGCTTTCTCCTATACTAAATCGATCAACCTTCATAACTGCATGTCATTACACATTTTTTATTTGGTCACTAGATTTCCACAGATAGTTATATCTGTTGCTTTTGATATTGACCTCTTATGTTTTGTTGTACGCAGCAATCTTTGAAAACCGAGCGGGAGAAAAAGAAGGAGATGTACTTTCCGATGAGGAAGTATGCCATTAAGGTATAAGCTTGAAATTTGACTTAGGATGGATACCTTTATGTTAGTTTCAAAGTGACTACTCGAGGTTATTGTTTAAGTTTTGTGTTGTTGAATTTTCGTTTTCTTCATAACATTCCGTATTATGTTTGAGTTTCTCACAATTATGAATTATGGAATATAAAGAGTGTTGGTTAGGCCTTTCTTTTATAATTCTATGGCTTATTATTGCTTTTATCATGCTTGGTCGAGGAAGATCAAAGGATTAGTGCCCGAATTCACTCGAGTACTAGTAATGCTAACCTTAGAGATTTTCATACTAACTCTTAAAGCCGAAAATATTGTGCAAAGTTTACAGTCTTGAAAGATTATTGTAGATGAAGTAGAACGCATTCATTAGATCTTATGAATCTCACATATTTCAACTGAATGGTGGACAATGATCGGTTGATAAGCTAAATGAATGTTACTCTAGACTTGAGTGTGAATTTCGGATACAGGTACGAATAGGAATGCCTAGTTTTTCTTTTGTGGGCCATTTTTAAGTGTAGGAGACGAGTAATTCGAGAGAAACGAAGTGATAGTAACATGGGGTAAATTCCCTCTTGCCATAAGCCTAAAGCCTAAATATAAAGAATTTGAGCAGCATGGGCTACATTACCTCTTATAACCGATATTTATGGCAGTCACTATGTAAACCAAAGTGTTAAAAGTGTAAGGCCGTAAAAGAAATAGGCTTAAATGAAGATGTTGGTTTATTTATTTTTAAAATTGTTTTTCGTAAACACAAATAATTAAAAAATATGTTTATGAATAATAACAAATAAATCATAATTTAACATATTTCTTTTTTTAGATAAAAAATAAGCACAAAATTTAATGGTTATATTATTAATAAAATAAAATAAATGCAAACAATAATAATTTTAATCATATGATAATCATTTTATACAGTTTTAAACTGTGTGACTCTCATTTTCATCCTTGATAATGTATAAAAAACGATTTATTAAACAAATATAAGCGCGTTTGTCTATGAATATAAACGAACTAAATATATTTTCTGTGTGTATTTAAATAAACAATCTTCTAGAATCTTGTTTATGTTTGTATATTTAACTTGATAAATGAATAAAAATCGAAACCATTTGTTTAAAAGCTCATTTATGTTTATTTATTTAACTTAGGCTGGGTTTGGATGGGCGATTGAGTGCGGTGCGGTGCGGTGCGTTTAGCTTACTTTTTGTCTCACGTTACAGTATTGCTACAGTATCTAACCTCACCGCCACCGCTGTTTTTACACTAACCGCAAGTAAACGCACCGCTCATCCAAACCCACCTGGCGATTGAGTGCGGTGCGGTGCGTTTAGCTTACTTTTTGTCTCACGCTACAATATTTAATCTCACCGCCACCGCTGTTTTTACACTAACCACAGATAAACGCACCGCCCATCCAAACCCACCCTTAGTAAATGAAAAAAACTGATGGTTATTCATTTAGAGCATTATTAGGGTGCTTGTAATCAAACAAGCTGCACTACTACACTGTAAGCAAAGCTTGGACCAAAAGAGATTTACACAGTCTATCTTTGTCTCCTAATAATGCAGATTTTCTGTCAGTGACAGCAAAACCAAATGATTCATGGGTATGCAGAAATGGTATGGAGATACATAGCTCCTATATGGTGGCACTAATAGTTTATATTTTACTATATTACTTATGTTACTCGGATTTGTACATAAATATATTTTACATATATCCAAGCCAGAGCTACAAAATTTTATTACAATTACCCACTAGTTGGGGTCCTTGTACGTGTAAAAAAAAGCATATATTCTGTATAAGACATTTATAAGATAAAGCATGTCTCCAATTCCAATCAATAATACAAAAATTGCCAGTTGCTTTCAAGTCTTTTGACCATTAAAATGGCCCTTTATAGCTCCCACCACTCCCTACTAGCAGTAGCTACACCTATTTCATATAGGGTGAGTCAATGATCAACAAAAACCGACCATTCACTAAGACAACAACACTGGATCCTTTTCCATATAATGATCTTATAATTGCATATATTTGGAAAAAAAAGAATGAAAAAAGGAATAAGATAATTGATGTCTACATGATTTTTGAAAATAGAAAAAGAATGACATCAACATGTGGTAGAGCATAGTGATTTAAAGAAAGACACACTTGTCTGGGAACATTCATTTTTAAACCATGTGAATAGCTATTAGGGGTGGTGGCTTTTGTTTTGGACTCTACTTCCACGTGACTCCAATTCTATTGTTACCTTTTTTTTTTTGTCTCGCGGATATTTGATGCTCATATTATACTCGGATTAATTTGTAGTGTACTCGGGATAAAGCTTTCCTAACACTAATTTAAATTTGAAAATTCGTTTTAAGAGATCAAACTTTTTGTAAGGTTAGCTAATTTTAAGGATAAAGCTTTAAAGTATAAGGGTGGGTTTGGATGGGCGGTGCATTTACCTGCGGTTAGTGTAAAAATAGCGGTGGCGGTGAGATTAGATCATCAGAATGATATCAGTAGCGTGAGACAAAAAGTAAGCTAAACGCACCGCACCACACTCAATCGCCCATCCAAACCCACCCTAAAGCTTTTCTTGCTTCCTTCAATGTTAAGTACTCCTTTTTTTTTTTCTCTTTCAATTTTGATTGTAATAAAAATAAATAAATAACAAAATGGGTTAATATAATATTTGGGTTAGTGGCAACAAATCTCCATCTATTTTAACAATATTATTAATGTATTACATGCACTTTCAGTTTGTCCAATATGATACTTGAATTTTTATCCCATTTATCGATTTAATACTTAATTTTAACGGTATTAAATACTGACATTATTTGAAAAGTGATCTAATCATGGGATGCTACATGGCACTGAAAAAAAAAAAAACCCATCAGTCAAAGCAAAGGACTTCAAAACTTTTAACAAAAAATAATTAATTAAAAAATTAATTACCTGATCTTAAATCCAATTTGGAGAAATAGGTAGCTTGCCTCAATTCATCCAACAGTTCCTCTATCACAAGGACAAGGAATTTATCCTTGATAGTAAGCTGGTTTAACTACCTATAGTCAATACCAAACCTCCATGATCCATCTTTCTTCTTTACCATAACAATTGGAGAAGCAAAAAAACTTTTGCTATCTCGAATGATTCCAACCTGCAACATCTCCTTAACACCTTCTCAATCTCAGTCTTTTGAACAACAAGATACCTAAGGTTTCACCTTCACCATTTGGTTTTCATTCTTCAAGGGAATTCTGTGATCTTGCAATTTGGAGAGAGGTAGGTCTATTGGTTTGTTAAAAATATCATCAAAGTCTTCCAGAAGAAGCTTCAAATCTGACTGAAGAGAAACATCTTGAATTGACAAGGACTGCTTGATTTTTGGTAGCCATAACTAAAGAGCTAAACCTTAACTCCTTCCATACTAAAGATAGGCATCTCAAAACTTGTTTTCTTTGTAACACATAGATGGTACCAAGTGCAATGCCCTGAAGAAAACAAGTACTGCCCTCGTGTTGAAATTGCATAGTTAGACTTGAACCTTGTAGCTAAAGAAAAACTCAAGTACCAAATTAAATTTTAAGACCAAACTTAGATATCAAATGGTACGTTAACCCTAACAAAATTGTATCTTATGCTAATTACACCGGCTTTTTCAACCAAATATCAGAGGCGAAGCCAGGGGGCTGGCATGGGCCCTGGCCCTCCCTAAAATATAAAATTATTATTTAGGCCCTTAAATTTTTAAAAAAAATTTTAAATTAGTAAAGGTAAAATTACACTTTGGCCCCCCTTAAAATTATAAAAATTCGATTTAATCCTTTACAAATTATAAATATATAAACTATAAAAAATTAAAATTTCATCTGACCCCCCTAAAAAATTGTTCTGGATTCGCCCCTGCCAAATATACTAATTAATTTATTATGCTTCCACTCATTTCCATACCACACAAATTATTTTCCACTCCACTTATAATTAAATTGACTTTGAATTATATATTTTTATATATTTTCATAATTTTAAATCAAACTAAAACAAAGACCCATTCTAGAAGCTCATCAACTCTCAAAATTTGTTTATTTTAATTATTATTTCTTTCTTATTTACATTTGGCTTTGACCTTTTCACTCCTTTGTTTCTTAATTTCTATCATTTAAATATATTATATGATATATGCCACAAAAAAACTATATAATAAATGCTTAATTTGTCTATAAGCCATCGGCATGTTACATGCTACTACCAAATAATTAACACAAATTTTTTTTTTTTTAATTTTAATATAAATTGCTTGATAATGACATGAATATGATCACCTTAATTCGTACAAAAAAATTGACTTCTATGGTCTTTGTACCCACTAAAAAAATCTCTCCATTTAGTCACACAAAAAAAATTAAAAATAAATTTTAAAAAATAATCTGTCAACATATGTTTCAAATTAAAATAATAAATTTTTGATAATTATTAGAAAAATAAATATTAATGAAAGTTTTAAGGGCACATTTTAAATGTTACTATATAATAATGTATTCACATGTAATTTATTGAAAGATAGATTAAATTGCCAATTATTCATTTAAATATAATATTTTAATATAAATAATAAATTAATTACCTTATATAATTTTTAAAGACACTCCTTAACAAAATAAAAATTTATGAATTATTATAGATTTCACAATTTAACCCTAATTTGATAAATTAAAATACGCTTCAAGTCACTATACTTTTCGTACATTTGAAATTCTGTTGAAATTGTTAACACCATTAAAATTTGAAATAAAAAAATATTCACTTAATAGCAACAAAAATAAAGTTGTAATGAATCTGAATTTAATATAATTTTTTTAATGATATTAATAATTAGACTTACATTTTTAAATCTAAAAATAAAATAGAAGAACTAAATTCTTTTGAAATAAAATTAGAAAGATTAAATTTTAAAAATATGAAGAATACAGGGACTCGGAGCAAATTTTAACCAATTGATATAAAGATATTAGTTTTATTAACAAGCATGTTTAGAAGTTAAAACTCTTCTTAAAGTTGATTAAAAGCTGATTATCATTTGTAATTATATAAAAAGTAGGTTTAAATAATTGTGAAGGAACATGATAAATTAGAATTTTAAATGTAATTTCCTAAAATCAAGGCAATATTATCCTCTGCAGTTATCCATTAATTGGATAAATTTCATATGGGGTGTCTCATTATTTGTCGGGGGGCATTTGTAAGGACAAAGGTGCACTACCAAGGGCGCGTGGGTTCCAGCTTAATTTGGAATTTTTTTAATACTAAATAGATTGAAAAAGAGAGTAAAAAAACACTAAATTAGTTTGCTTAGGTAACTTTTATTCTTATTTTATGGACTTTTATTATTATTTCATACTAAATGATAAAACTGTCGATATTAATTTTATGCATTTTTATTTAGAGGTGCTCATGGCCGGGTCGGGTCGGGTTTGGGCAAGACCTAAGCATAGTATTGACATATTTTATTCTTGTCTAGGCCCGACTCGACCAGAAATATGGACTTAAAATTTTACTTAGACCCACCCATATTATTTTTTAAAATATTTATATTATATTATTTTAATATTAATAATTTTATACATTTTTTATTTATTAAATTTTTTATATAATCATCTTAACATTATTTTAATATGTTCTAAATTACATAATATAAAATATTATAAACTTAAAAATGGGTCAAGCCTTGAATGATCAAGTCCGAGCACGACTCATATTTTAAACGAGACTAATTTTTTGTCAAAATTCATTTCTCGAACCTAATATTTTTACCCAAATTTCGGGCGGGCCCATAAACAGATCTATTTTTATTATTTGATATCTTAAAATAATTTTAGTCACATGAAAATTTAGATTAAATATTTTATAACCAATAAAAATATAATTGAATAAAATGTTCTAACTTAAAAGTTTTATTATTAGTACAGATTAGCCTTAGTAATTAAGCATACACAATGCCTTTTTGCATTTAATACACCTACCATTTTGATTAAATATGTGGCCATCATATTTGGTAGGTTTGGTTTTAGTGTAGAATTTTGGTAACAAAATCTTATTTTAATTATTATTATATATGGTATACATACTAAATAAATTTCATGATAAATTACAATTAATTTATTTTCGTGATTTCATTCGACGTGAATATTTATAAAAATATTTAATATTATAAAAAAATAAAAATGGGGAAAAATACAGTGTAATGTAAAAACTTAGCAACACCTAATTATACAAATAAAATAAATGGCATTACTAATTCAAACGATATGAAAGGCGCGTGGCTTCTGTTAATTTCCGTTGGTTTCATAATCCACATCGCTCTGGTTTCGTGGTCTTGCTTTAGCTGGGTTTTTTTGTTGCCGTTCATTTTTTTTTTCGATTATAAGCCAGAAAAAAGAAGAATCTTTTTTTTTTTTTTACATTGTTAAGAACCGATGATCATCACCATTACAAAAGCCTCCATTTTATTGGTTAGATTATATTTTTTATAATTTCCGGGCTGGGACGGGTTTTAGATTCGAATAAAGTTGAAAATGCATGTGCTTTTTCCTGTTCATAAATGAAGTTTTTTTTTTTTCTCTCCCTTTTTTTTGGTGTTGTGATTGGTAACCGAGAAAATTTCAATTAAAAACGGCTTTCTTACTTATATGGGTGCTTTTGGTTTTTTTGATGGATGAGAGAAAAAATAGCTCCTTCATTCAAACTCGGGTAATTATTATCCACCATACTTTTCCATTTCTTCATTTTCTTGTTCTTTAGTTCAAAATTATTTTTTTCTTTTTGCAAAAATGGAGTATGAACAGATGAAAAAAAGTTTCCTTTTTTGTTAGCTTTTGGTTTCTGGGATTGTTTATTTTTATGCTTTAGATTGGTTTTTCATTGAATGAAACCTCTGTTTCGTGTTATAGGAAAGCTTTTGATGCAAAGAGACAGTACAGAACCAGATACTGAAGAATCTCATTTCATTAGTTGTGTTTTTTTTTGGACCAAAAATACCAATTTTGATCTGGGATTTTGGTGCCAGATGAAGAACAATAGACATTTCAATTCATAAACAAAGTTAGGCAAAGAAGAATACCGATTTTGATATTGATTTTTTATTACAATGGAGGCAGCAGCAACCGAGCAGCCATCTGTTCCTGCTCGTAGGAAAAAGATGACCAAACAGTTAACTGGGAAACGTGATGATACGAACCTACACGCTGCTGCAAGAGCTGGAAATCTTGCTGCCGTGTCTGAAATATTGAAAAACACTGGGCCGGATAAACTTAAAGAACTGTTGCCTAAACAGAACCAATCCGGCGAAACCGCCTTATATGTCGCCGCTGAATACGGTTATGTCGATTTGGTCGAGGAGATGATTAACTATTATGATCTTACAGATGCTGGGATCAAAGCTAGAAATGGTTTCGATGCTTTTCACATTGCTGCTAAACAAGGAGATTTAGGTATGATTTTCTTATTACATATGACTTTACGTGTTGGTGGTGAATAACTGAATATGATGTTTTTGAGGTTGGCATTGTTGCAGAGATTTTGAAACTGCTGTTGGGAGTGCATCCAGAATTGGCAATGACTGTTGATTTATCAAACACTACTGCATTGCACACTGCTGCAACCCAAGGCCATATTGAGATTGTGAAATTTTTATTAGAGGCAGGTAGTGGTTTGGCTACTATAGCAAGGAGTAATGGTAAAACAGCTTTACATTCAGCAGCAAGAAATGGGCATCTAGAAGTTGTGAAGGCACTTCTGGCTAGTGAACCAGGGATTGCACCAAGGACCGATAAGAAAGGCCAAACCGCACTTCATATGGCGGTGAAAGGCCAAAATCTTGTGGTGGTTGAAGAACTGATCGGTGTTGATCCGTCGTTGATGATAAACATGGTTGATACTAAAGGAAATACAGCCTTACATATAGCTAGTAGGAAAGGAAGAATTGAGGTAATCACTAATCACCCCATTTTTTTCATTATCAATGCAAGAGACTAATGTGGTCTTTCATGGTGCAGTTTGTTAAGTTGTTGCTTAGATACAAAGAAACCGACATGAAAGCTGTTAATAGAAGTGGTGAAACTGCTTTTGACACAGCTGAGAAAACAGGGCAACCGGATATTGCAGCTTTGTTGCAACAGCATGGGGTTCAAAGTGCTCGACTCATTAAGCCTGCAACACCGAATCCAGCTCGGGAGTTGAAACAAACCGTGAGCGATATAAAACATGAAGTGCACAATCAACTAGAACACACCCGACAAACTCGAAAACACGTCCAAGGGATTGTCAAAAGGCTCCACAAAATGCATTCTGAAGGGCTTAACAATGCAATAAACTCCACTACTGTAGTTGCTGTGTTAATTGCCACGGTTGCCTTTGCTGGTATTTTCCAAGTTCCTGGTCAATATGTGGATGATGCAAAAAACGTTCCTCCTGGACTCTCCCTTGGTGAAGCAAGGATAGGCCAAAACCCGGCTTTCGTAATATTCTTCATCTTCGATTCGATTTCCCTCTTCATTTCCCTAGCTGTTGTGGTGGTTCAGACCTCAGTTGTAGTCATTGAAAGCAAGGCAAAGAAGCAGTTGATGGCTGTTATCAACAAGATAATGTGGTTAGCTTGTGTGCTTGTTTCAGTGGCATACTTAGCCTTGTCATTCGTTGTGGTCGGAGATGAACAATGGTTAGCTATCGGAGTTACCATTATTGGATCGGTAATAATGTTTGCAACTTTAGGCACTATGTGTTATTGGGTGATCAGGCATCGAATTAAGGCTTCGAGCAAACGAAATATTCGAAGATCGTCAATGGAGAGCCAGTCACACTCTTATCCATTGTCAGATACTGAAATACTAAACAATGAGCTTAACAAAATGTATGCTATTTAATAAGTCCTGTTTTCCCAGTCCTATGTCCATTACAGATCTTGTCCCCTTCTACAAGTTAACAACTAAATGTATGTATATCTCTCAAATGATCATACTTTGGTTGCTTTTAAGAAACATAAGTATCTTGTCCCCTTTTTGTCTTGTTTTATTTTTTATTTTTTATTTTTGCCATTTTTAAGCTGCTGTTGAAATCTTACTGGTTTGTAAAGAATTTGCATAAGGAAGGCATATGATTAGAAACACAATTGGACCCCCATACAATAATGCAAATCAACATAAACAGCATTCAACAATAATTTAAGTCAGTTTTTTCAATGTTAGAGATTGTGTGATTCGAATCTCTCACTTGTTAAAGAAATAAATACAGTGGCAAAATAAAGGATCTATGGTACGGACCATACCGCACAAGTTGAGTCCGTATAGAACTATACTTCTACTATTTCACTTTGATTAGAACAATATTTTTCAACTCTTAAATATTTATAATCGAAACTCCTCTTGTATTCTTCGTTTTTCGACATTAATGAATTTTTTCTTCTCTGCTCGTGATTTTTCTCCGAATGGATTTTTACGTAAAATCTTTGTGTTATTATTTTTCTTTTCATATTATTTTACGATCATTCTATAGTTATTTTCAACGTTTTTTATAACATTTAACATTTTTGAATTCGAATTTTATCATTTGCAATATTTTACATCACAAAAATATGAATAAATTTGATGTTTGAAAAAAATAATTATGATAATATATAGATTAATTGATGAGTTGGGATGACCCATTTAAATGCAGGTTCAAAGCATAAGGCTAAAATTTGACAACTCAATCAAATCAAAGACAAACAAAAATTAGAACCAAAGGAAAATGCTTGGAAGAGTATATATGCATGGGATGCCTATATAGAGGAATACAGAAAAGCCTGGAATTTTTGTTGTGAACACTTTTATACAGCGCCGGGACGGGCTTCGACAGAGAAAATATCCAAAAACTCCTTGTCTAATCCGGACATGAACTCAGCCCAACCTGACTTTTGAACAGCTCTATTGCCAACACCTGGCTCAATTAAATTTGCAGCTTTAGAAGGTGACATGCTAGAGGATCCCTTCAGATATTGCAATGTTGTGGGAAGTTTCACACTTGCATTGTTTGTGCACCACGAGACCAAATATCATATTTTATGGAAACAACAAAGTTAATCTTGCGTGAAGTAAAAGTATAATGGAAGTTTTATATTAAGAGTTTGATTGTATTTTATCTTTTTTACTTAATAAATGGTTAAATTAGTACAAGTAGGTTAGATAAAAAATCAAACTGATACTTCTGTTAAAATTTTTATCAATTTTTACTATTAAAAATTAATCTTTATATGTCAACATAATGTACGCACCGCTTTAATGGGCGAACAGCTCAACCCTTGAAACATACTACAGTCCCAGGTGGCGAAGAGTCGACATCGAGGTGCTAAACTTTCCCGTCGATGTGAATTATTGGGGAAGATCAACCTGTTATCCCTAGAGTAACTTTAATCCGTTGAGCAACGACATTTCCACTCGGCACCGTCGGATCACTAAGGCCGACTTTCGTCCTTCTGCCTTTGCACTTGAGGGCCAATTTCCGTCCTACCTCAGGAAACTTTTGCATGCCTCCATTACCCATAAAAACCTTTATGTATTGCTAATTAATTATTTCATCAATTATACTAAATTTTAATAATATAATTTTTTTAAAAAAATTAATTTATTTTTTAAACCAACATAAATGGATTAATTTAGTCCTTATTTTTAACAAAAGAGCTCATTAGGGTTCAATGATAATTTTAATGTGGAGTGAGTATACAAGTGCAGTTGCTATATTAGTCTAAACATGTGGAACTTGAGTTGCATTTTGTCATAGTTGAAATCGTAGTTGAAACCAGGTTGAGGTCAACTATGTTCCACGTAGCTCACATCTTGACAAAACAGGGCCTTCAATAGCATGTAAGTATATATAGTCCGGCCGACATGCTCGGCTAAGAAGTTTGTTAATGGCATTTAGTGCTTTAGTTAAGCTGTAAGTAAATTTCTCTATCAAATCATTCATGTTTTCCTTCACTTTCCATCCATCCAAACACTCCTCTCTTAGTTATTTCTCTTTATTCCTTTATTAATGGCTTCTCTTTTCATTTCCCCTACCTTGTTCCCCTCTAAATCTCGCCTCTTTCGTGGGTTAGCCCTTTCTCCACAGCGCCATGGTTTCGCTTCCTTCACCAACTGCTCTAAAAACAACAATAACCTCACAACACCACCTTCACAAGATCAAGATAAAAAACTTCCTTCTTCTAAAGAGAAACTGTCTTTTGCTTCAGCAACAGGGGAGCTTTTCTTCGGGATTGCATCAAAATTAATTAAAAACAGATTGAATAATGAAGATTCAACAAGCCTGGTTTTTCTCAGATCCAGAAAGAGAATAAATGAGAGTGAGGTTGAAAATAATGGAAACAATGATAAGGAGAGAATTGGGTTAGTGATGAAGGATGAGATAGAACCAGAGGTGATATGGGAACAAAGGGTTAAAGACATTGAAGCTGAGAATGAAAGAAGAGTGGTTACAAGCCCTGGGTTTAGCTTTTCTGGTGGTGGCTTTTTGCTTCCTTATCATCTTGGAGTTGCCCAGTTTCTCATTGAAAAGGGTTACATAAAGGTTTGAATTTGATTGTTCATCAATTCATTTAGGAATCTTGGTTTCCTTTGAGCTTTAATTTCATACTATAGGGCTTTGAGAACATTGAGAAACTCTATATATGAACTCTGTGCAGTGATAATGAACCACACTAGCCATACCTGATATTTCTTTGATACAGGAAACAACACCATTGGCTGGTTCATCTGCTGGTGCCATAGTATGTGCAGTGATTGCTTCTGGAGCTACAATGGATTTAGCTCTAAAAGTTGCTAAAATCTTAGCTGATGATTGCCGGCGTAAAGGGACAGCTCTTCGTCTTGGGGTATATATGCCTAGGCCTAGCTCAATGCTTGTATTTGTGGCTTAAATTTTATTATAGTGTGTATGATTAATGATCACTAATTGCTTATAAGCATGTGCATTTGCAGTCTAATAATCATCAATGCTTCTATAGGATCTTGATTCCATCAGCTTTGATATCTTAGTGGCTTAATATCTCATTTACTGTTTGGTCATTTGCTTAAAACCGACAGGCTGTTCTTCGAGATCTTCTTGACGAGTATCTGCCTCCCGATTCTCATACTAGGTGCAATGGGCGGATTCGTGGTGAGTACGATAATCTGAAAACAGATAGATACTGTATGCATATTCTTTTACACAGGGAGTAAATAGAGCTGATAACTGAATTTTTTTTGAAGCATATATGATAACATCTAGTTAGCCTTTCAGAACAAGTTGGTAATAACGAAAAAGTAGATAGGCGGCTTTAGAGAGATGTTTGAGGTCTAGGTTGCATTTTAAAGTACCAAAGTGGCTACAAACAACATGGATGTCTGGTTTTTGAATAATTAACATTTTCTTTTATTTGTAACTATTATGTCAGTTGCTATAACTCAGATTCTTTGGAGGCCTAGGGGTTTACTGGTGGATCAATTTGATTCTAGAGAAGATCTAATCAATGCAGTCATTACATCTTCCTTCATTCCTGGGTAAGAATATATGGTTAAGACACATTTCTGCATTGAAAAAAACCCTTGCTATGAAGTTACCTGAAACATTATACAAACATGTCTTTGCAGGTATGTTGCTGCTCGCCCTGCTGCAATTTTCAGAAATCGTTTGTGCCTTGATGGGGGTTTGACATTTTTTATGCCCCCAACATCTGCTTCTAAAACGGTATTTTCTTGACATCATTTAGAACCGAACTTGTCTCCGAAAATTCCATGAAACTACTTGTATTATAATCCACCATAGGGGGCTTATATATATATATATATGATGATATGATGGGGGATATTGTCTTTGCAGGTCCGAGTTTGTGCTTTCCCAGCCAGTAGGATGGGAGTGGAAGGAATCGGGATTAGTCCAGACTGTAATCCTGAGAATAGGGTAACCGGAAGAGAGGTAAAATCCCACAGCTTTGCAAATGTTAATCGTTTCCTTCGAGTATAAGCCTCTGAATTCTTGTTGCCAACTACATACAGCTTTTCAGCTGGGCAAGGGAACCGGCAGATGAAGAAAATTTCGAGAGGCTCTTTGAGCTTGGATATCTAGATGCAGCTGTATGGGGAGAGCAGAACCCTGTCGAAGACATTGTTGTCGATGGAAGTCCCCTTGTCGAGAATGGTTCTGCAACGTAATTTCATTCGATCGGGCATGGCTAAAACGTTGTAATTTGTATAGGGTATGAAATTGTCAAAAGAAAGGACAAAGAAAGGGATCGAAATGTAGAATTTAGTTGATGTTTTTTGTCCTTATAATACCAATAAAATTGCATTTCTCATTGTTGGATCATAGTTATTGATTGCCTTAACATGATCATATTTGAACTGACAAGTGAGTAAAGAGAAAAGTGATAACAGGGTGAGTAAGTGGCAGACAATTAGAGTCCCCATTTTTGTATCCTTCTTTAGCAACAGGTCAAAAAGTAATTAAGAGACACGCATGAAGACAACAGTCAACGACATATCTCATAGCTTTGCTTTGTTAAGGTTGCAGTGTTTAGACTGTTGATATTTTTTTATTTTTTTTTCATTCTTGCTTTCCAAGGGACAATCATGGAACCAGCAAACATTTGTTCTCTGGTGCATGCAAATCTCCATTGAACATTGACTGAAGAAAAAAAGAAAAAAGGGGAAAACCCCATTCATCAGGTGGTAAAAAAAAGGATTTAAAATAATAATTTCATGACAACAATAAACCCGACATGATTGAAAATGGGGTTCTTATTTCAAAGGCCAATGACCAAATATTTCCCAATTCTGCATTTCTTTTTCAAGTATAATGAACAAAGCTCTATGGGGTTCTGAGAGGCGTAGTTGCAGAGCCAATTTGGCATTCTGTCCACCTCCACTAATACTTGTTACCTAGCTTGGAAATGGAGGTGGCCAGTATGTCAAACAGGCTCTGTAAATTTGTCACTGAGAAACCCTATGAGATATTCCTTCACTGTGTGTTAATCTGTTGAGTTTAATTTCCTTGCTACTTATAAATATATGCATACACACATATGTATATATATACTTCTTATTCAATATGTTACTCAATCCAACTTGCAGGAAATGCTTATAAACTGAGCAACCAGAGATAGCAGCCATGATGGAGCAGCATGGGGTTCAAAGTGTTCGAATCATCAAAGTCTGCACAATCAACGAGAAACACACCCGACAAACTCGAAAACATGTCCAAGGCATTGCCAAAATGCTCCACAATATGTAGTTGCGGTCTTAATTACCACAGTTGCATGCCATTGCTGCGATTTTCCAAGTCCTGTCTCTCCCTTGGGGAAGCAACTATAGGTGAAAACCCTCCTTTTGTAATATTCTTCATCTTTGATTCCATTACCACTAAATGTATTATCTCTTAAATGATCATACTTTTTGTCCCCATTCTTAGGCAACAGAAGATTATTTGCTCTAAATTGCAAATTTATGGATCTGAGTAACACTCGGATTCAAGTATGTATGTTTAGGTCATATCATCACACCCATCACCTAATATGCTTTGGGCACGAGTCTTGAAGAAAATGAACAGCTGGAGGAACAATGCAGGTTCTGTAGGCAATGACAGCTACGGTTGAATATATAGTTTTGTCTTTTCCCTATTGAGCTACTGTTGAGAATATCTACTGATTTCATGATTTGTAAAGAATTTGGATTTCCACGTATAAAAAGAAGTCGTAAAAAGGATCAAATTATAACAAATTAAAGTACAATGATTAAATCTAAAATTTCAGCATAATAAAGGGACAAACAAAATTAGAGGGAAGAAGAAAATGTTTAGTTGGCTAGATTGCTGTTGTTATCATCGACAGTTGTTGCTGTCGTTAAATGGTTGCTTCATTGTTCGTCTTGTCGGTCTCATTCCTGGTAACTTCACAGCTTGAAAGAAATGATGTTAACCAATATATAATTTAACTAATTATGACGAGAATACTTTGAAATTCTATACATCACTTTCTCTTGATTTCAAGGAACTTTCCTCAGCTTTTCTTTGGACGTTTTTATACAATTATTAATTGCTTCAATCTTGGATTCTTGGCAAAGGACGATAATGAAAACGTGTGAAGATAATGTGTTTTTCTTTGCAATTTTCGAGCTTTAAAGTTAAACCCAATCTATCTGAATTTAGCATGGATCTAGAGGTGATCATGGACCAGGTTAAGTCAAGTTTGAATCGGGTCTCAATAGAATTTTAGGTTCATTTTCTAAGTCCGCGCTCAATTCGAAAAATAGGCCTAAAATTTTACTCAAACTCAATTGGGATAAAAATGCTAAAACCTAGTCTGACTCGGCCTGTCCGTATTAAATTTTTTTATATAAAAACAAATTTTAAAAATATAATACATCAAATACACTAAAAACATTAAAATAAATGTTTCCCAATAAATTAAAAAATTATTTATACTTAAATAACACTAAGATAAGTGCAACTTAGCAAGCAAATATATAAAATAAGAGTTATAACGTCCAAACAATAACAACAAAATAGTAGCAATATAATAACGAAATAACACCAAAACAATAACAAAAACAGTGAAAATAACATTTTTTTTTTTATAAATTTGGGCCGAGTCTAGACCAAAAAGACTTATCCGATGCTTGACTCATTTAGAAAATGGGCCTCATTTTTTTTTACCTAAACTCATTTTTCAAGCCTATATTTTTATTCAAACTCTTTTACTTTCTGTATAAACTTTTGAGCCAAATAACCCAACTCATGATCAGGTTTATATGGATGTAAAACAAATATTTTTATGTAAATACAGTTGTTAAAATATGTATACTTGAGAATTGACGTGGAAGTTGCGATGAAGATGACAAAAAAAAAAAAAGCCTCGTCGTTGTCTTCGCAAAACATAAAACTAATCGTCAATAAAACATTAAAAGATTGTATCATCTACCAGTATCACACGTTGGGATTTGCTTATAAATGTTTCATTTTCATCTCTAAGTTGTTCAAATCAAGAGTTTGACAATGATAAAGGTGTTGTTCTTTGCAATTGTCTTAGCCCAAAAAGCTTTTTCTCAAGGTATAAAATGCTACTCCTTTCTTATCATTTGTTCATTTTTGTTAAATTCGCACTTATTTTTAAAAAATTAAATTTAACCTAAACCTTTTAAAAAAAATCGAATTTGATCATCAACATTTTAAATCAAAATATTGATCAAAACGTTAAATTTTTAAATATGACGGTCCAATAGCAATTGACATGTACTTCAGTTTTTAATTTTTTCTTTTAATATTTTTAAAATTTTAAATTATTTATTGACGTGTCATGTCAATATGAAGTATACATGTATTGTCACACATTAAAAAAAATTGATATTTTAGTTATCATATTTGTTTAAAAAAATTTACGACTTTTTGAAAAGTTAATGTGTAAATTTACCTAAAAAATAATAAAAATGAAATTAATAAAAACTGTATATAATATGTAACCGTTCTTCTAATGTAACGTATACTTTAAATGGCTTCATAAGATACATGGGATTGGGTGAGGATAGACTGTGGATCAGACACAAGCTATAAAGATTCAAATGGTGATACTTGGGATTCAGATGATGATTACATTAAAACTGGCGACAATAAACAAGTCGCTTCGACCAATTCTTCCGATATCGAGCAACTGAATACATTACGTGTCTTCTCGGAACAAAACAAGAACTGCTACACTGTCCCTACACCAACATCAGCCAGATACTTTGTGAGAGCTATGTTCTGGTATGGTAACTATGATGGCCTTTCTAAGCCACCGACTTTTGACCTCGAGTTCGATGGGAACAAATGGGCTACCGTTGTGACTAATACTACTAGTTTCACGTATTACGAAATGATTTATGCAACCAAAGGGGACAGTATTAGTATTTGCCTAGCTCGAACTCGAGATCAAGAGTTCCCTTTCATTTCCAGGTTGGAATCTTTGCCATTGCCTGATGACATGTACCCCCAAATGAGAAGGGATATGGCTTGGTTCATAAGCTATCGTTACAATTACGGAGCCGATGATAGGATACTTGGGTAAGAAGTAACCAAATTTGGGATCTTTAAACATGTTTGAACTTCTTTAAACAATGAGTGCTTGTATAGGTACCCTGATGATCAATATAACCGGATATGGGAGCCTCAGATACCACCTGGCTTAGATTCGGTAACTGCGAATTTCACATCCCTCGACGAAACATCTGTTAATGTCCCTCCTGATTCTGCAATAATCAAAGCAGTTGAAGCAAGTGCTACGGATACAATTAACTTAAGTTTTGGTTTTGACAACGTGAGCCACCTCGACCATGTCGAAATGTACTTCACCGAGCCATTCTTGGAAACTAGTGAGACTAGATCGTTCAACATAACCGTGAATGGAAGTTCCGTAAACACTACAACCCCGGAATACCAGATCTGTACCAGTGTATGGGCGAATTTACAGTCCATCGGCACTTTAGACATTCAATTAGTACCAACGGAGGATTCCACATTGGCACCAATAATAAGTGCCATTGAAGTTTACACTATTAGCCAACCTCTTGTCATTGCAACTACATCACAAAATGATTGTAAGACTCATTTCACCCTAAAATTTTTCAATTCCAACACATAAAATTTCTGGTTTAACTCGGTATTTGTTAAGAAGTGGACGGGTTAGAAGAGTTCATCGACACGTTCGACCAATTGAAGGGATGGAGTGGAGACCCCTGTCTACCTAATGACACCATTTGGCAATGGTTGAATTGTAGCACTAATCAACCTCCAAGAGTAACTTCAATGTACATAAAACTCTTTTCATTCTTTAAACATTTCTTGCGTAGTAAGAAAGTTCTTTGGGAGAAAAAAAAACTTCTTTTCGACCAAGGGCGAAACTAAGGGGGCTGGCAATGGCCCCGACCCCCCTAAAATGGATTTTCCATTTAGGCCTTTTAAAATTTTTAAAAATTTTAATTAGTAAAGGTGAAATTGTACTTTGGCCTCCCTAAAAATATAAAAATTTGATTTAATTCTTTAAAAATTATAAAGATATAGGCTATTAAAATGGTAAAATTACATTTTTACTATCGTAAAAATTACAATTTAATTTTGGCCCTCCTAAAAAAAATTCCTGATTTCACCCTTGTTTTCGACTCCATTGCTGTGAAAAAAATGTTAACATATGTTGCAGATATCTTTCTGGTTTTGGTCTCCAAGGTTATCTCCCAAATTTTAGCCAAATGGATGCCCTTGAAGTAATGTGAGTTATTTAACTTTTCACCATCAAGACTATTATATTAAAGGATAAACTACGAGTAGTTAACCAACTATTTATAAGTTTCTTTTTTATCACTCAATTATTTAATATTTTTTTCATTAAAGAGTAGGGTTAAAGTTATTATTATTTCAATTTTTAAAGTTGCCAAGTTATTATCGTTTCATCGGTAATTTAACTGCTGTGACCAATTTTTTTTTTTTTGAATAATTGGTAACTATTTTATGACTTTTCACCTTTTAATGACTAAAAAAATATTTGTTAATAATTGAGTGACTACCAGAACAATTTACCCTTAAATTAAAAACATTATCACCCACTGGATGTTTGGTTTAAAGCACTTATAAATTTGCTGTTTTCTGTTTCTTTATCATGAATCAGAGATTTGCATAATAACAAACTTTCAGGGGAAATTCCAGATTTTCTTGGAAAGTTACCGAACCTACGATTACTGTGAGTAACTTGTTGACATTCCAGCACGTGTGTGTGTGAAGTATTCATATTCTAAATTCTCAAACTAAGTTTTTTTTACAGTGACCTCCGAGACAATGATTTTTCTGGTTGTGTTCCACAATCAATAACCAATAACAAGCAAATCAATTACATGTAAGCAGGCAGGCAGGCAGGCAGGCTCATCATCAAGCATTACTTTTCATGTTTCCAACATTTCGAACTAACTGTTGTTCCACGTTTATGTCCGGGCAGGATTGATGAGAACGAAAACTCAAGCTGCCGGAAAAGCAAAAATGCGGCGACGATAGGGTCGAGTATCGGTTCAGTTATAATGTTAGCGCTTCTTGTTTCTTGCTGTTACTATTGTTGTTGTAGAGGATCAAAACAAACAGATCCTTCTCCAACTGAATCAACCGTGGAGTTCATTCCGGCACCGGCACCGGCACCGGTACCACAGGTTATAGTGCAGCAGACAGTGGAAGTACATCAAGTTGTAAGAAATTGAGTTGAGATACCTTTATCAAAATCACTAAAATGATCCAAGGATTTTATTGAGACAAGCCTGAACCTTATTTCCTGTTCCTGTGATTGTAATAACTGTGATGGAAACAAATATTCCAAGATAAATTAAAAAAAAAATAATTGAAAATTGATTTTAACCGATTTTATTACATGCGGTTTATTTTCAATTCAATTATTACTTAAATGAATTCAATTCAAATTAAATTGATTTTCGCTTCACAAAATAAAATAACACAATTATCCAAACCCAACCAACTTCTATTTTTACCAACTTTAATTTTTAATAATATAAAATAAATTATTTATATTTAAGTAAACTACACCAAGTTCACTAAACAATTAATAAGTTAATATTTTAATCACCCAACTTTAAAATATTTCAAAATAATCATTGAACTATTGAAAAAAATTTATTTATATCATTTGCACAATTAAGTTTCCTTTTTCCTTCTTAAAAAATTTGACTAACGAGCTCCAAACTATGATCAATACGATAGTTTAGTACCCATCGACAAGTAAAACATACCTTAAATTCAAAGTTAATTTAATGGCCAATGTTGAAGATTGAAAAACAAAATTATTTAAATTTTGGTTCACATATATTCATTGTTTCAATAAAAAAACTAAATTGTAAAAGAAAAAAAAATAAAAACTTTCAATTGATGCAAGCGATACAAGCATAGAAGGTCATACGACAACAATTTTAACAGCCTAGTAACTTGAATGAAAATTTTTGGATAGTTCAACAACCATTTTGTAACTTCTTGAAGTTGAGTAATCAAAACATAAACTTACTAATACCTTAGTGACCTAATAGCTTAGTCACATTAGATATAATTTATTAAAAAAAAAAAAAAAAAAAAATGAACCAAATCCACCCAAACTGATATAAATCGACCCAATTCAGTTCAGTTTTTAAGAACCAAAATATGACATAGTAACTTCACTTTTTCTTTTCAAAACCGAACTTCACCCTTAAGAACAACAGCCTTGACAGTTCAATTCCAGGTTTACTAGGAAACAGACTATGACAACATATTGGAAATGCCTTAAGAATAGATGGGAAAAGAGGCTACAAATATTGGCTACTCATAGCTTTACAATGTACACCAAAAAACAGAAGAAATAACTTGTTAATGTTGAGGTAAAGCCGGTCTTTTTTCCAACATCTCGTAATGAACGACAAAATTGTCCTGCACTCGAAATATATAGGCAGCTTTCAGTAACTACAACTAGAGTAGTGAGCGACGTAAAATGTACACGTATATAAATGCTGTGGGAATATAATAGTGTTCCAACCTTACGGATTGTTTCAAATGACTTCGGATCAAAACAGTGATAAGAACCTCTCTCATATGTGTTTGTCTTAACCAGTGGCTCCACATTGGGGATTCTTATGAACCATGATCGATGCTCCTTGTGGTAAAACCAGCCTCTATTATAACTGCCAATAAGAGATGTAAAATGAAAAGTTGGGAAAAGATAAAAAAAAAAAGGAGTGTATAAAGCTTGCAGAGTTCATTTAGTAGAGATCATACAGTTCATTTGCGGCATATAGTTGAGCTTCGTCTTTTGGCATGCTGCATGGCAAACAAAGAAATAAATACGGCCAAGAATAAGATCTTTACGATATTCGAGGAAAAAAAAGAACAATAGTCAATAAAGAAAACAAACCTGTAAAATATATAGAACAATGCATCCACAGAAAATTTCGAAAAATAGCCTTGCTGCATGCACCAAAAGGAAATCAGAACTATAGTAGAAAATTCACTAATTCTGGCAGTTAAGATAAGCGAAAGCCAGCTCACATGTAATGCAGGTGGTTGCTTAGCGTAATAACATTGTGGCACGGTGAACTCTGGGTCACCCTTAGCTGGTTCATCAGACCACGGAGAACGAAAAGTCTTGTGAAGATTTTCTGATGAATTTAAATTTAAACCAAGTGTTGTCAGATCGATTCCGAGTGCAAGGGAAGTCAAATCAGGATCGGTCATCTTTATCACACTTTGCAAACCAAGTAAACCAAATGGGTCTGGATTAGACTGTGTGGCTTGCATTGATTTCATGCCTGGTTCCCTAAATGATTGATTGACAGCTGATATCTGTTGAAGACGAAATTGGGAAGGGTTCTGATGTTGCTGATATTGCTGAATGAGCTGGTCATAACCCATGCCAGAAACCGTATTTGAGGAATTTAAAGGTCTTAGTCCAACTCCAGGTGGTCCGTTGGCCTAAACCAAAGATGAAAGAGGATGTTAGAAGTAATTATATTTAACTTCTATCAAATAAGAAAAAATAATAATGCACAAATCAAACGCAGGCATAAATGGCGTCCAACAAAAGGAAGTCAAACCAAATTCATCATCTTTCAATGGAACCTATTTTTCAGCAGGCTGTTATATGAGAAAAAGGGCCCAATTTCACAATCTTTCGGTTTGATCGGCAATGAACCTCAATTCATCTAAGCTACTAAAACACTCCTCAATTTGATGTTTCAAATCAGTTGAGGATCTGTTTCCTCCTACCACCTAATAAGTAATAACTCCCTAATTTGTAATTATTAGGTTGCAAGAAACCATCTACATCACCAGACTGTCACACCTGTGAGTGGTAGCTTGAATGAGATGACGGGAATATATCTGAGCCATGTAAATGGAGAAGATCTTGGTTGTTTCCAGGTGAAAAGGAGACCCCGCTACCACTGGCTGATGGAGCATGTTGCTGTTGCTGCTGTGGGCGATGAGATGAATAAGATCCACCCAAGTTAAATCCTGCTGATCTCCCCATCTGTGCGAATTGCATGCACATATTAGAGAAAACATCTCACAGTACATACATCATGAAGATAAAATATACTTATTTTTTACAAAATGAAGGAAAGGAAATACATAAGTCATAATATGCCAGCAGGCCATTATTAAAAATAAATATACAAAAAAGCAAATAAACCATAATTTTTCAATTTTGTAAATAGACTCACAGAGAAGTGCTGAGACTGCATCATAGACATGGTATTGTCATGTAGTTGTTCTTTCTGGTGCAAATCCATTGCATAATCAGCATTACCACCTGTACAATATTATATAATAACGGCCGAGAACATAATGGTTTTAAAAACAATAATTGCATTGTATAAATAAAAAGTAAGTCATTAAATGTGATAATAATACTGCCATAAAAATCAGTAAACAGCTAATATACTAAAATGACCACAAAATCAAGTACTGATATAACTTCAAGCTGGATTCCCATGTACATAAAAAGTGAGAAAAATTTCTGTCAACCAGAAAATAAACTGCATTAAATCATAACAAGGTTAAAGACTATCTGTGAACCTTTAAATCCTGGTAATGCAGGGAAATCTTCATTCTGAATGCTGAACTCTTGGTTTTGTTGAACAATGGGACTAAGACCTTGTTTTCGTAATGAACCTGAAATAATTTAACTTAGAATGTTAGAATTTCAGTACAAGGGGAAAAAAAAGGGAGGGGGGGGGGGGCAAGTGAAAGTATCAGAAAGCATTCTTCTTTAGTTACCCAATTGTCCTTGAGGCCCACCAGCAGAATTAGGACGACTTGTCAACTGAGGGAAATCACTGTTTATGTCAAAAGGGGAATTGTCATTTGAGTTCACATCATTCAACATGCCCATAGAACTAAGATTGTTCACAGCTTGAACATGACTCTGGGAAAGTGGACCCCCAGCAGTTGGATAAGAATTGCCTAACATTGAAAGTACCTGAGGAGATCCTGAATGCAGCAAGTGTCATTCAAATAAAGATGTGCAACTAAGCCAGTAAATCCACTAGGCACAAATTCCATAATACAAAAGTAATAATCAAATAATATAAAATTGAAACATATATCCAGAATCTGTTAATAATAAGAACCACATTACTAGCGTGCACCGAGAAGCTATGTAGAGCAATGCAAGAAAAGGAGCCAAGCCAGAAGACTCATCAAAAGAAAATGACAACGAGGGATGGTAAATTAACCAAAATTTTTGGCCATTGTACTGATTTAAGCCTATGGAAATCATAGCCAGCAACACAAGTAAACAGTGGTCTTTTGTTGCCAACAGCAAAATATACAGATCATTGTTCACAGTAATGTACCTTGAGGAAGCACGCCACTCATCAACCGATTCTGTCCCTGCACAGTTAAACTTGCGGATCCACTATTGCCACTTAAATTCAGACGAGATGCAAGACCAGGCACAGATAACCCTCCACCAGAGCTTAATGTCCTCCCGATGTTGCCCCCACCAACCATGTTTCCCATAGAACTTGTTATCCTAGGACCTGCATTTCCCAGAATTGGGGATACTCCCAATCCTGGAACAGCATTGCGGTTACCGATTCCTGCAGAGGTTGGGAGAATACCAGGTATAGAGCCACCAACTCCATTTGTGTTACTACTAAATCCAGGGTTTCCTACAATACTAATACCTCCTCTATTGGTTACTCCTGAATGACCATGGGAGCTGCCGTGAGATAACTGCAAAATGGTATTTATAAGAAAACAAAGTACATAGTACAAGAATGCAAGAGTTTATTTCCTTCCTATTATTTTTCATTTTTATGGGGGTTTGTCCTAATGACATGCATGAAGGGAGGAGATAGTCTGTAGAATTTCTTTTGCTGCAATAAAAGAAGTCAAACTACAGTACAGTGGGAATATTAGAACTACCTGAGAAAGTGCAACTGGGAGATTATTTGATGCAAATCTTCCACCAGAAAGGCTCCCAGTAGGTTGTTGAACACCACCAGTTGGAACATTACTTAACGTTGAGTTTCTTGATGCAAGCGTGCCAGGCAGGTTGGGAACATTAAAGCTACCATGAATATTATGCAGTCCCTGAATAGAGCCTGCAAAAAACAAACAACACAATTGCATGAATTCAAAAGAACATAGGTGAATGGAAATCCAGTAAAATTTACCCACCAGTGTGATGGAAAACAGGGGAGGCAGCACCAGACTGACCAGAGAAAGATGTTGCAAAAGAACGTCCGCTACTGTCTGGAAGATTAGATGCCGACCCGTTGATAGAAGACTGCAACAAGATGCACAATATAGTTTCCAGTTAGAAGATAGACACGTGATACAAAAACACAGACAACAATTAACCAGGAAAAGAATGCAAAAACACTAACCAAATTTTCAAACCAATTTACGGAACACCAATGACAAACAACCAACCAACATATTTTTTACCCTAAGTTACTAAAAACCAGCATTCCACAACATGTTATCACAAGCATATACACAAACACAAAACAAAGAAACAAATATCTAGTTATCTTCAGCTAAAGAACTAAGTTCATCTGTAGAAGCCACACACTTCATTTAGATAAAGGAAAAATAACAAGTCCAAAAACAAGAATAATGTTCTAAAAGATTGCAACTTCTAATAAATTGTTCAGTTAAAGTAACAATACATTAAGTAATCCCGACATTGCACGAGTGTCAATAGGTAATGCAAAAAATCATTCCTCGGGAAGCAGCCTATCAGTGTCTTGAGTGTATGTAAACAAAATCCTGATCTGCGAAGCTACTACAGTGATTATATCCTGAAAGGACAAACGCAATTGTGAGAAAACTAATCCCGAAATGACATAAATGAGGTGTTATTAGCAATAAACACCCTAAAATACTTTGACATATGTAGAACAACAATTCAGATAAAATTTGAAAGAGATGAACTCAGTGCGATTCAAGATCAAATTCAAACGAATCCAGATCGATTCAGAAGAGAGAGCGACAGTACCTGAAGCTAGATCAACGAATGAGAGTGATCTTTGATTTTCTTTTCTCTACCTTTTTTTCAACTTTTGTATGGGATTTCTTAAGAGCTGAACCAAAGAACGAGCTTTCGCATTTCTGTTTGGGTCCAATTTCCCTGTTTATTTTTTTTTTTTTTTTTTTTTTTTTGCCCTAAATCTAATGGGCTAAATAAAAATTAAAGGGTAAACTAATTAGTAGTCACTCAACTATTAGTGAATTTTTTTGGGTCATCCAACTATGAAAAATTATAAATTGATCTTTCAACTATGAGTAAATTTCTTTTTTGGTCACCTAATTATGAAAAGTTAAAAAATATCACCCAATTATGAAAAGTTAAACAATTTTTCATTTTCTCTCATTCTTTTAAATTTAACCCTCAATGTCAAAAAAAAAAGTAAACTATAAAAAAATTCAAATTACACAATATATAAATATTGAGGGTCAAAGTTTTTTAGAATCAAAACTAAATTGACATAATTTATAAATGTTAAGAGTTAAAGTTGTTATTATGTCAATTTTAAAAGCCGCTACCGTTAGCCCGTTGGTGACCAAAGAGTACAAAATTGAGTAATTGGATAACCATTTTATAAGGTTTTATAGTTACGTGACCAAAAAGAAATATACTAATAATCGGGTAACTACTAGTGTAATTTACCCAAAATTAAAATAATATAAAATTGCAGAGAAGGGATAAATTACATGAATAACTATCCAATTAATGCGATATTTTTTGGACAGCTAAATTATAAAAATTAGATTTCTTAATTTATATTTTTATAGCATGTTAGTATTTATAATAATATTAAATATAACATATTTATATAAATTTTAATATATAAATAAAAGGTATATAAATTATATGATGTCATTAGTGGATCAAAAGTTTAATACAATCGATCAAGTTTGAAGAGACAACCAAATTCAATGATATTAATAAAAACTTGCTAGTTTTTCGTTGTTTATAATTATCCAAATAATATCTCGATTTGCAGGGTGAAGTTAGAAAATTTTTTTAAAGATGACAAAATTAAGTTGTAATTTTTATAATAGTAAAATATAATTTTATTATTTTAATAGTTTATATATTTATAATTTTTTAAAGGATTAAATTAAATTTTTATTATTTTTAGGAAGACTGAAATATAATTTTATTTTTACTAATTTAAAATTTTTAAAACTTTAAAGGACTTACATAAAAAAATTCATTTTAAGAGTGACGAAACCCTACGAGCCCCTCTAATTACGCCCTGTCAATTTGCTTAATATTATATGTTCTTATTTTTTCGTAAGAAATGACTTAATAATCTATTTTCTTTCAACTTCTTCTTAAATCATCTTGAGTTGAATTTCAATCATTATTATTAGGGTGTGTTTGATAATTTGAAATTTTAAGTTTTAAGTACTGAATTTTTACTATTAAAGTTTATAAGTACTGAATTTATATTAAAAAGTGTTTGATAAATTAGTAAATATAGATTTTTAAAAGATTTAATTTTAATCTTATTAATATAATATTTTATATTATTTTGGATGAAAACTGAGTATGTTAATTTGAATATCTCTTTTTTTTTTATAAAAAAATAATTTATTTCAATTTTTTAATAAAATAAAATTAATTTAATATTTTCTACATTAAATGATAATAGATTTATAAATGGGTAAACTACACTCAATGTCACTATATTATTAGTAATTTTACGTTTTTGTCACTTAACTTCAAAAAGTTACAAAATGGTCACTAAAAAGTTTTCATTTAAGTCATTGGGTTATTAAAACCGTTGTTATATGGCTTTCTCTATTCACTCCGCCTACACCAATCGAAAGCTCTTCTTCCCCTTCTCTTCTACAATTCAATTTTATTTTTATGAAAGAGCTTTGAATGTCACGAATCTACAAATCAAAATCCAAACAGTTTTTTTTTCTGATCTCTGACACTGACCATCAGACGACTTAGATCCAAGGTATGTTCTTCTATTCTTTGAGGGGTACTGATCCATCATACCAATCATCAAATCGTCACTTGAAACTCGCTAGCCGGACTTCTAAAAGGAAAAACTTAATAACAGTGTGACTTAAATGAATGCTTTTGAATAGTTCAATGATTATTTTGTAACTTTTTGAAATTGAGTGACCAAAATGTAAACTTACTAATAGTTTAGAGACCTTTGGTGTAGTTTACCCTTTGTGAATTCATGGTGTCTTTATTTTTGGTTCCTAGATCTATATATTATTCTAGTATAGTTCCCTCCCACACTTCGCGTTAGGTTGATTATCTATTTTTTATTAAATTATAAAATAATTATATCATTTTTATAAAAAATCACAATAAAATAAAATAAAATAAGACATTATAACTAAAACAATATTTAAGTATCATACTATTTTTATATTTATTATTAAACCAATGCCTCGTAGGCTATTTTATATTTATTACTAACTTAAAAATAATATAATAATTAACTAATATTTTTCAAATATAATTCTACTAAATAATGCTCATTTTTATTTTAAAAAAATATACTTTATTTAATCCATGTATATCGATTTTCTAGTTGATTTTTTTACTATTATGCTAATATTGGTGGGTCATAATATATTAAGCCATATGATTTGATAAGTGATACATACATGTATACGACAATTAAATTTTAATCTCTAACTAACTAGTGGACCAACAGTAAAATGTCTTGAAAGGTACGGATGATAAATATTACTCTTAAAATTTGTATATAAAAATGAAATTATAATGTATAATCATTAACTCGAGTTTAAATAAAAAAATAATTTTTTAAGAGAGATACACATGAATTTTGAAAATTTGTTTTTTTTTTTTAAATAGTAGAACAATATAAATGATTCTTTAATTTTAAAATAATATAAGTCATGATTTGTTCTTATCATCTGTAAAATTATTTATAGTCTCTCCCCAACCCTTAAATAGAAGGATAACGTGTTTCAGCGCACTCGAACCCACATCCTCCTGCACTAACAATAATATTAATACCAATTGAGTTAATACTCAATCGACAATAAGCCATACAAAAATTTTACTGACCCTTAATTACTTAAAATTAACTTTTACAAGAATTGCACTAAAATCATGACTTACATGGGTTAAAATATTGGAATGATGTATGATTAGAATATTAAATATTATCGATTAAATGTTTAAATTATAGAAAGAAAATTACACTTAAAGTCACTAAAGATTTAGTAAGCTTACGTTTTGATCACTCGACTTTAAAAAGTTACAAAATGATCATTGAACTATTCAAAAGTTTTCATTCAAGTCGATAAACTATTCGAAATATTTTATTTAAGTCATTGTGCTATTAAGGTTTTTTTAAGTCCAGCCAGGAAGTTCTAAGCGACGATTCGACGATCAGTACAGCGGAACAATACCAATAAACAAGTAGAAGAACATGCCTTATATCCAAGTCGATTTAACGACCAATTTCGAATATAAGAGAAGAAAGCTGTTTAGATTTTAATTCGTAGATTCATGACGTTCAAAGTTATTTCATAAAAAAAAAATTGAACTATAGAAGAAAAAAAGAAATGAGAGCTTTTGGTTGGTATAGGTGACACGAGTAAAAAATACCATACAACAACTATTTTAATAATTTTATGACTCAACTTACTAATAGTTTAGTGATTTATTTTACCATAATTATCTTCACTTACAAGAGCTAAAATATTGGAATGATGTATGCTTAGAATATTAAATATTATCTATTAGATAATAGAAAGATAGTACAAGTCACCGTCATGGTTGATTATTGAATGGGATTTTGCGATCAAATCATGTTCTTTCTATCGTTGTCTAGAGTGCGTTCCATGCACGCCTTGTTTGTAACTAGATCCTTCCCTAATGCCTATTAACCACTTTCATTAATAATAATAATAATAATAATAATAATAAATAAATAAATAGTATATATCACTCATAAATTATAAATAAATTTTAATTTAATCTATAATTTGAGATATAAATATTAGTTTCGTATAATTATATATATTAAATTTTAATTTTGGTTTAATTGTATTTATTTAAAAATATATATATTTTATATTAGATAAGTATAGTTATTTGTGTAAGTAATATGTAAACACAAAATAATGTTAGTAGTTTGCGAAAAATGAATTAAGTCAAAATATCGTGTATAAAATTACATAATATTAAAGTTCATGTTTACATGCCGATTGAGTTATAGCTCGATTGGCATGGGCATTGTTGCCAATACTGAAGGACGTGGGTTTAAGTGCGTTGAAGTGCATTATTCTTCTATTAATGAGAACTATACAATTTAGAAACTCTGTTATAAGAGTAGACATAAACTTCTAAAACTGAAAATTTATTAAACAAGAGAAAAACAAACAAAAAAAAATATAAAACTTAAGACAATACGGGTCCAAATCGACTCGTAAAATCATTTATTATTCTGAAATACTCTAAAAAAAGAAACATATTAAGAAGCTAAGGAATAGCCACCCACTTGGTGGGAGGGAGAAAAAGTCGCGCGATAGCCAACCTAGAGGTTGACACCGCCGCTGGGTAAAACAAAAAAGTATTTTTATTTTTAGATTTTATATAATTAAAAAAAATTCAGGTGAGAGAGTAACATGTCAGCACATCTTAAAAGAGTTCAAGTTCACGGAGCAATTTGGTAAAGGTTGCAAAATTCTGAGACTACCGTGGAGAGAAAAAAACTCAGGGATCAAATTGAAAAAAATATCAAATTTAGGAACTAAATAATAAAAACTTTAATGGTGTAAAACTGTAAATAATCGCTCCGGTCTTCACTCTTCACGTACTTATTTCTTTTGCATTTTAATTCCTTTTTTATCCTTCATTCCCTTGTTAATTATATTGAAAGCGAAGGCTGCCTTGCTACACGTATTCGTCGGAGACTATAAACTCGGCCAAATATTTGGGTTGGAATATAAAACAATAGATTGATGAAGACTGAAGACACAATTTCACAACGCGGAATTAAGAGTTAGTGGAATTTTTTTATTATGTTTTTTCCTTTTTATATCTTAACAAACCAACGTGGAATTCAATAAATTTGACCCAAAAAATGGAAAAAAAAAAAAAAGTGGAATTCAATAATATAAAGATTGCGCAACTATTTAATGAGATTGATTGAATAAATTTGATATAATTAATTCATATATATATTTAAAGCTTAAGTTGACATTTTGTGTCACATAATTAAGAAAAATGCTTTCTTCATTTAATTTGAGTAACAATCACTAAATTTCGATTTTCATCGCTCAAGTTTGAGATATACTATATATTTTAGTCTACTAAAGTTATCGACATTAATTTTTAGAAATTGTTAATACCATTAAACTTTGTCTGTAGGTCCATTATAATGTCAATTTTTTGTTATATGATTATTAAGTAAGTACTTTTTAAATTTCGAAATGTCGTGTCAATGAATATAACAAAAAAAATTATGTTATTAACAATTGAACCTAAATTTTTAAATCTGAAACAAAAAAACAAAGAGGCTAAATTCGTGAAAATAGAATTATGAGGGCTAAATTAAAATGTATGAAGAGTATAGTTATCTGTAGCATATTTCGACTTTATTATTTGATCCAAAAAATAATTAAATCAATGCGAAGCATGGGTTGGGAGCCGTTCTAATAGAGCTAAGTAAGAAAAAACAAAAACCGGATGAAATTGAGGTGTTTGGACGATTTACTGAATGCAAGTATATGAACATTATTTTTTTATTTTCAATTTTTATGGTGTAAATATTTTACATTTAAAATAGTGAAAATAATTTAAAAATTATATATATAAATTATTGATTATTTTTTATTACTTAAAAATTATTACTATTTTAGAAGTGGTTATGAAAAAACATTAAAATTTTATTAAATAATATTAAAAATTAAAATTTCCAAATCAAACCAAACCGATAATCCCCTAGAAATAATAATAATAATAAGATAGGGAGTAGTTGCAACTTGCGACTTTATTTATAGTTGTAGATTTTTCTCTTTATTTTCTTTTTTTGTTTGCCACAACTATTTGTTACAGCTGTAGCCTTTTGTTCTCCACTTTCACAAAATTGTCAACTACGTATGAAATTCCTTTTCACATTTCAATTATCCTTTTTTCTTCCCATTCTTTGTTTTATATTAGTATTTTTTATTTTCTAAATTTGACATTTAACACCACAATATTCTTGGATAGCTTAAGTTGTATGGTTTTTATTTTAATAAATATTTATTTAGAATTACTATGATTTTAAAAATATAAATAATTTTTTATTAAATCTTCTCAAATATATACTAGAAAACTAAAAAAAAAAAAAACAACCCACTAAGGTGGAGAGTAATTAATTTTTTTTTAAAAAAATCATCTGTTACTTAAATTTAAAACCTCTATTTTACCTACCAACATTAAAATACATAACAAGAAAACCCACTCTTCATAAATTTCCAAAATTTAATCGGCCCTTAAATGTATATTCAATATTATTTTATTATTCCCACTTTCTTACAGGAAAAATAATTAATTGCACTAATGACTAGAGGTGATCATGTGTTGGGCTACCCAGCCCGGCTTGACGGCCCGCTCGAAAAATGGGAGGGTTCGGGTAAAAATATAGGCCCAAAATATGGGTTTGGGCAAAAAAATGAGGCCCGTTTAGAAAACGGGCCGGGCCTTGGGTAAATCTTTTTTGGCCCGAGCCCGGCTCAAATTATATATTAAATATATATTTTATTTTTAATCAAATATACTTTTTAAATTTACATATTTTTTTTGTTTTAATATTTGTTTTAAATTTTTTTTATTTAATGAAAAAAGCTAAAAAAATTAATATGGGCCGGGCCGGGCTTGGATAATTTTTTAGGCCCATATTTGGGCCGGGCCGAGCTCGGGCCTAGAAAACGGGCCTAAAATTTTGTCTGGGCCCGACCCGACCCATGATCACCTCTACTAATGACTAAACAACTTTAAATTATAGTTCAGATTTAAGATTACTCTTTAAATTGAAAAATATATATCAGTAGCAAGTGAGTACTTTCATTAGTATAGTCATTATTCATATTTAAAACATGTGCTGCTAGACTAGAATAGGAATTGGATTTTCGATTATAATCAAATTCTCGAAAAATACAATATTTTTGAGGCTGAACTTTGGGGTATTTTGGATGGTGTGATTACGTCGCTTAGTAATGGTTTTAATAAAGTTGTGATTCACACTGATAATTTAGAAGTAGTTCAAGCTTTACATGATAATTTATTGGGAGATTCAGGTATTACAATTCTCAGGAGAGTCCAAAAGATAATGAGTACGGAAGGACGTTGGTTGATTCAACACGTTCCCAGAGAAGACAATCGTGTTGCGGACTGTTTGGCTAAATTGAGCTCAAAGGGGAGGACATGTCTCCAAGTTTATGACAAGTGTCTTCATGCTACCTCCAGGGGCGAAGCCAGGGGGGCTGGCATGGGCCCCGCCCCCCCTAAAAGGTAAAATTACTATTTAGGCTCTTGAAATTTTTTTAAAATTTTAAATTAGTAAAGGTAAAATTGCACTTTGCCCCCCTAAAATTACAAAAATTCGATTTAATCCTTTACAAATTAGAAAGATATAAACTATAAAAAATTAAAATTTCATCCGGCCCCCCCTAAAAAATTGTCCTGGCTTCGCCCCTGGCTACCTCAGAAGTTCTTATTCAAGATAAAGGTAGGGGAGTGATTGATCAAATGAATTTGATGTAATCTTTGTTTATTTTTTGTTTCACCAAAAAAAATTGAATATCACGAGTTAAAAATATATATTTAAAATTTTATTGATATTATTTGTTTGTTTAACATGTTAAATTCAAATTATCCATGCAATACGTACATACATACCTGTTTGTAATTTGATTCGCATGATTTAAATAAACTTCATTTTTTAATGCAATACAAATACTTTAAGGGCTTAATCATAATATTTTGAAATTCATAGATAACTTTAAAACTAAGATAATAATTTGTGAATGTCTAACAAAAAATAAATAGGGTAAACTACATTTATAGTCACCAAACTATGTTCTTTTTCCTTTTTTGATCATCCAACTATTCAATTTTTCTTTTTTGGTCACTAGCTAGTTAATAGAAATGGAAACACTCAAAAATCTAATATAATTAGGTGACTAAAAAAGATAAAATTTAATAGTTGAATAACTATTTTATAATTTTTTATAGTTGAATAATCAAAAATAAAAAAATAGTTGAGTGACTACTAACGGAATTTACCGAAATAATAAATAAAAGCATTTACTGAAATTCGCCTTCTAATAATAAAGATTTTTTTCCCCACCTGTTCCACCACCTTTTGAATCTTTGTTGCTTTTTTTTTTTTTTTTTAAATTATTCATTTTCATTTTCCCATTAATTTAAGAACATGAAAAAATGATAAAAAATATCTAAGGAATATGTCAAGAAAAGGAGGTTGTCACCTATTTCAAACCAGCTTGTGTTTTGTAAGATTTCTCAAAATTCACATGAAAAAACTCTGATAAATTCCCATAAGAGCTCCACAAAAAGGATTTCATATTCACTCAATGGGAATCTCCTAAAATCCAGGTTTCTCTATCCCCCCCCCCTTTTTATTTCATTTAAGCTCAAGGATTTGTGTTCTTTAGTTTACTAGTAACCTGTTACTGTTTCAGTAAGAACCCTGGATTTCAGCTCTTTACGTTCTGTTGTTTATTTCTAGGATTTTGCAAAAAAAAAAAAAAAAATGGGCTGTAGAGTATTTGAATTGCTGTTCTGGGTTTCTTTAATTTTGTGTTTTGCATGTTTGGTTAGAGGATTTACACCTGCAGATAATTACCTTATTGATTGTGGATCATTTACTAATACTACTGTGGGTCATCGAGTTTTCATGGCTGATAATTTAGCCTCAAAGCTCCTTTCAACACCACAAAGTGTTATTGGGAACATTTCAAAAGCTTCAATTACTTCCTCTGATGATTCCCCACTTTATCAAACTGCAAGAGTCTTTACCGATGTCTCGAAGTACACGTTTTCGATTAGCCGACAAGGAAGGCATTGGATTCGGCTTTATTTCTATCCGTTTGCTTTCGGTAATTATAATTTGAGCTTGGCTAAGTTCGATGTTTCCACCGAAAACCATGTTCTTCTCACCAGTTTCAGTGTTCAAGCTCCTCTTGTGAAAGAGTTTTCGGTTAATGTAACATCGAATAGCCTTGCTGTTACGTTTAGTCCTTTAAAGGGTTCGTTTGCGTTTATAAATGCTATAGAAGTTGTTTCGGTTCCTGATGAACTCATTCTGGATGGTGCTCATTTGGTTAAATCATCGATGGCATTCCAAGGGCTAACATTGCAGGCGTTAGAGACAGTTTTTAGAGTGAATATGGGAGGACCTACGGTCTCGTTCGAGAATGATACCCTTTGGCGAACATGGGTGCCTGACCAACGTTTTCTGGTAGAAAAAAACCTTGCCGTGAGTGTATCGAATGTTAGAGCTGTCAAGTTTGTCGAGGGTGGGGCAACTCCGGATATTGCTCCGAGTACTGTCTACGGTTCCTGTACCGAGATGAATTCTGCAAATGTAACCGGAGGTAACTTCAATGTGACTTGGGAATTCGATGTGGATCCGGGATTTCAGTACCTTGTTAGGTTTCACTTTTGTGATATTGTTAGCGATGCTCTTAACGAGTTGTACTTTAATGTTTTTATTGATTCCTTGATGGTTGTTCGGGACCTTGACTTGAGTACTTATTTGGTCAATGTTTTGGCTGCTGCATATTATATGGATTATGTTACAGATTTGGTTACTAGTAATAAGCTTCATGTAAGTATCGGCCCTTCTACTTTACCTGGCGCTGAGCCGAATGCCATATTGAATGGGCTGGAAATTATGAAAATGAACAATTCTGATGGCAGCCTTACTGGCTCGGAAACTATTAATGCTTCCGGTTCAAGTTCAAAGACGAACATCCGTTCTATAGTAGGTGCAAGCGCTGGGGTGGCTTCCGGGTTGCTGTTGGCTGGAGTTATCTTCATGGTTTGTAGAAAAAGAAGACGACAGACACTTCATGGGCAATCAAAGACATGGATTCCATTTTCGATTAATGGAGGAACTTCTCAAACTATGGGGAGCAAATACTCGAAAGGAACAACTGCCAGTCTCAATTCCAATGCTAGCTATCACATTCCTTTTCTTGCTGTTCAAGAAGCCACGAACAACTTCGATGAAAGTTGGGTTATTGGAATAGGAGGCTTCGGGAAGGTGTACAAGGGAGAACTGAATGATGGTACGAAAGTCGCCGTTAAAAGGGGAAACCCGAGGTCCCAACAAGGACTTGCTGAGTTCCAGACTGAAATCAATATGCTGTCCCAGTTCCGACACCGCCATTTGGTTTCCTTGATTGGTTATTGCGATGAAAAGAATGAGATGATACTGATTTATGAATATATGGAGAATGGAACACTCAAGAGTCATCTCTATGGCTCAGGTTATCCGAGTTTAAGCTGGAAACAAAGGCTCGAAATATGCATCGGGTCGGCTCGAGGACTCCACTACCTCCATACAGGCTATGCAAAAGCTGTTATTCATCGTGATGTGAAGTCCGCGAATATCTTACTAGATGAGAACTTCATGGCCAAAGTTGCTGATTTCGGGCTGTCGAAAACAGGTCCTGAAATCGATCAAACCCATGTTAGTACGGCAGTGAAAGGAAGTTTCGGGTATTTGGATCCAGAATATTTCAGAAGGCAACAACTGACGGAGAAATCGGATGTATATTCATTCGGAGTGGTTTTGTTTGAAGTTCTTTGTGCAAGACCGGTAATAGACCCGACGCTCCCGAGGGAAATGGTAAATCTAGCTGAATGGGCGATGAAATGGCAGAAGAAAGGACAGCTGGAGCAAATAATCGATCCTAACCTCAAAGGAAGCATCAGGCCTGATTCTCTTCGTAAGTTTGGCCAAACTGCTGAAAAGTGCTTAGCTGATTTCGGAGTGGACCGGCCCTCCATGGGAGATGTCTTATGGAATCTGGAGTATGCTCTTCAACTTCAGGAAGCAGTTGTTGGACGCGACCCTGAAGAAAACAGTACAAACATGATCGGTGAGCTTTCTTCACAAATCAACAATGTCGGTCCACTCGGTCCCACCTTTTCTTCCGTGCAGCTCGAGGGATCAAGTGTGAATGACCTCTCAGGTGTTTCAATGAGTAAAGTGTTTTCACAGCTGTTGAAATCTGAAGGCAGGTGACTTATATGAGATGGGAAAATCCTATTAAGCTTCTCTTTGACTCGGTTTTCACCGTTCCACCACGGCTTGTCACATTCGAGTAGTTTCTTTAATAACAAGGTGGAATGGTCTGAATTCCTTCGTTTTTTCGTTGTTAATAGCTCTTCCATGGGAGTTTCAAGTAAGCTTTAGGCAATTGACCAATATGTTTCAATTTAAATTTCTTTCTTTCATGTAGCTTTTGTTTCTGATTTGCCATGTCTATGAACTGATATACTATAATGTAAATTTCGACTTTTTTCGAGTAATAGGTGTATGATTACTTCGAGATTGATTCTTTTCTTGATTTTTATCTTGCTGCATCAGTGTTCCATATGGTACAAGAATATATGACCTTCCAAAGACCCTTTTACATGAAAAAACCCGAACCTGTTGATACCATTTTTTACGGTAAATTGCATGAAGTAACTGCGCGAAGCCGAGTTTGCAGTATGATAAATATACTTAATGACATTTATTGCTCTTGAAATTTGCTCATAAATATTTCGTACTTGTGTTGGAAGAAAATGGGATGAGATTTTCCTCATATTGAAAGAAAATTGTATCATCAAAAGCACTCAAAAGGACATTATTAGAACAGAATGGAAAGGGAAAATGGGGTATACTAAACCCTGTCAAAGCCACCATCTATGTTGCTTGATCTCGGGTCAGGTTTAAGCATAAAATTAACTTACTTTATACTTGCCCAAGCTCGGCCCGAAATATGAGCTTATAATTTTACCGAAGCTTGCTTATATTTATAAATAGTTAACCCAAACCCATTTTAGGTCTGTAAATATTATTTTTTAAAATTTTTTAAAAAAATTTATATTATTTTAATTCAATATTTAATAATTTTATATTTTTTAATATTTACATTATAATATTATGTATTACTATAGATTTAGTTTTTGTGTTATAAATTATATAATATATATAAATAACATAATATATTATAGTGTTATACACATGCAAGACGAGTCGAGTTAAGCTTTAGCTTTAAATGTTTGAGCTTGGCCAATCCATATTTTAAACAGATTTATTTATTTTTTGTCTAAACTTATTTTTCGGGCAGAACATTTTTGTCCAAATTCTTCTAAATTTCAAACGAACTTTCGGACTCTAACAATAACCTGACAGATTAGCAAGAAAAACCCAAAATGATTAACTAATTATGATAACAATCCAAGTATTGATTTAGCATCATAAATCATTGATTGTGTGCTCTAATTGTTAGGTGCTAAATACAGAAGTGATTTAAGAAACATACTAAAATTCCATAGTGGATTAATTAACCCAATAAAAGAACTTGTTTTGTAAGTTACATATTTTGGTCCTTTTTTCTACACTAAAAAACAGTGTTTTCATGATTGGTTTTTACAGTATGAGTGGGCCTGAAACTTTTTTTTTTTTTTTTGCTTCTTTTTTCTTTTGGATTACTTCTTTAATGTCATGATGGTCAAGAAAATGGTGCTGATTTGCTTCCCATCCTTTTCAAGAAATTGAAAACACAAAAGAAAAAAAAAAGTTGGGAATTTAAAAGCTAAACTCTAGGTTAGAAATGTCTCTAAAATCTTTGGCCTCACCCACCTCCACCACCATG
This sequence comes from Gossypium sturtianum, assembly GCA_025698515.1. NCBI lineage: Eukaryota > Viridiplantae > Streptophyta > Magnoliopsida > Malvales > Malvaceae > Gossypium > Gossypium sturtianum. The sequence continues at coordinate 166,262,973 of CM046950.1, forward strand.
CTGTCACCATCATGCCTATCTTTAATTTCCACAAATTTGGGGTTTTTCTTCTTCTTTTTTCTGTTTAAGAAATTAGATTTTACATGGTTTTATATACTTTATGTTTTTAATATTATGTGTTTGATATGAATATTTTCAAGATTTTTTATATATTTGAAAGATACATGGAAGATGTTGTCTATATACTTATGTACGTATATTTGGATATGTGTTGAATATGGGTAATGAAAATAAATATGAACAAAGGGTAAATAAGAGTAAACTGTAACCTTTAATATAAATGCATATAATTTATATATATATTCTTGTTTTGTTTTTAGATACATGAATGACAGTGACACAAACCCAGAGGGCAGAACCACAAAGCACAAAACCAGACACCAAAAGCAAAGGAACTTGAAATATAGCTAAATGTTTTATAATTTTATAAGGTGAAAATGGGTTTAACCATTAACATATCATGATATTATAGATATCATCACTCTATTTCCACCAACAAAGAGGGAAGTGAAAAGAAGGCATCAAAATAAATTTTTAAAAAAACTTAAATGCTATTAGAAAGCTATATAGAAACAACAAAAAAAGAAAAATGGAAGTTTTAATGGCTGAAAATGGTGGTTCAACCACCATGATCAGCCACATCAACCTTGGTGGTACAAGACAACAGCCTGCGGAACATAGCCAATAAGGCGGCAAAAGATACCTCTTTGGCCCTTCTCAGCGCCATACGCTTCTTCTTTGACTTATTCCTCTTTCTTCTTTCCTTCTTAACTCTGCCAAAACATTTAGTTTTCTCAGGCCCAGCTTCATTCCTATGGAAAGTATAGCTCCTAAGGTACATTTGCCTACATGAAATGCTATCAACCACGGTGGACCGCACACGACCGCCCCCGCAGCTGCGCCCGTCGGAGCTCAGTGACCTGACGAACTCGGCATCCGATTCCGGCCATTTGTAGAGGTTCACATATGTTGGCCTGATTGGGACCCTAGTGTCAGTGATGCAGTTTGAGATACAGGTTGAAGCCATTTTGGTTTAGGGGAAGTCTAGGCTAAAATTTCAATGCTTTAAACGAAAGATAACAGCAGAGAGATGGAAAAAAGCCTTCCTATTAGGGAGGTTTATTCAGTGATTTTTATGTGAAAAAAAACACATGTAATGATTTGCCATCATTTAGTGAATGTATGCCTGAAATAAAACAATGTTTTCTCATCATTTTGGGTCCATGTGTACATATATATACACACATTTCTATATGCTTTGCTGCCACGGTTCATGCTAATGAACCAAGTGTTAAATACCAAAAAGATGTTACAGGCAACTACAGTTCATTGCAAGAATCCATTCACAAAAATATTTTATTAGGTTAGAAATTGTCATTTTCTTTATATGTACTGACTTGAAAATGAAATCCCAATGTTATTTGCTTATCTCAGTGGGTTTCTACTGCTAATTTAACTGAAATTTATCAAATTTTGCATCAATGCATGAAGCTTACTGATTTTAACAGCAACTGTAAACATTTTAGAGTGATCAAGGACGAATTTTTTTCCTGCAAGTTTCAGTTCTGTGTGTTCTCACTAAGCTTTCCATGAATTCAATTACTTTATTTACTCTTTAGATTGGGAAAAGCTTTCAAATTTCAATATAGAAAACCCAGACACTAAAAAAATTCTGCATATTCCAATAAAATATGAAGTTGATAGCACGGGTTACAAATCATCACATCGAACAACAAGACCCAACTTATAGTTTCGATTAAGCCCTAAAGGATTCCCCTAATTACAAACCTAAGCCCTAAATCGACTAACCGCCAAATCCATACAAAGTCCTACCCTGCCTCTTCAGAGCATAAACCACATCCATGGCGGTCACCGTCTTCCTCCTGGCATGTTCGGTGTAGGTGACAGCATCGCGAATGACGTTCTCCAAGAAGATCTTGAGAACTCCACGGGTTTCCTCGTAGATTAAGCCACTGATACGTTTTACTCCTCCCCTACGGGCCAAGCGTCGAATTGCCGGCTTTGTGATGCCCTGGATGTTGTCACGGAGGACCTTACGGTGGCGCTTCGCTCCTCCCTTGCCAAGTCCCTTGCCTCCCTTTCCTCTTCCTGACATCTTCGATATCGAATGAAATTAAGAAACTTGAGTGATTTGGATAGTGAAAATGGAAACTTGAGGAACGTTACGAAATTGCGAGTTATTTTATAGTGGGAACTGGGCAGCTTTTTGTTGATATAGTGATCCGTGGGTTGAGCTTGAAGATAAACTACGGCCGTTGATTACTTATAATGAAGGGTTCAAATGAAGAGAAGTATTGGCGCGGATCGGTGACCTGGATTATTACCAGTTACTTTAAGCGCTTTTTCTTTTCCTGCTTGGGTTAAATCCAAGTAGCATCCCTAAACTATCATTCAGATTCTAAATTAGTCCCCATAATTTCAAAAATGTTTTCAATTGAATCCTAAAAGCATGAATATTGCATCAATCACATCTTTTTCGTTAGTATAGCCATCACTTTTAAGTGTTAAACGCCGGTTGTAATTTAACATAGAGTATTTTTAGAACACATAAATTAAATTACAAACATGTGTAGTTATCACATGATTTTCATTCCATTTAATGGCTAAATTGATACAATGCTATACTTTTACAATAAAATTGATTTATCATAATTTATCAAAATCTATTCTGATAGTTAAATTAAAGCTTCGTTTTTCCCCAAGTTTCCTTTAATGGCATCAGCTTCAAATTCATACTTGTCCAATGTTATTCCTCATCATATTCACCATCACGGATTCATACAACAAAAGCATCCTTTACCTCTTCGTCACATCCAAATCAAGTTAACCATAGATATCAATCTCCTACGTACAACAAACTCTTTGTTATGGTCTCAACATTTTGCAGAACCGCAACAACCTTCATCAACTTCTTGCTTCGACATTTAAAAGACTCAAAATCGACATGCCCTCTGCTTCTTACAACACCGTCATTCAAGAAATCATGGGATGCGGACTTGGAACTGCAAACAGGACATATGGTAGTGGATGATATTGTGAAGTCATGTATTTACATTCAATGATGGTGGAATCCGAGATCAACCAAGAGACTTTAATGAGTAGAGCTTTGGCGGAATCAAGCTCAGAGATTGAGAGGATTAACAATGGCATGGTCGCCAAGGTAGAGATGAAGAAGACTGCATGGTATGTTTGGAGGAGGTGGAGGTCGGTTTTGAAGCTTCTGGGATGCCATGTTCTCATATCGAAAAATACAAGAATATTGTAGAACTGAGTAGTAAAGATAAACTATGAAAATAGTATGTAAGAAATGGGTTGGAATGAATATCATTAAGATATTAATATTAAAACATAAATTTATATATTTTAGGATAAATATTAAAAAAGATTGGATAAATCAAATGGATAAGTGGTAACCAATTTTATGCTCCTTGTAGAATTGTAATTCCTAGTAAATATGGATTCCTTGCTCTTTATAAATAAATATTAATACAAGAATCGAAAATCTCAAAATCGATTGTGATAGTTAAGTTAAAGCTTTGTTTCTCTTCAAGTTTCTTCAATGGCTTCGGCTTCAATTTTGTACCCTTCCGATGTTATTTCCCACCATGTTCACCATCACGGGTTGATACAACAGAAACGTCCTTTACCTCCTCGTCACATCCAAATCAAATTAATCGTAGACATCAATCTCCTCCGCCATGATCCGATAATAGACAATTACACCAACTGTTTTTCTGTACAACAAACTCTTCGTTTTGGTCTCAACATCTTGCAAAACCGCAACAACCTTCATGAACTTCTTGCTTCGGCATTTACAAGACTCAGAATCAACATGCCCTCTGCTTCTTACAACACCCTCGTTCAAGAAATCATGGGATGTGGACTTGGAATTGCAAACAGGACATTTGACAGTGGATGGTATTGTAAAGTCATGTATTTACATTCAACGATACAAGCATTGTTGGTGGAATCTGAGATCAACCAAGAGACTTTGATGAGTAGAGCTTTGGCGGAATCGAGGTCAGAGTTTGAGAGGATTAACAATGGCATGGTTGCCGCTACCGAATCATCGATCAAGGAGATGATAGAAAAAGTTAAAGTAGAAGCTGGAGATGAAGAAAAGTGCATGATATGTTTGGAAGAAGTGGAGGTCGGATTTGAAGCTTCTCAGATGCCATGTTCTCATGTCTTTCACGATGATTGCATAAAAAAATGGCTGAAGCAAAGTCATTATTGCCCCATTTGCCGATTTGAGATGCCAATTGATTAAGACTAAGATTATAGAAGTTAGTGTTTATTGTTTATCCTTCATTTGTAATCTAATGCATGAAGGAATTGGATTTTATTACTCGTCAATGGGTTTAAAAGGTTTAAGTTATTACAGCAACGAGAATATCATCAAATTTGTATCTATCTGTATTTCAAAGTTGTTCTCTGAATTGGATCTCAAATAAATAGGTTACTCTGAGCATATTGGTCATACTCGTACTCATGCTCATGCACTCTTCCAATATAACTCCACTTTTTTCTCCCATTATTCTCTAAATACGTAATAAATAAAATATAAGTATAAATAAGAAGATAAATAGGGGGAAATATCACAAATGATGGTTAACGGGGGATATTATTATAAAGTAAGATTCTGGCAGTACTGGTGGAAAGCGGGATGGATGTAGGGATTTGGATGACTAGAGCTTTGACAGAAATAACTTGAGAGCTTGAGAGCATTAACAACGACATGGTTGCAGCTAATGAATCATCAATCAAGGAGATGATAGAAAGAGTCAAAGTAGAAGCTGGAGAAGAAGACTGCATGATATGTTTGGAGGAACTCAAGGTCGGTTTTGAAGCTTCTCGAATGCCATGTTCTCATGTCTTTCACGGTGATTGCATGGAAAAATGGCTGAAACAAAGTCATTATTGTCCCATTTGTCGATTTGAGATGCCGACTGATTAGTCTGAGATTAAACAACTTTGTGTTTTTCTTTCAGTCTCCGTTTTAGTAGCCATTGAGATAAAAAATGTTCTGAAACTTGGCCTGCTTTGTTATAGCTCCAGGCCACATCTGAGACCAAACATCAAGCAAGTGTTGCCAAAGTCTGTTTTAGTATCTTGAATGGCATGGCCAGTTTGCCTGATTTATCCAAAATACACCATCTTTTTATCCTTGCCATCTCATCACAGCACTGAAACCAACATATCCTATCCATAACAAACAACCTGGTTACAAATGAGGTTGTAGTTTTGGGAAAACGAAAAGGCTGCAGATACCGAGTGTGGCCAAAACACAAAACACTCAAAATTTTAACTTCTTAGACAGTGTGTGGAGAGCTGAATGGCGAGCTGTAACTTCTTTTCTTGCAATTTCTTTCTTACCAAACATAGTAAGTCATGTTTAACATTCATATAGTGTCTGCTTTCGTTGCTAACAATAATAGTAATGTTGGGGAAATGAGGGGTGTATACCCCATATGATTGGCCAGAGAAATATTAAAGCCTTGATTCTCTCAGTCTCTGTTTTGGTAGCCATTTAAACTTTCAATTCACTCAACATCCTCTCTCAAGTTGGAACCTTATTGGCAATGCCACCTTACATTTCCTAAAAGAAGAGAGCTAAGATGGACAAAATGACCTTCAATTTTCAAGAAAAATACGCAATTGATGATGCGAATTACAAATTATAACAGCGAACAACAAAACCCAGTTTGTATTTAACTGAGTCCTACAGTTCTTCCCCTATTTTATAACCTAGAACCTAAAACAACTAACCACCAAATCCATACAAAGTCCTACCCTGCCTCTTCAGCGCATAAACCACATCCATGGCAGTCACCGTCTTTCTCCTGGCGTGTTCGGTGTATGTGACCGCATCGCGAATGACGTTCTCCAAGAAGATCTTGAGAACTCCACGGGATTCCTCGTAGATTAAGCCGCTGATACGCTTCACTCCTCCCCTACGGGCAAGGCGTCGAATTGCCGGCTTTGTGATGCCCTGGATGTTGTCGCGGAGGACCTTACGGTGGCGCTTAGCTCCTCCCTTGCCAAGACCCTTGCCTCCCTTTCCTCTTCCTGACATCTTCGATATCCAACCAAAATTAAGAGACGAACGATTTGGATGATAAAATCAGAAATTTGAGGAGCGAAACTAAATTGCGATGTATTTTATAGCGGGAAACGGGGAGTTTTGTGTTTCGATAGTGATCCGCTAGATTACTTGTATCTTATAGTGGCCGTCGATTACTCTTAATGGAGGGTTCAGATGAAGAGAAGTAATGGCATGGATCGATGACCTGGATTTAGGGCGAAGTAGTCATTAAACCATTGATTTTGTTTTATTTTCATCTTTTAACGGCTAAATTAGTTATATATGTCTTCTTTTTTTTTCTTTTTCCTTTTTCTTTTGGAGCTTCCAACATGTTTATTGAGTGTACCAATATTTTTAGCGGTGGTCACAGTAAGGTTTTTTTTCTTTAACTAGGATGTGCAAAATCCGATTCGATTCAAAAAAATTTGATAAAAATTTTAAATTTTGAATTAAATAGTTCGAGTTATTTGAGTTAATCAAGTTATTCGGATCAATTCGAATAAAAAATTAAGTTATTCGGATCAATTCGAATAAAAAATTAAGTTTTTCGGTTTAACTCGAATATGAATTACACAATTCGAGTTATCCGAAAATCTGAATAAGAAAAGATAAAACTACGTCGTTTTGATAAATGTTTACTTTTTTAAAAGTTAAAATTCAAAATAATTAAGTTAGAAGGTAAAACTACGTTGTTTTGATAAATGTTTGCCAATCAAATTAAGAGGCAAAATCATTATATTGTTCATGTAGTTAAATAATCTTGTACTTCGTCTACTAGTTAAATAATCGGTCCATCTAATCGCAACATTAAGTATAAATAATAGGATTCGTTAACTCGACTCGATTTGACTCGAAATTTTTTTACTCGATTTGATTCGATTCGAAAAAAATTCAAATTGAGTTCGGTTGCTAAAATAGGATTTGTTAACTCGACTAACTCGAAAATTTTTGACTCGATTCGACTCGACTCGATCAAATACTCACCCCTACCTTTAACAATTACAAGAGTAGAATTATCATCATTAGCTTTAAATCAGAGCCTTAACAATATTTTTTTCATTGTCTCCTCTCTTCTAACCTCAGAAAAAATCTGACGGAGTGTTGGAAGCGGGTTTTTTCCTAGGATCCGATATCTCACTTCATTAAATTCTTTATTTAAACCAGCTAGAGATAAATAAGCTCGCTCATTCTCTTCTTTTTTCGTAGTTTTTACATTATTTCTAGAACACTCCCCGTTCATCATTATAACACCGATCCAGTTCTTGCCAAAAAGACATCATCTCGTTATAATAAAAGTTAACTTCCTTTACCCCTTGTCTAGAATTCCAGAGTTTTATTTTTAACTCAAAGATTTGTGAAGCGTTTTCTAAATTCAAATAGGTGTCTTTCACAGCGTCCCAAACATCTTTAACAGTTGGGAGAAAAAAGAAAAGGTTTTCCTACGGATGCTTCCATTGAATTAATAAGCCATGCAATTATCATAGAATTTTTTGACCTCCACTTGCTCATCTTTGGATCGCCCACCTGTGGTTGCTTGACTTCTCCAATTAAATGACCTAGCTTGTCGCGCTCATCAATTGCTAACTTTATGGACTGCGGCTATTCGAGATAATTCTTGCCATTCAGCTTTTGAGATGTCAACTGAAAAGAGAGGTAAGACACCTTTGTCCCTTTAAGTCATTGCACTCTCGATAGTTGTTTCAACGCAGAACTTTCTACCTTCGTTTGGTTATTGGATCTCTTATCTCCAGTGAAAGTTGTTTTAACCATGATGTTAATGGAGATTTAACCTAACTCTGATACCATGAAAGTTTTCAAGAGAGTATTTAATAGAACTGTTCTGTATTTTATCAACTGAAAAATTGAATTTAAATAAAGAAAAAAGTCATAACCTAATTTAATAAAGTTATAAATCAATGGAGTAAATCAGAAGAAAAATGTGGTTAAAACCTGTAAAAAAATAGAATGTCGATAATGGTAAGAAAAGAGAGAGAAAAATAGAACACACAAATCTTACGTGAAAACCCTTTTGGGAAAAAACCACCGACAGAGAAGAAGAAAATTCACTGTGTCGAATTCATATTAATACAAGAGGAGAGACGACTACGTCTATTTATAGGTTTGTAAAACCATATTCTAATCAAAGTCAAATAGAAGTTATGCAAAAGCATACTTCTATACAGATTTCACTTGTGCAACCCTCGTACAATCCTCGTAGATCCTCTATCTTGCTACTTTTATTTTTATTTAACAAGAATTTGAGAATATCTTTAACAAACCCAATTTAATTAAGTTATAAATTAGTTCCTTAGTCATTAAACTTATGAGCATAATCAGTTCAGCTGCAAAAATATACAATAAATACAGCAGAAAGAATGGTGTTATCAGATAGTGAACAATATATCTTGAAATGGTCATATATCACAATCATATATGGTATGAGTAAAAATTGACAGATTAGTTCCTTGGTTGTAGTGGCTATACAAAGACAAAAAATTTAATTGGATATAAGATTCAACTTTTCCAGTTCACTATAAAATACAACTATACAAGTTATGATTTCTGTTTTATGCATACTATCAAACAAATAGAAAAAAGAAGAAGACAAAATCTAGTTTCTTGGTGTTTCTAGACATTTTTGTGAATCTCATGGTTTGTATAAGCCTTTGCTCTGGTGCTGTACAGTAAGATAGAAAGGCAAGTATTTTTAAGTGACAGATTGTTAACAATGTTATCTGGAACTGGTTCATGAATTGTAATAATGTGTGATGATGCAGGTTTACATTGCATACTTGGGATCACTTCCTGATGGAGACTACATTGCTTCATCTCACCATTCCAATATGCTTCAAGCACTTTCTAAACACAGGTAGGAAGCCATTAGAGGATGTCCTTTGATGCCTTAGCAAAAGTGTTGGTCCATCAGTATGATTATCGATCGTTTTTTTTCCTTCTCTGCAGCTCTGTGGAAAATTACTTAATCCGAAGTTACAAAAGGAGCTTCAATGGATTTACATCTAAGCTAACTAATGAAGAGGCAAAGAAACTTTCAAGTAACTGGTAAAAGAAGGGCTGTCTTTTTGCTTCTACTTTTCTTTTCTTTTTTTAACTCAATGGAATTGCTAAATGATATGTTTTCACCAATACCGTTATATGCAGGCTCGAAAGGAGCGGTTTTGGTTTTTCCAAGTAAAGTTTATTAGCTTTATACAACAAGATCATGGGATTTCTTGGGACTCAATCAAACTGTTAAAAGTAATGCTGCCGCTGAGAGCAATGTCATTGTTGGTGTCACTGATACCGGAATCTGGCCCGAGTCGGACAGCTTCAGCGACGAAGGCTTCGGTCCACCACCCCAAAAGTGGAAGGGAGCTTGTAAGGTTGGCCAAAACTTGACTTGTAACAAGCAAAAATATTCCACTATTTCCGATCTCAGACCGCTATTCATATCCCTGATCCTCACAATGACTTGGTACTTATCTTTCAGTAAGCTTATCGGAGCTCGAGTTTACACCACGGATTCTGCCAGGGATACAGAGGGTCATGGATCACATACAGCATCCACAGCAGCCGGGAACAACGTAGTGAATGCTAGTTTCTATGGATTTGCTGAAGGAACTGCAAGAGGAGGGGTTCCATCAGCAAGGATTGCCGCATATAAAGTATGCAATGGTATATGGTGTACTTCAGACATCTTGGCAGCTTTTGATGATACCATTGCTGATGGAGTTGATCTTTCCATTAGGATCAGTCTTTGTGTCTGAATTCTACAGTGACCCTGTAGCCATTGGTGCTTTCCATGCAGCCGAGAAAGGTGTACTTGTTGTACAATCTGCAGGCAATAGTGGTCTAGCAGGGTTTCAATCTGTGGCAAGTGTAGCACCGTGGATACTTAGCGTTGCTGCAGGCACAACGGATCGTCATTTTATAGCGGCCGTCGATTACTCGTAATGGAGGATTCAGATGAGGAGAAGTATTGGCATTGATCGATGACCTGGGTTTAGGGCAAATTACACATTAAACAATTGATTTTGTTTTATTTTTATCATTTAACTATTAAATTTTTTAATTTAGTAATTAATTTTTTTGAAATTAAATATTTTAATTATTAAATTATTTACATATACCATTAATCAAAATTGTGTATTTGTCCGAAATAAGGTGTAAAAGCAAAATAAAAATAAAAATTAGGGGCTAGAAGTAAGTTGTATAATTTTATAATAGTTAAAATGTAATTTTATCATTTTAATAGATTAGATCTTTGTAATCTTTACAATATTAAATTAAATTTTTATCATTTTGGGATCAAAGAACAAATTTATCATATATTTGGTCAAAACATAAATTTACCAATTTAGCATTTGATCGAATTGAGTAAATATTTTTGAATTAGTCGAGTTGATGAGATTTATTTTATCATCCTAACTCGATTTAAGTTTTTTTTTTTAAAATCGAGTCAAATAAAATTAATTTTGAGTCGAATAAAATGAAATTGTTCGAGTTAAATTAAAACAAAATTAAGCATACCAAATTAAAATCTTATTACAACATAACTAATTTAATATTAGAGCATATAAATTTAAAACCATATATATTTGAAAACTATTTTAAAGCAAAATAAGAGGAAAAAAAAGAAAAAGAAAAAAATTTGTACCATAAACCTGATTGGTAACTTAGGTCCTCAAAATTAATATTTTTGAATTGTTTAAAATTTTTAATTTTTTATATATTCTTTACAAATTTTTCTAGAATTTTAATTTTAAAATTTTTGGAAATTTTTTTGTTTATTTTTTATTTTTTGTTGAGATGGACGAATTTACACATTTTCGAAATTGATAGGGAGTAAAGGGGCATTTACACTAATATATTATTTGAATTTGTAACAACCCAAATGGTGTAGGGAAATGTAATTTCAAAATCCTATTTTCGTAAACCGAGTTCCTAAATATTAAATAAAATTTATTTACAAAATTATTATGAAAATATATTGAAATTTAGATAAGTAATTTAGACAAAAATAATAATTAATTAAGGCTTTGGAACTAAATTGTAAAAATTCAATCATTATTGAGTTTTAATTAACAAAAGACTTAAAACTTGAATAAAAATATTGGATGATGATGATTCCATTAAGTTTGATTAATCATATTAATGATGATTAAAACATGATTAAGGTAATTAAACTAAATCATTTAAGGATTAATTAGAAAATAAATAATTTTATTTCTATTCAACCTAATATTATTTCTCACTATATTTATCAACAAAAGATCATACAAAAGACTTGATCTTACCTCCTTACTCCATCCAATTTACTTGTTATACAAGTTAGAAAACTAAATTGCCAAGCTTATACAATTAAAGATCAAGAAGCCCAATTTTCTTTTAGGGTAATAAACATTGTCACATGATTTGAAAACTTTGAATTTAAATTGTGATTAGTAAATTAAAAATTTATTTCTCGTCAAGATTTAATTATGAAGTTGACTTTATTTATATTTCAGTCTAAAATTATTTTTTACCATTTAACTTACATAAGATCATACAATAAATTCGTCCTTTATTTCCTTGTCACATTCAAATCCAAGTTAACCATCGTCTTTTACCTCCTCCGCACTTACGCAGAGACAAATTTAGGGGGAGCTGGCAAGGGGGGAATCCCCTAAAATGGAAAAATGTTATTTAGGCCTTTTAAAAAATTTTAAAATTTTAATTTAGTATTGGGCACCCTAAAATTATAAAAATTTGATTTAATTCTCTAAAAATGATAAAAATTTAGACTATTAAAAATTAAAATTTCATTTCAACTCCTTAAAAAAAATTTTCAAACTTCGCACTTGCACTTCCACCAACTTTCTTGTACAACAAACTCTTTATGTAGCACTAAGCACTGAAACCACTATAATAAGAAAATCAAATTTTATAAAAAAAAATATTTATAGTAATATTTTATAAAACAAACTAATAATAGTAATATTTTATACAACATTATATCATAAATCACAATCATTTATGGTAAGGAAAAAAGTTTACAGATACATTTCCAAAATTGCAGTGACTATGGAAAGAAAAAAAATTAAAACTCCGATATGAGATTCAATGTTTTGAATCCACTATAAAATACCACTTATGTTTTCTTTTATACTTACTCTCCAAAAAAGAGAAAAAAAAAATGGCAATGTCAAGTTTCTTACTGTTTGTTGACATTACTGTGATTCTCATGCTTTGTATAAGCCATTGCCATGGTGCTGTAGAGGATGACAGGAAAGTAAGTATTGTCTTCTTTTTATATCTTTGAAATGAATTTCTGATTATTTAAATTGTAATAATGTGGTCATGCAGGTTTACATTGCATACTTGGGAGCTGCTCCTGATAGAGAGGACATTGCTTCATCTCAACATTCCGCTATGCTTCAATCACTTTCTACACTCAGGTAGGACCTGTAATCGGCAATGATCGAGATCGGTTCCCTTTTAGTACGTGGGGTCACTCCGTTTGTAGATGACTAAACCGGTTTTGGACCATGTTTTTTTTTTTAATTCTCAGCAGCTCTGTGGAAAATTACTTAATCAAAAGTTATAAAAGGAGCTTCAATGGATTTGCTGCTAAGTTAACTAATGAAGAGGCAAAGAAACTTGCAAGTAAGTGGTAGAAGAAGAGCTGTCTTTTTTTTTTTTTTTCTCTAAAACTCAATGGTATTGTCTTAATGATATGATTTCACCATTGCTTTGTTATCTAGGCTTTAAAGAGGTTGTTTCGGTTTTTCCAAGTAAAGTTTATCACCTTCAAACGACAAGATCATGGGATTTCTTGGGGCTCAATCAAACTGTTAAACGCAATGCTACCGCCGAGAGTAACGTCATTGTTGGTGTCCTTGATACTGGAATATGGCCCGAATCAGATAGCTTCAGTGATGAAGGATTTGGTCCACCACCAAAAAAGTGGAAGGGAGCTTGTAAGGGTGGCCAAAACTTCACTTGTAACAAGTAAATTTGCAATCGGACGACTGTTATTCAAATCCCTGATTCAGTATTTGTTGTTTAGTAATGATATTTTAGTACTTATCTTACAGTAAGCTTATTGGAGCTCGAGCTTACCACTCAGATTCCGCTAGGGACACGGAGGGTCACGGAACACATACGGCATCCACAGCAGCCGGAAACAATGTACTGAATGCTAGTTTCTATGGACTTGCTGAAGGCATTGCAAGAGGAGGGGTTCCATCAGCAAGGATTGCTGCATATAAAGTATGCAGTGGTATATTGTGTCTTTCAGAAGACATCTTGGCAGGTTTTGATGATGCCATTGCCGATGGAGTTGATCTTATATCAGTTTCATTAGGATTAGAAATTCCAGTTGACCTTTACCAGGACCCTGTAGCCATTGGTGCTTTCCATGCAGCCGAGAAAGGTGTACTTGTTTTGCAATCTGCAGGCAATAGTGGTACAACAGGGTTTCAATCAGTGTCGAGTGTAGCACCGTGGATACTTAGCGTTGCTGCAAGCACAACCGATCGCCTTTTTGTTGACAAGGTCGTTCTTGGGAATGGGTGGAAGACATTAACTGTAAGAAATACAGTATTTTCTACTTCTGTTGCTCCGACTCTCATAGTTTTTTTTTTATTAGATACTAATGGTTTCCTCTTTGCAAGCAGGGATTTTCAGTTAATTCTTTTAGTCTTAATAGAACAAAGGTTCCATTGGTTTATGGGCTGCAAGTAACATCCTCTTGCGATGAGGCCCATGCTCGGTTAGTTCCATTGGCAAGTTGCATTTTGGTTGATTTAAAAAGATTTAGACAAGCAATATGTTTGATACATTGTTGGTCTTTTTTTCAGGGCGTGTTACAGCTATTGCCTGAATAAAACTTTGGTAAAGAACAAGATCGTTCTATGCGATGTGATGAACGGTGTAAATGCAGCTTACGATGCTGGTGCATTAGGATTAATTACGAAATATCAAGTAGAAAATGTTTCGTTTGTTGTCCCATTGTCCGCTATAACTTTAAGCTCCAAGGACTATGACTTGGTCATATCCTACCACAATTCCACCAAGTATGTACATATCGATGATTCGGATCATTAATTCGTTGGTTTTGTATATGTTAGGCTAAATAAAACTAAGGCTTTGCTCATTGTGTCACAGAGAACCTAAAGCAGAAATATTAAGAAGTGAAACAATTAAAGATAAATTTGCTCCTATAGTTGCTTCATTCTCTTCAAGGGGTCCGAATGCATTTGTACCAGACATTCTAAAGGCACGAATCGGTCTGATAACTTGTGTTTTATCGTTGTTTTGCTTGTTTTCTGTATACTAAATAGTTCCGTAAATGTTTTGCAGCCTGATATAAGTGCACCTGGAGTGGATATATTGGCTGCATATTCACCGGTTGCTTCACCATCGACGACTACAACAGATCCAAGGCGAGTTAAATACAACATAATATCAGGAACCTCAATGTCATGTCCTCATGTTGCTGGTGTAGCTGCATACGTTAAGACATTTCACCCTCATTGGTCTCCCTCGGCCATTAAATCTGCTCTTATGACTACTGGTAATCATTCATTGCCATTATTGTAACATATGTCACATTTTCGATCTTACATTAGTTTTCTGTTGCCTAGCTTTTCCGATGGATGCACCGAGGAATCAAGGTGCTGAATTTGCTTATGGATCAGGACATATCAACCCTGTAAAAGCCATTGACCCTGGACTTGTATACGACACCGTAGAAGGTGACAACATAAGATTCCTATGCAGTATTGGATATGATGAAGGTTCCATCAAAATAATAGCAGGAAACAACACCTCTTGTCCAAAGAACTCTACTAAAATGTTGCCAAGAGATTTCAATTATCCTACACTCACTGCTTTAGTTCCAGCAGGCAAGCCATTCAAAGTCACTTTCCATAGAACAGTAACAAATGTTGGTGTAGCAAGATCTACTTACAATGCAACAATAGCTACCCTGTCGGAACTCGAAATCAAAGTGGTTCCTCAAGTCTTGTCTTTCAAGTCTCTAACAGATAAGAAGTCTTACAATGTTACTGTTTCAGGAAAAGCTTTGGACAAACGATCAATGGTGTCTGCAACATTGATATGGTCAGATGGTACTCATGATGTTAGAAATCCAATTGTTATTCACACATATGAAGGTGTCTCTAGGGCTGTTTGAGTCACATGATTGAACCTGCTGCAACTGTTATTATTTGTTTTCAGTTGATGTTATATGTATGTTCAGTCAATTTCTTTCAATCTTATTAATAAATATTATATAAATCTTTCTGTGAACGAACTTTCCCGATACATGATTTTTGCAACACCCGAGATTTTCAGTGGAGTAAATCAGAAGAAAAATGTGGTTAAAACCCAATTTAATGAAGTTATAAATTGATTCCTTAGTCATTAAAGTTATGAACATAATCAGTTCAGCTGCAAAAATATACAATAAATACAGCGGAAAGAATGGTGTTATCAGATAGTGAACAATATATCTTGAAATGGTCATATATCACAATCATATATGGTATGAGTAAAAATTGACAGATTAGTTCCTTGGTTGTAGTGGCTATACAAAGACAAAAAAAATTAAATACTCCAGTTAATTGGATATAAGATTCAAATTTTCCAGTTCACTATAAAATACAACTATACAAGTTATGATTTCTGTTTTATGCATACTATCAAACAAATAGAAAAAAGAAGAAGACAAAATCTAGTTTCTTGGTGTTTCTCGACATTTTTGTGAATCTCATGGTTTGTATAAGCCTTTGCTCTGGTGCTGTACAGGAAGATAGAAAGGCAAGTATTTTTCAGTGACAGATTGTTAACAATGTTATCTGGAACTGGTTCATGAATTGTAATAATGTGTGATGATGCAGGTTTACATTGCATACTTGGGATCACTTCCTGATGGAGACAACATTGCTTCATCTCACCATTGCAATATGCTTCAAGCACTTTCTAAACACAGGTAGGAAGCCATTTTTTTAGAGGCTGTCCTTTGATGCCTAAGCCAAAGTGTGGGTCCATCAGTATGATGATCGATCCTTTTTTTTTCTTCTCTGCAGCTCTGTGGAAAATTACTTAATCCGAAGTTACAAAAGGAGCTTCAATGGATTTGCAGCTAAGCTAACTAATGAAGAGGCAAAGAAACTTTCAAGTAAGTGGTAGAAGAAGAGCTGTCTGTTTTTTTTTTTTTTTAGCTCAACGGCATTTCCTTAATGATATGTTTTCACCAATGCCGTTATATGCAGGCTTTAAAGGAGTGGTTTCGGTTTTTCCAAGTAAAGTTTACCACCTGCATACAACAAGATCATGGGATTTCTTGGGACTCAATCAAACTGTTAAACGTAATGCCACAGAGAGCAATGTCATTGTCGGTGTCTTTGATACCGGAATCTGGCCTGAGTCAGACAGCTTCAGCGACGAAGGCTTCGGTCCACCACCCCAAAAGTGGAAGGGAGCTTGTAAGGGTGGCCAAAACTTCACTTGTAACAAGTAAAAATATTCCACTATTTCCGATCTCAGACCGCTATTCATATCCCTGATCCTCATAATGACTTGGTGCTTATCTTTCAGTAAGCTTATTGGAGCTCGAGTTTACATCACGGATTCTGCCAGGGATACAGAGGGTCATGGATCGCATACAGCATCCACAGCAGCCGGGAACAGCGTAGTGAATGCTAGTTTCTATGGATTTGCTGAAGGAACTGCAAGAGGAGGGGTTCCATCAGCAAGGATTGCCGCATATAAAGTATGCAATGGTATATGTACTTCAGAAGACATCTTAGCAGCTTTTGATGATGCCATTGCTGATGGAGTTGATCTTATAACAGCTTCATTAGGATCATTCTTTGTGTTTGAATTCTACAGTGACGCTGTAGCTATTGGTGCTTTCCATGCTGCCGAGAAAGGTGTACTTGTTGTACAATCTGCAGGAAATAGTGGTCTAGCAGGGTTTCAATCGGTGGCAAGTGTAGCGCCATGGATACTTAGCGTTGCCGCAAGCACAATGGATCGCCATTTTGTCAACAAGGTTGTTCTTGGGAATGGGAAGACACTAACTGTAAGAACTATATCGCTCTTGAATTGCTCTGACTCTCGTAGTTTATTTACTTGATAGTAATAGGTTCCTCTTTGCAAACAGGGGCTTTCAATAAACACTTTTAGTCTTAATAGAGCAATGGTTCCATTGGTTTATGGGCTGCAAGCATCATCCGATTGCGATGAGTTCAGTGCTCGGTTAGTTCCATTGACAAGCTGCATTTTGATTGATTCAGATATAAGCCGCATGTGTGATTCATTGTTGGTCCTTTTCAGGTTGTGTTTCCCTAATTGCCTGAATAAAACTTTGGTAAAGAACAAGATCATTCTATGCGATGACATGCAGGGTGTACACGAAGCTTACAATGCTGGTGCATTGGGATTAATTACAAAATATGGATACGACGATGTTGCATATGTTGTCCCAATGCCTGCTATAACTTTAAGCTCCAAGGACTATGATTCGGTCATATCCTACCTGAATTCCACCAAGTATGTACATATCGATGGTTTGGGTCATTGTTTTGTCATATGTTAGGTAAAATAAAACTAATGCTTTGCTCATTGTGTCACAGACAACCTAAAGCAGAAATATTAAGAAGTGAGACAATTACAGATAAATCTGCTCCTATAGTTGCTTCATTCTCTTCAAAGGGTCCTAATTTCATTGTACCAGACATTCTAAAGGCATGCATTTCTCCCAGAACTCGGATTTTGTCGTTATTTTGCTTTTTTAAGGTAAACTAAATAGTTCTGTAAATGCATTGCAGCCCGATATAAGTGCACCAGGAGTGGATATATTGGCTGCATATTCACCGGTAGCTTCACCATCGATAACTACAACAGATCCAAGGCGAGTTAAATACAACATAATATCAGGAACCTCAATGTCTTGTCCTCATGTTGCTGGTGTAGCCGCATACGTTAAGACTTTTCACCCTCATTGGTCTCCCTCAGCCATTAAATCTGCTCTTATGACTACTGGTAATCATTCATTGCTATTATTGTAACATATGTCACATTTTCGATCTTACATTTGTTTTCTTTTGCCTAGCTTTTCCGATGGATGCACCGAGGAATCAAGGAGCTGAATTTGCTTATGGATCAGGACATATCAACCCTGTAAAAGCCATTGATCCTGGACTTGTATACGATAATGCAAAAGGTGACAACATAAGATTCTTATGCAGTATCGGATATGATGAAGGTTCCATCAAAAATATAGCAGGAAACAACACCTCTTGTCCTAAAAACAGTACTAAAATGCTGCCAAGAGATTTCAATTATCCTACACTCACTGCTTTAGTACCAGCAGGCAAGCCATTCACTGTTAATTTCCATAGAACAGTAACAAATGTTGGTATAGCAAGATCTACTTACAATGCAACAATCACTACCCTGTCGGAACCAATATTCAAAGTGGTTCCTCAAGTCTTGTCTTTCAAGTCTCTAAAAGAACAGAAGTCTTACAATGTTATTGTTTCTGGCAAAGCTTTGGGTGAGACATCAATGGTGTCTGCAACATTGATATGGTCAGATGGTACTCATAATGTTAGAAGTTCGATCGTTATTCACACATATGAAGGTGTCCGTGGGGCTGTTTGAGTCACACGATTGAGTCTGCATTCTGTTTTTATTTGTTCGGTCAATTTCTTGCAATCTATTAATAAAATATTAGTTACATTTTTCTATGAACAAACTTTCCCAATACATGATTTTTGCAACACCCCAGATTTTTAAGTGGAGTAAATCAGAAGAAAAATGAAGTTATAAATTGATTCCTTTGTCTTTTAAGTTACAAACATAATCAGTTCAGCTGCAAAAGTATACAACATATACAGCAGAGAGAATGGTGTTATTAGATAGTGAACAATATATCTTGAAATTGTCATAAATCACAATCATATATGGTATGAGTAAAATTGCCAGATATGTTCCAATTCACTATAAATACCAGTTATAATTTCTATTTTATGCATACTATCAAACAAATAGAAAAAAAATGACAAAATCAAGTTTCTTGGTGTTTCTTGACTTTTTTATTATTATCACAGTTTGTATAAGCCTTCGCTCTGGTGCTGTACATGAAGATAGAAAGACAAGTATTTTTAACAATGTTTATATGGAACTGGTTCATGAATTATAATAATGTGCGATGATGACCATCATCATATATGATGCAGGTTTACATTGCATACTTGGGATCACTTCCTGATGGAGACTACATTGCTTCATCTCACCATTCCAATATGCTTCAAGCACTTTCTAAACACAGGTAGGAAGCCATTTTTTTAGAGGATGTCCTTTGATGCCTAAGCCAAAGTGTTGGTCCATCAGTATGATGATCGATCCTTTTTTTTGCTTCTCTGCAGCTCTGTGGAAAATTACTTAATCCGAAGTTACAAAAGGAGCTTCAATGGATTTGCGGCTAAGCTAACTAATGAAGAGGCAAAGAAACTTTCAAGTAAGTGGTAGAAGAAGAGCTGTCTTTTTTTTTTAACTCAATGGCATTGCCTTAATGATATGTTTTCACCAATGCCGTTATATGCAGGCTTTAAAGGAGTGGTTTCGGTTTTTCCAAGTAAAGTTTTTCACCTTCATACAACAAGATCATGGGATTTCTTGGGACGCATTCAAACTGTAAACCGTAACACTGCCGCCGAGAGCAATGTCATTGTTGGTGTCATTGATACCGGAATCTGGCCCGAGTCGGACAGCTTCAGCGACGAAGACTTTGGTCCACCACCCCAAAAGTGGAAGGGAGCTTGTAAGGGTGGCCAAAACTTCACCTGTAACAAGTAAACATATTCCACTATTTCCAATCTCAGACCACTATTCATATCCCTGATCCTCATAATGACTTGGTGCTTATCTTTCAGTAAGCTTATCAGAGCTCAAGTTTACACCGCAGATTCTGCCAGGGATACAGAGGGTCATGGATCACATACAGCATCCACAGCAGCTGGGAACAACGTAGTGAATGCTAGATTCTATGGATTTGCTGAAGGAACTGCAAGAGAGAGGTTTCATCAGCAAGGATTAATGCATATAAAGTATGCAGTGGTATATTGTGTCTTTCAGAAGACATCATGGCAGCTTTTGATGATGCCATTGCTGATGGAGTTGATCTTATAACAGTTTCATTAGGACTGGCAAGTTCAACTGAGTTTTACGAGGATGCTATAGCCATTGGTGCATTCCATGCAGCTGAGAAAGGAGTACTAGTTATGCAATCAGCAGACAATAGTGGTACAGCAGGGTTGCAAGCATTGGAGAGTACAGCACCGTGGATACTTGCTGTTGCTGCAAGCACAACTGATCGCCTTTTTGTGGATAAGGTTATTCTTGGGAATGGGAAGACACTAACTGTAAGAACTATCGTATTTTCTTTTAACTTGATACTAATGGTTTCCTCTTTGCAAGCAGGGATTATCCATTAACTCATTTAGTCTTAATACAACAAAGGTTACAGAGATTTAGACACAAGCAATATGTTTGATACATTGTTGGTTGCTTTTTCAGCGCGTGTCACGCCGATTGCCTGAATAAAACTTTGGTTAAGAACAAGATCCTCTTATGCTATGAGATGGACGGTGTAGATGCAGCTTACGATGCTGGTGCATTAGGATTAATACGAAATATGAGTTGGACGATGTTTCATTTGTTGTCCCATTGTCTGCTATAACTTTAAGCTCCGAGGACTATGATTCGGTCATATCCTACCTCAATTCCACCAAGTATGTACATATCGACGGTTTGGGTCATTATTTCATCGGTTTTGTTTATGTTAGGCAAAATAAAACTAATGCTTTGCTCATTATGTCACAGAAAACCTAAAGCAGAAATATTAAGAAGTGAAACAACTAAAGATAAATTTGCTCCTATAGTTGCTTCATTCTCTTCAAGGGGTCCGAATTCCATTGTACCAGACATTCTAAAGGCATGCATTGGTCCGATAACCCGGATTTTATCATTGTTTTGCCTGTGTTTTGTATACTAAATAGTTCCATAAATGTGTTGCAGCCAGATATAAGTGCACCAGGAGTGGATATATTGGCTGCATATTCACCAGTTGCTTCACCATCGACGACTACAATAGATACAAGGCGAGTTAAATACAACATAATATCAGGAACCTCAATGTCTTGTCCTCATGTTGCTGGTGTAGCTGCATACGTTAAGACTTTTCACCCTCATTGGTCTCCCTCAGCCATTAAATCTGCTCTTATTACTACTGGTAATCATTCATTGCCATTATTGTAATTTGTAACATATGTCACGTTTACGACCTTACATTTGTTTTCTTTTGCCAGGCTTTTCCGATGGATGCACCGAGGAATCAAGGTGCCAAATTTGCTTACGGATCAGGACATGTCAACCCTGTAAAAGCCATTGACCCTGGACTTGTATACGACACCGTAGAAGGTGACAACATATGATTCTTATGCAGTATTGGATATGATGAAGATTCCATCAAAAAATTAACTGGAAACAACACCTCTTGTCCTAAGAACTCTACTAAAATGTTGCCAAGAGATTTCAATTATCCTACACTCACTGCTTTAGTTCCAGCAGGCAAGCCATTCAAAGTCATTTTCCATAGAACAGTAACAAATTTGGTGTAGCAAGATCTACTTACAATGCAACAATCGCTACCCTGTAGGAACTCGAAATCAAAGTGGTTCCTCAAGTCTTGTCTTTCAAGTCTCTAACAGAGAAGAAGTCTTACAATGTTACTGTTTCAGGAAAAGCTTTGGGTAAACGCTCAATGGTGTCTGCAACATTGATATGGTCAGATGATACTTATGATGTTAGAAATCCAATTGTTATTCACACAAATGAAGGTGTCTCTAGGGCTGTTTGAGTCACATGATTGAACCTGCTGCAGCTGTTATTATTTGTTTTCAGTTGATGTTATATGTATGTTCAGTCAATTTCTTTCAATCTTATTAATAAATATTATAAACATCTTTCTGTGAACAAACTTTCCCAATACATGATTTTAGTGGGGTAAATCAGAAGAAAAATGTGGTTAAAACCCAATTTAATAGAGTTATAAATTGATTACTTAGTCATTAAAGTTATGAACATAATCAGTTCAGCTGCAAAAATATACAAAAAATACAGCAGAAAGAATGGTGTTATCAGATAGTGAACAATATATCTTGAAATGGTCATATATCACAATCGTATATGGTATGAGTAAAAATTGAAGATATGTTCCTTGGTTGTAGTGGCTATACAAAGAAAAAAAAGGTTAAATCATTTTTTGGGGCCTGAACTTTTAAGTGTCTACTCACATGTGTCAATATAAAATTGCTAGTAAATAGTAATCTAGAACTGAAATAAATCATTTACATTTTTTTCCCATTAGAGTTATTTCACAATTGCAATTGGTTCATTACAATCATTCTGAAAAAATAAGATTGAATAGACTTGAAATTGGAATATATTTGCAATAATCTCTTACATTACAGGCTGAGACCTCATAGAAACTATGTAAAATTGCTTGCCCTGGCTATATGCTTAAGTAACTGAACCAAAAAGCAAGTACAACCAGGCAATGCATTTTATGGCACATTACAACGCCAAATCTGCATTTGTTGTAAGCTCAATGAACATATGATCTATAATTGCACTTACCAAAAAAATATTTATGGAAAATGCAAAATCATTAAGTATCCACCTGTAGTAAACACATTGTTGGGCATCATCAGGTCACTTTCTAATCTACATTTTTTGTGCTAGAATCACTATACATGTAATGTTCCAACATATAACACACACCTTCAGTGGGAATCACAAATGCTTCCTTCTACAGTAGCTGGACTTTGACCCTGCAAAAATATAAACAATCCTTCATTATATTAAACCATTATCTGGTTGGCTGCAAAAATATAAATATTTCATAGAATTTTGGAAAATTACCTGAGATAATTTGATCATAATTAGCTTGCACTCAGGAGTCCAACTGGTCTCTCTCTCCCAAACGTTTCATCATCAAATTCTTGTTTTTTTTGTTCAATTATCATCAAATTCTTCGTTTGTAGAATTTTCTTGACATAGCAATTTCTCTTCCTGGACAGGATTTGCGTCAAGAGGATCCCATGTTATTGGATGACCTTGTTCCGATGCATGACTGTCGTCAGCATTATCCTCCGGATTTTGTCTATCCTCACACTCTGTCTCCATCTTTTTATCATCATCAAATCCCAACTGATCCCCGGCTGCATGAAAAGCCGCAATTACAGCTCCTTGATCGGATTGTTCAGCAGTATCCTTTTTCTGCCTCTTCCATTTCTTAGTAGATGAAGTACCATCATCCTCAAAGTCTTCTTCTTCTCTTTCTCTGTGTAAATAAACCCACAATTTCCTTTCTCCGTCGAATTGTACACAAGGATCACGTTCATAATGTAAACGGTCTAAGGCCCCACTAACAATCTGGTTAACTTGAGCATCAGAAACTTCTTCAACAATGTATTGAGAGTCTCTTATCAAAGTACAAACATCTGCACGGGTGCCAATACTTCCGGGCAATCTGGAAGCAGCATCTCTCACAAGACAAAGAATTGTAACATGTGGTGGCCTATCACGTTTCAGCATAAAATGATCTCGAGCCTTTGACGTTGGTTTACCTCCACCCCTTCTCAAAGGAGCAACTATTGATTTTTTGCCATCAGCAGCTGTGTAAGAGAAGGCCCTGTCAGGAATAGAATACCTAAGAAGCTCCTCTCTACGGAAATAAGCTCTCACTTCTTCGGAACTTGGGCTAATGGTATTAAGGCTTTTCTGTGCTCTTAGGTCTCTGAACCTTTCTTTCTCATCTAAATTTACTTGCATCAATTCAAGCGGTGGTGCAGGAAGACTCCCTATTTGTTGGAGAGTCTCTTGACCATTTTTTAGCCAATTTGCAAAAGAATCAACCAGCTTGACAAGCATTTTGTGAGGAAGACCCCAGGCTTCAGGTGACGTCACCTCCTCAATTGTTTCATGATCATTTGAGCTATGCATAATTGGACCAACCCAATACCAACTTTTTGTGGACTTTTCATAGGCAACAAGTGCCTTCCAACCTTTTGCCCCCAAAGGTGCTGTTTTTGATGAGAAAATTTTCAGAACTCCCCGAACTAAATCTTGAAGCGGCTCTTGTGTCTCAAGGATACATGGATCTCCGGGATTCACTGTTACACGATTAACAATCTCTTGAACAGTAAGAGAAGGTATATTTCTTTGCACAGGCTGATCCGGATTATCGGTAGCTGTGTTCTCACAAGAAAGAACACCATTCACACCACCTTCCTGCTTTCCATTCTGTTCCCTGCGAGGTCTGCCAACCTCTAAGGAATCTTCTGGAAGTGGAGTGATCATTGCCATGCGAACGGCAGAAAGAAGATGTATAATCGAAAATGAGAAACCAGTATGAACTGTAGGGGTTATCAGAGTAAACGGCTTTTTCTGTGGTTTGATTTCCATCTCAACATCTGTAACTTCTGCAACATGTGGTTCCAACGCTTCCATATCTGAGGTAACAGCATCAACCTCCAATTTCCGTTTTCCCTTTTTTTTCAAGGAAAGGGAATCATCAGTTCGCTTCTGAAGGTTAGACTGCAGGTTACCATCTTCACCTCTTCTGTCGACATCTCCCACATACTCCTTCCCTGTCTTGCACCCAAGCAATGAAGCTTCAGGTTTTTCACCACAATCATATGTTTCAATGCTCCGGCCTTTTTTCCCAGTTCTACGCCTGTTATTTTCGTCTGCCAATGGTAGTTTCACAGGTGAAGCATCCTCCTCATCAACAGGATAATTAAGCAGATAATCTCGTTGAGACATAGGATGATCATAGACAACTTCACCTTTCAGCCTTTTCTCAGTAGAGTAGGCCTTTGTTGAGGACATCTTTAATCCGTCACCAAGTTTCTCTCCTAATTGGCCAGTCTTGCTCAACTTGGATACCTTTTTCCTATCAACCTTGCCCAAAGCTCTAGAAGCAGAGTTCTGCAAGGGACTTATTTCATGCATCTTAGACTTCTGTTTTCCTTTAAAATAGTAGCTTTCTACTCCTGGCACGTGCACATTTTCCCCAAAGCTCTTTTCAGAGATGCGATTGATTCCATCAAGAGGCCATCCATCCTCCATAGTATCTTTCTTTGAAGATTTTATCTTTCTAGAATCAAGGCCAGACTTCAATGAAGACAGCCGTGAACCTTCCATGACACCACTTGGGTAATCAAACTTGCTTCTCATTAGAGGATAGCTATCGTCGTCGTCATCAAACTGTTCAGATGAGTCAGATTCTGTTTCTTCATTTTTAAGGAATGCTCTACTACCTTTTGAAACAGCCATTACTGGTCCTCCATTTTGCACGTGGTTCCCTCTGATCTTTTCTTGTGATGATTTAATTCGATTATCAGAAAACAAGAATCGGTCATTCATCTGTTGTGAGGAAGCTTTATCAGGACACTCTGGCCCCATTTTACATTTCCTGCTCCTAATATTCCAATCATCAGATCTAACTGAAGAATCCACAGAAAAATCTTCCCCTTGGTTCTTATTTTGCCAAAACAGTTCGGTGCGTTCCGACAAGTCAAATCGACTCCCTTTCAGTGGCAATTGTGGAGTTCTGCCTTTCATAAGCTTTATCTGATTTCCAACAGCAAATTGCTGATGATTTTCAGAATACTTGGACCTTTTGGCAAAATCATAGGGTGTTCTCATGTTTGGTGGCTTTGACGTATATACTTTTGCATCAGGAAATTGATTCACATCCCTGCTCCTACCATAGGCTCGCGAATCATGCTTTGAAGACAGAGGCAAAGCCATGAAACTGTCACCAGCTAATTCTTCCCCTCTTAAAAGGCCATACTTCTTCCCTGCTCTCAATAAACCAGATTTGCGTGATTTGCTATCATGCACAGCATGTCGGTCCTGTTGAATACTAGTTCCAAACATTGGGTCTTCACCATCATCATCTAACCTCATCTGATCCCTTGTCCTGTTTGCCGGCCCTGACTTATATTTCTGTCGAGGAAGGGTTCCATGCAAACCATATGGCTCAGTATCAATATCCAAACCTGGATAAACACCACCACCAAACTCCTTTGCAGAAGGAAATTTTGATCCACGTGCCTTCAGTATACCTTTTGGATTCTGCTTCCCGTACTCTGATGGTTCCAAACCCACCATCTGCCCTCGCGAAACGGATTCTAAATTAGGATCAACCCCATGGTGACCCTTTTTCTGCAAAGCTTTTTGGTCCTTAACCCTTTTGCTCCACAGCCCTTCACCAAAGTCACCTCTTTCGGAGGATTCAGAATCCTCATCTTCCAATTTTTCATACATCAAAATCTTTTGACTTCTCATAATATTCAAAACACGAAGCCGCTCCTCAATACTGTATCCCCTACAACTAAGCCAAGCATCCCTTGTTTGACAAAGTTTAGCAACCATATTATTCTGATGCATCCTCAAATGATGGTAATGCCGCCGCTTTTGAAAGAAATTCAAACCCTCCCGATAAAGGGCAACCCTTGGCTCACACAACCCTCCTTTCAATATATCCAACAACTTCTTAATAGGACTCCCAAAATGAAAATTATTACCCTTAAGAAGGTCATTCAAGGTCCACATAAATGTATCCTGATCCATATCAGGTAAAAACTTAGTCAGGCTAAACCTCTCTTCATCACTTAAACACTCATTCCAGACATCAAGAGACAAAATATCTTCCAACCCAGGCAGATCATATAAATCAAAAGGTACGGAACAAGTCGAGTTCCCAACTTGGCAAAATTCAGCCCCCATTTCACCTAATTCCAATAAATCAAAGTCATCTGAACCTGCTCCTGAATCAGCATCATCAAATTCATCATCATCATCGTCTTCATCATCATCATCACCAGCACCGTCAGAATTAATAACTGAGCTTGGACGTTGAAGCTCATCCTCATCAGTTGACGAAGTGGTATCCCTACTATCAGAAGAAAACTCCGAATCAAACCGCGAAACTTTAAAGTTGTTCTTCTCAATCGCCATCATGACAAACACACCAGAAAGGGGAAAAAAAATTCTAATCTTCAATTCTACCAAAAATTTTAAAAATTCATTATCACGGTTTCCGAATACAGCCAATTCATCAAAACCCTAAACAAATAAACAAACTCTCAAACTTTGAAATTACAAAAAAAAAAAAAGTTAGAAGAATAAAAACAAGGGAAAAAAACTACACATGATGGAATTAAAATGAAGAATTAAAACGGAATTGAGAATAAGAAAAATACCTCATTTAAAAGGAAAAGGAAGAATATCTGCGTTGAAATTGAGAGCGTCGACGAATTGAAGATTTGGAGATTTCTTCGTTTTCTTCTTTATTGAAGAAAAACAAAAAGACGCATTTAAAAAAAATTGTTAGAATTTGGTTAAATCTTGGAAACCCTAAAGGGAGTTAGTTAAATAAAATAGGAAGATGGGAGAAAGGGAAGGGGGAGGGGGGTGAAGAAGACGGTGTGACGTGGAAGAATGGCAGCCGTCGGATTGAGATTGGAGGAGAAAAAGACGAAAAAGGGTAGGATGAGGGAAAGAGAAAGAGAAAGAAAGAATGAACACGGGGGTGACTCGACTCAGTGAGTTGAGTTTGAGTTAGTGCGAAAGAGAAAAGAAAGGAAGGAAGACCGAACCCATGCATGATTTAGGAAGTTTCCAGCCGTTGGATCTGTCCCCTCCCTTAAGGCGCTATTTGCTTCTTCGACGTCGTTTCGGTCTTCTTCAATTTTGATGAAGATCCAGTGTAACTGAGAATTGATGCATGCAGCTATGCATTCGTTTATTCAAGTTTGTTTTATTTTTATAAATAACGAGTTTATATATCCAAAGACGCTATTCATTTTTATTACAAAAATGTATTTATTTGAATTCGAAATTCCAATATTATCCCTTTATTATTTCCATGCTTAGGTTAAAACGTCTTTCGTTTAGTTAGGAGGTGGACTCATTCCCAAGTAAGCTACTTTTTTATGGTTTACTAAATTAATTTTTATATATTAAATTAATTAATTAATTAAATTTTTTAAAACTTTATTTATTTTTACAGTTAAAAATTAGTATGTCTGTTAGAATAACATATAGCATGTTAAGTGTATTTTATACTAACGTACAAAAATTAATTTTTAACAATAAAATTAAATATTTTTTTAATAGAATGACAAAAATACAATCTAACTTTTAATATAAAAACTTTCATAATATTTTTATAAAAACAAAACCAAAAAATTTAGTTTAAAAAATGTTAGAGCTTAATTCAGGGAGTGGGAAGTGGAACCAAACCAACAGACCAAGAGTGGGTCAAATAGAAATATGGCTTGTAAACAATTCACAGTTGAGAAATGCACAAAGCGGTGAATGAAAGCTCCACTTGTCCCCGTAATGACACGACAAAACGACAAGTTAAACATGTTTTTAAGGTAGGAATGGAGATGAAAGGCACAGCAATCATAGCTCCTCCATTCACCACAAAACATGTAAGCCAATTCCATGCAAAGAATACAACCAAGGGTTTTTCATCTAGGAAGAACAATAAATAGGATGGTGGAGACCAAAATCTATGTTCATTTTAAAAAGTTATTTTTCATGAATTGTTTTCAATCATTTTATCAATTTAAAATAATGCATATAATTTCATTATGTTCTAATTATGAGAATCAATTTTATGACGAAATCTTTAAAAAAAAATTGACATTGATACATGTTAAGATTCGGCCAAAACATATTCACGTAAACTGCATTTCATTATAGGTTTTTTTTTTATACAATGCTTAAAATTATTCATAGTTTCTCGTCAATTCATAATTTGAAGAATAATACGTTTCAACGCACTCGAAGCAAGACTCAATCAATGATACAAACACATAAATATATTTAATGC
The DNA here is from genome assembly GCA_025698515.1 of Gossypium sturtianum. NCBI lineage: Eukaryota > Viridiplantae > Streptophyta > Magnoliopsida > Malvales > Malvaceae > Gossypium > Gossypium sturtianum. Next base: position 166,292,045 of record CM046950.1, read on the forward strand.
ATTTATTCTGACAAAAAATATGTAGATTTGGAATAAGTGGTTGGTACAACAACAATGTACATAGTTGCTCCATTTTTCTGGATTCTAATCAAGCTGTGTCGGGTTTATATCCCTTTAGGCGTAAGCTTTTGCTGTCAGATAGATTGTTTGCTTCAGCCAATGTTGCTTCAAAATTGAGGTTACCTGTCCACATGCAACATGGAAATCTCAAATTATGATTTCTGCTTAAATTTGTGATTTAATTTATTTTCTATAATGTTATTATTTAGTTCAATGATGTAATAGACAACATGATAATTGACTTGAAATGCTAATTTGATCCATTATAGCTCAAAACTCAAACATATCATTTTATTTTCATATTTAATAGTTTTATTAATGACACTGGCCAAAAACAAAATCTTTTTGATGGCATATTTCTAAACTTTTTATTTAAAACATTAGGAATTTGACATGATATAAAGAAATGATGAAAATAATTTTAATAAAAATGTAAAAAAAGGACCAAATGGTATATAGTTTATATTGAATGGATAATTTATAGTACATATATGAACTATGACACTGCATAAACTTGTCTCTTAAAGCACTGAATTCGGACAAGCTGATTGCAGAAATTGTTCATAGCTTCTCTTTCAGACACAACAATAAACAATAATACTAAGACATAGTTATGTAAGAATTTCCTTTTCACTGTAAAAATATATTCCTTGAAGGAAAGTTTTCATGGGGAGAAAACGGTTCCTAGAAGAACCCTAACTCACATGTACACCGGCAACGAGAGAGAGGGGGGGCGGAAAGAAAGAAAATCTCTGTTTTAAGGAGGTTAAGTAATGCTAGTAGTTACCTTATGTGATGCAAAATTCGATAAATTGGCACCATATAGTATTAAGTGTATTTGCCGTTTTTATTTCTAATATTATATGTACATGATTCTCCGGCTCAGAAACCCTTAACACGATCTGCAACTCGTCCTTTCCCCGGTGACAATGTCATGCTCCTTCGTGAGCTCTGAGCAGAGTTGTTAGGGTCGTATTTCTGGACGGTTAGGTAATTCAGAGCCATAACTACGTCGGATATAGCCGGACGCATGTTAGGCTGTTCCTGTACGCACATTGCAGCAACGGCCAACGCTTGGTAGAGACCTTTCATCGGATACTGACCTTGTAGCAGAGGATCAACCATTTGAGAAAAATTCCTTCGGTCTTTAAACAAAGGTCGTGCCTGCAATCAAATAACCGAAAACTGAGAATGTAACCAAATGAAGATATTGAATTGATAGAAGTGGGAATAAGTTTCTTCTTACCCAAGCAACAAGATATTGTTCATTACGATCTTTCGAATAGTCAACTGCTTTCCTACCCGTAATCAGTTCCAAAAGGACAACCCCTAAGCTGTAGATATCGGATTTAAACGTCAACTGTCCAGTCATTGCATAATCCGGTGCACAATAACCATAAGTGCCCATAACCCTTGTAGAAACATGAGTTTTATCCCCACTGGGACCAACTCTGGCTAAGCCAAAATCAGAGAGCCTGGCATGATATCCCTCACCAAGCAAAATATTGGAGCACTTCAAGTCACGGTATATGACCGGTGGCTTCATTTTAACATGCAAATACTCTAATCCCCTCGCCGCACCAGCTGCTATTTCCATTCTCGTGTTCCAATCGAGTGGTTTTTGGTCAGGTGAGAGATCTGTATCCACAAAGTTTAATACGTCGCCATGTCATACAACAGAAAACTAATGAAATCAGCAGGGGAATTTTTCTTACCATGCAAATGGTTTTCCAAAGACCCTAATGGCATGTACTCGTAAAGCAATAGTCTTTGTTCATCCTCGGCACAAAACCCTATTAATTTCACGAGATTCGGGTGCTCAGCTGTGCTTAACGTCAATACTTCGGCAGCGAATTCCCTACTGCCCTGAAGACTATCTTGATCAAGTTGCTTAATAGCAACAACCTATACAACAGGCAAGTAAAGAGGAAAAGTAAGTAATCACACCAACTTCAACAAAGAACACAATGCACGATGCAAAAATCTGTAAGAGACAATGAAAACCTCGTTTGTGTCCTCCAAGAATCCCTTGTAAACTTTACCGAAACCACCTTCCCCCAAGAAATAATCGGACCTAAAGTTGCCGGTTGCAGCTATGACTTGATCGAATGTAAACAACTGTGCCCGCATGATAGCTTTTCCAACTTTGGAATCCTCACCACCATGCAAACTCAAATTCCTAACCTCCATCAATAACTCCTCATCCTTAGATGCTTCTTCCTTCCTTACACTCTCTTTTGATGCATTTTTTACTTCAAGCAGATGGAACCCCAAAACCGAAACAAGAGAAACATAAGACAAGCTACAGAGATTGTCTTGTAATGACCCCAAATCATCAATAGTTAAAAAAATATCCAACAAGGACAAAATAAAAACTGTAGCAGGGATTTTGGTTATCAAAATGGAAGTGCCTTTTCCTATCATATCATGCAAACAAACAAAAAACACTAGTTCCATGATATTGCCTAATAAAATTTCATATCACAAGATCAAGATTGGGATATTAAAAAAAACACAAAAACATGATCAAACACAATGCATATCATCGCAGAAAAAGAGAAAAGGAAAACATAGAAAGAACAAAAACCGATACCGGAACTTGAACTGGAACAGGAACTGGAACCGGAACCGGCTTGTCTTTGATCATGGGGTTTGTTTTTATTGCTGTTGTTAGCATTCCTCCTGTTGTTCTTGTTTCTTGGGAAGTCTGAATCGTCGGTTGAATGACCAGTGCAACCAAAACAACCCATGTTTCAATAATAGTTTTTTTTAAAAGAATCTTAAAAAACTTTCCCTCCTAATATTTACTTTTTGGATTTATTTTCTTTCTCTTTCCTCTCTTTTTTTCTGTTCTTTTTCCTTCACTTTCTCCACTGGACAGGAGGAGAAAAGTGTTTGAACCCCAAGAATTTACCGTCCAAGCAGAAACAAAAGAGAATGCTTTGGAAAGAGAAAGAATGAAAAGAAAACACACAGCAATAAAATTAAAAACAAAAGAAAAAAGAAAACTTCGAATTTCAGGGTTTTATTTATTTATATATGTTCTATTTTTATAAAAATAAATTGTAATTTTAGGTAATATTCAGGCAAAAAACCGATTCAGAGTGACTAAACCCCTAATTATACGCCAAGTCAATACTTAAATCATGCGAATCGGACAATAAATGGATTGAATTTAAACTGTTATTACACGTTACAAATCAATTCCAAAAATTTTATTCAACTAAATAATTATTTAATGTGTCAAATAATTAAGAAAAAAAATTATACTTATTATTACCTTATATAAATGTGATGAAGCAGTTGTGTATTTTTTTCAGTTTTATGTACTAAAACAACACCGATTTGCTTGCGTGGCGGTATTTGATTGTCCCACGATGATTTGGCAGCAAGCTGGTAGTCGCAAAAGATCTTTCTCCTTTTTATAGCGGAATATAAGGATAAGTTGTCAAAAAAAAAAATTTATTTAGGCGGAGCTTCACATAACTTAAAATGATAATAATATATGAAGCGTAGAACAATAATCATGAAGCTAGTAACTTACGTTTATTTCATCGTGACATTTTCACTCTATGTAAATAAAAAAGTAGTTTAAATTGATTGAATAAATTAAAAATTAATCAGTCGTAATTTAGCCGACTACTTGACCAACTTCAGTACTTAGCATTGGTGTTCGGTTGGTTAAATTTTTTTATAATTTTTTTTCTAAATATGAGAAATAAAACACAAATAAAAGTTTAATTGGATTTTGGTTATAATTTTATATATATTATATATTTTAAATATATTTTAAAAAGTTAAAAATTATATAATATCATAACTCTGTTAAGTGAACCAATTTATTTAGAAAAAATCACGATTTAACCGACTTGAGTGCTTGACCGAATCGAATTAATCAAAAACTATTAATTAAGTCAGTTAAACCCCACGCATAAACTATCATATATTACTTTGTATCATTATTAAAAAAACTTATCTACCTACCAAACAAGCACAACTACTATCCTTATACACATACGTGTTAAAAATTTCAATCAAATAAGAACAATACAAAATTAGTAGTTTTCATAATTACTGTATGATTGATATATAAAATAAAGTGTTCAACCAATTCAAACCATTGCTTAATTATAAAAAGAAAAAAGGATTAATTAAACACATGCGCCGCTAACTAAAAGGATAGACAAAGAAAAGAAACATAAATATTACACTTGGGCAAAAGGAAAAGGTTCAAAATCAAATGTTACTTTACATAGTTTGAGATATTTATTCCATTAATAATTTTGATTAGACCTAAAGGTGATGACTGATATATATAATATATGGTCTTAATCAATGCTTTCCAGAAGATTCTTTGGAATCATTATATAAAAAAATATATCTTTTTTTAATATATTAAAGGAGTGAAGCAAACAATATAAAATTCAAACTATATGATTGGTTAAGTGCTAATGAAGAAATGAAGAGAAACAAGAATGGCAATGGTCTCAAAAGCAAAATTAGGGCCATGGTTTGAGTTTTCACTATATGTGACCTTAGACCCCCGAGACATGACTGCCACTTGGAGAATATAAAATGTAAGGGAAAAAAAAATTGTAATCAAGCTTTCTTTAATGTGACTCAAACTAAGAAATCGAATTTGAAATGGATGGAATTTAACTTAAATGGATGAATACCATTTGATTCGGCTGCTAATCTGTGATTTGATGCTCATTGCTAAGAATAAAGTCCACAGCTTCTTCCACAGTGTCAACAACCTGCAACAGTAACAACAAAGTGTTTTAGGGTGGTGCTAATCGAAACCAAAGATTAAGGTTCATATCAAGTTGGTTTGGTAAAAAAGAAAACAATATTCGGTGAGAGTTGAAGTGCCTACCATATTGGCTGGAAACTCGGGATGATTAGAATGATGATCTCCCTTAAAAACACCAGTCCTTGTCAAAATGGGAAACCAAGGATTTCCAGCCTGGGATGTGAACCACGGTTTTCTCCCACTGTTAATAGCTTTACATGATAGACATAAAAATATGAACTGGGAAGAGAGACAAACCTGCCGTGCACCCTTGATGTCGACTGCAGGATTATCTCCTATCATATATAGTGTCTGGAAGTCATGACTTCCAGAGTTTGCATGGTTCATGATGTTAAGCTCACGATAAATGAACGAGGCTTGTTGCTTTAGCACAACTTCAGCATTCTTAAATGCAACTGGATTCGGCTTTCCAAAATATGTATACTTCAGAGCTTCAGCATGAATGCTGCATGTTTAATTTAGTGGAATTAACAAAGCTGTCTCTCGAGCATTAACTGCTAACAAAGACTAATGAGGAATTCCAGATTAATATAGTAATACTTAAACTAATAGACCACGTGAAGGAATCATTTTCAGAAAATTCCAAAAGAAAGGATGGTAATATCTAACAGTAAAATTAATGAATAATCGTCTGTCTATATACACTCAACCCTTACCTATTGAAGACTGATTCCAGTGCAATTCTGAATGCTCCCATGCCCAAACGTTCAGAAGGAAAAGCACCCTACCTTTAACAGCATCTTATCAGTGTAGTACTAGTAGTAAGAAAAGGCTCCATAGAAGGTAAAAAGCAACTGAGTTCTAAAGCATCAATCTTAACTAACCTGATATTTAAGGTCATCATGTGCAAAATAAAGAGGCGGTTGAGGCCCTTCTTCACTTGCAGGAAGACCTCCAGTTCTTAAAATGTCACAAAGAACCTGATATTAAAAAGATCTGATGCTATAATTAAGTTATTCTAGATTAAACATCAATTAAGTACTGTCACGGAATGAGCATTGATATGGCTATATTATTTAAGGTGACCTGAATGTCCCTGCTCCAATCAACAGAATCACTAACGATAAATGCTGCCTGAACTCTCTTGGAATTAATGCTGCATTTTCTAGTTCTGTCGACAGCAAAATCTATGGTGCCCCATTTCTTGTACGGTGCCAGTGGGTCAATGTTGTCAAAGTACAGTGCATACTCATCTATTGAAATCACGTTTCTGCATATCAAAATCGATAGACACAAATCAGTCAGAACTTCTATCCAAAATTTTATCAGCATCTTTTAGCAAAGCAGTTAGCATCTCCAATGACATAGCAAGAAGTATACTTAGAAACTTACTTAAATCCATATTCGGACATCACCACAGCAGGTTCGCCTTTCCCAACAGCAACAATTAATTCATTCTCGAACCTAAATGGCAATGACAATAATAAATAGTGAGACAATTAGATTACATAACTTAAAAACAAGATGCTTGACTCTCGTTTGGACCTTTCCTTTCCTTTAAAGTGTTCCCCCCGAATTAATAATTGTCTCCATGAAAATAACACAGTTATCCTTCAAATTTTTTCAACAAATACATGTAGAGGTCATATTTGCTACAACATTTTGGAGGAAACAAAGAACCCTAATAAATTATAAATTGTACCTGTTCACCAGCTGTTTAAAAGGTGAATGGCCCTGCAATACCTGGAATGAATTAAAAGTAATTTGTCAGCCACTAACACCACCATCCACGAGGCTTTCTTTACTAACAATTAAAAATAAAGGAATAATATAAACATCAAAAGATATAACCTGTGAAGGAGAAATCTTTACACCCAGGAGTTCTGACAACTCCGCAGCTCTTTTTGATTCACGAATACCGCCCCCTGTAAAAAGTGAGAAGTTGGAGCCAACAATATCAATCGAATAAGCTGCCTCATTCATCATGTTGAAAATCGGAAACCATAATTAAAACCTATAGTGATTTTAAGTCTCTATTATACTCTAGTAATTCAGAGTGACCGGGTGAAGCGTATCTGTAAAACATAATTTTAGAGAAAATGAAGTATCCGGATAACATAATTTTCTATAAAAGCTAGCTATCTAGGATCCAATCCATTACTTATTAGTACACTATTCATTATCATTTACATGTGTAAGATCCACTTATTAATTATAGAAGTCATGCTTGTAAATAATAATGAAACATGAATTAGAGAGTAATTGACTAGAATGTAATGACAGATAGCCAGACCTAGCCATTTAACAGCCAAAATCATACATATCTAAGTTTCAGTACAGCAAACAAAGAAGAAACCATCAAAAACAAATGAGCTTTAAGGACATGGAAACGAACACACAGAATTCACTCACCATTAGTCAAAAACACAAAAGGAACCTTCAGAACACCTGCCAGAAAAAAAATGAACTAATCAGAGTCAATCCAATGTTCTTGCATAAAAAAGAACGAATAACAAAAAAAAAAAAAGATAATTAATTCTAAATGAGGTTTTCTTTGATTGTACTTTAACTCCTTGAACAGTCAATATTTGCAATTCCAGTCCCTCTTAGTCTCCCCCTTTTCATGAATTTATAGGGGAAAAATGTAAAAAATTACCATTTTAGAGGCAAATGGGTATACATGAGTACGCATTACATACCAGAACCGTCGTATAATCTCCTAAGTGCTCGGGAAGCGCCACCAATAGGAGTGTTCCCGCGCAAAACGACGCCGTCTATATCGAAGGCAATGCCAAAAGAAGGCCTGCTAATTTAATTAAAAGAAGGAAATTGAATGGATCGAAAAAGCAACTGGTATCAGAAATTTAAAAAAGAAAATTGATAGAAACTCACGGCTTGGATGGTTGCGAAGATATTTGAGAGATTGTTGAGAAAAGCTGCGATAATTGCTTTCTCGATCGAGTCTGCGACGATTTTCTTAACAATTGAAGATGAATCATCGTGTTTCCCTCTTTTTAAAAGAAAAAAATGTAGATTTTCAGTAAGCGTGGAGCTTCTTCAGCTATTGAACAAAGTGAAAGAAGAACAAGGAGATTATTTTTACTCGCAAAAGCTGGGCCATTACGGCCTTTTTCATTTTGGGTCACTTTTGACCCATTAAGTTTATGATACCAAATAATTAACTTAAAATACAGCAATATTTATATATTTCCTTATTTCCTTTCTTTTTTGGCTAAATAAAATCTTTCCATAATTCGAAAAAGGATAAATAAAATATTCGCATAGGAAAGGCCAGGTGTCCTTTTCCATTCATTTGATTAATCTGAAACTGACCACACCTTACATTAGCCTTCACATCATGGCAAACATGATAAATAAACATAAAAAGCCAGGGACATTTTCGTAAGTTCGCATGGAAAAGGAGTGGCACCAGCACAACTAGGGACATCTCATCATTTCAAAGAAAGAAAATAATTGCTAAAATAATAATAATTTTCAATCAAATAAAAATGAAAATGGGAAGTTTGACTAAACGACAGAGTATTATAATGAAGAGTAGACTTTCCATGAATGGATATCAAGCGTCCACGTAGTCGTGCGTAAAAAACCTCGTACACTTTGCCGACAAAATATTCATCGCTAATTGTACTTTAATAAATTTATATATATTTCTAATATTTGCAATGACACGATAGTATTTGTGGCCCCCATTTTCCTTTTGTTTTCTTGCTTAATACCCAAATTTATCACATGGTTATTATAAAAAACTAATTAAAATACAATAAAATATACAAAAATAACAAAAGCCAACTATTTTGGTTCAAGTTTTGTATTCACTCCTCCCCTTTAGACTTGTTCATGGCTGAGTTATCTGTTCAAATTTAAAGGTTCCTCCGAAATTTAAAAAAGTTTGGGTAAAAATATTATACTTGAAAAATAGATTTAGGTAAAAAAATTAGACTTATTTAAAATATGGGTCGCGCTCATGCTTCAACATTCAAGGCCCAAGCTCGGCCTGGATCGTTTTAAGTTTATAATACTTTATATTATGTAATTTAGAATATATTAAAAAAATAAACATATATTGAATATAATAATACTAATCAAATGTAAGATGACTATATTATTAAATATTAAAATAAAATAAAATAAATATTTTTTTAAAAAAATAATATGGATTGACTTAAAATAAGCTTAAATTAGTCTTTTACAAATATAGACGGATTTGAGTCAAATTTTAGGCCCATGTTTTGGGCCGGGTCATATCAGACTTGAGCAACTATAAAATATGTTAATATCATACTTAGACCCAACCCAGCTCATGAGCATTTCTATCCCGTTAAAAAAATTGGATGAAAAAAGAAATCAATATTGTATATTTTATATTTTTAAAATAATATTTGTATTTAGAGAAATAATAATATATAGTTGTAGTTGTGAACTGTGTTGCCAACTTTTTCTTTATCACTAAAAAAGTTGGTGGCCTGAAATTTTAATATTAAACTACCAAAGATTATTTGGTGACTTCCAAAACAAGTTCAACGTTTTCAATTTTTTGGGAGAGTGTTATAGTAAAACACATCTTTTTATGTTTTAAATTTAAAGCTTTGTGATTTTTTGGTACAAGGGAAAGAAATTTATACAAGGTTATTGTAATATGTGTTTTTATCTGATTTAGTCCCTAATTATGATGACGGGACTTATTTTCATTAAATAATTTATCTTGACTTGTTTTTCTTAAATATATGGTGACGTGTGCAATATTTATCTAACTGTTACTACATGTTTTAAAAATAAACAACGTTAATCTCAATTAATCTTAATTTCTTTTTTCTTCAAGCCGTTTGTTGATCTTTTGCTCGCAAGGTGCCAGCCTCTGAGCTAGTTATCACCCGCCTTTTTCTCCCTTCCACCAACCCTTTTTTTATTTATTCTTCTCATTTACTACACATGTCTTCTATCTTTTCAATTTACAAATCTATTTTATGAGTATCTTTGTTGTATTCACAACTTCCACTGGCCACCAGTAGCTTTTCTTGAAAAGTGGATGACTCTTTGTCAGCTTATTAATCTATTTCTACCTTGAGAGTATTTCAAAATAATAAATGATTTCACAAGTCGATTTGAACTCGTGTTGTCTTAAGTTTTATATGTTTTTTGTTTGTTTTTCCATTGTTTAATAAGTTTTCAGTTTTAAAAGTTTTTGTCAACTCTTGTAGCATGTTTTTTAGTATTGTTTATGCATGTAACCCTAGGTTTGTAAGTGATTTTAGGGATGGTTTTGTTGTCGTACTTTCTAGTTTGGTGAATGCTCAACTCTTTTGTCAATTTTTGCTCGCCGTTTTGGACCTTTCGGGGTTGATTTTCTTATCATATTAAGTGTTTGCAATCACTCTAGATATGTCGTATTTAAGTTGTAACAAAACTAATTGTCAACGTGTCATGATGTTCTATTAATATTGAGGCTAAAGCCTTTATTGTATTGATAGAGGTTGTCTTTTATTATCTACGATAAATATTTGTTATTTTTTATTCCTAAATTATATGATTCTATTCATTAAATAAATTAATGAATTTACTTTAAAAAAAAAACAACGCCAAATTTTGTGATGAAACTAAAGGAAACAGAAAATATTACTATTTTTGGAAAAAGTAGAGGGTAAGAAAAGACCAATTATAGTAAAGGGACTAAACAACCAAAAACACATAGTAGATGGGCCTTTTATAGGTTTTCACCAAAGAAAAAAAATAAAGTGCGGGAAGTTAAACGTGAAAGTGGCGCGTGTTGGAACCCTGAAATCACGGACAAAAGTTAACTAAGAGAGGTTTCCTTAAAAGGGGACCACCTGATTGGGGCAGTCTAAGTCCCGTACAATTGGCTGCGTCTAGCAAACGCGTCGTCTAAGAGAGTGCGCTTTGTCACCTCTCTTGATTTTTCCCAGGATTGTGATTTTTTTTTATTTCTTGAAACGAACGTGGACCGTTGCTCAGATAAACAATCAGTGGCATCCGGCAGATTGACCAAATTGGACGGTGGTGGCTAAACCAATATCATTAACACGTGGCATGTGTGAATTGGTTGGAAGATGGATAAGGGGAATAGATTTGGGATACTTTTGGCAACGGGCTATAGCCGGTGATGGTAGTTGTTTTGGGCAGGGATTTGAAGTTTTAAATTTCTAAAATTGGAAAATAACATTACCAACAGGTTTTCAGGTTAAGATGATTACCTTAATGGGAAGGTATTAACAGTGTCAGTGAGTGACTGTCTAAGAAGAAACTGCGTCGTTTAGATTAACAAAATTGGATCACATTCCACCGGCTTAACGGCAATTAATGAAAATGGATTAATCAATAAGAAATGGAAAAAATTCCTTTCTTTTTAAAAGCTAATTTTATAATTCATAAAATTTTTAAGATATTAATCTCTTTTTATATAAAAACAAATATATTTTGCATTTAAAAAAATATAATAATTTATTTGACCGTCTAATTTTATAAAAAATATCATTTTAATCTTTCATTTAATTTTTCGTCTTTTTTATCTCTTTAACTTGCATTATTTGTAAAATCACCCAAAATAAATGAAAAAAAGTTAACGATTGTTAATTTTGTTGACATGGCAGTCCACGTTTATGCCACGTTAGTAATTAATTTTTTAAAAATTAAATAAATATTTTTATGCTTTTTAATATTTTTTTTGATTTTTTTAAATTTTAAAAAAATTGATTAATTACTAATGTGGTATCCACGTATATGTTTCGTTAACAAAATTAACAAATGTTTAACTTTTTCATCTATTTTGGAGGTGATTTAATAAACAATTTAAATTTAAGGTCTAAAAGAAATTAAAAATTAAATGGAAAGGTAAAATAATTTTTTATAAAGTTAAAAAGTCAAATAAATTATTTTATGTTTTAAATAAATGAATTTATTCGAGCTTGCTAATATGATATTTTACTTTGTTTAATATTTATTTAGTAGGTAAGATATTTAAAGAGTATATATTCTTCTAGAATGCCGAGGAAATAAATTAATTTCAAAGTTCAATTATTATGCATGACTCACGACCACATATGAAAAAACGTTTGTAAAATACGATATCTTAAAATCAATATAGTTTAAATTACTAACACTCATAATTTATACTAATATAAATTCTTTAAATATGTTTTTTTGAGATATTTTTCAATTACCGAAATCATTTTTCAATACTTAACAAAAATCAATAAAAGAATAATTATGCAAAATACTCATATTTAACTTAAATAGGAATGAATATGAGAATTTTAGTTTTTAGACATAAAATAATACCATTTCATCGATTCTTAAAGAGATAAATATATTTATTATAAGTTGTTGCGTAATATATTCTCTAATTTAATTTAACTTTAATTAAATTATTTAAAAATTAATTAATTATAATTTTGCATTTGCTTTCAATTTTCTTATATCTTTAAAATCATTTATAAAAAAATAAAATGATTAAGAAATTGTATAAAAAATTGTTTATTGAGTTAAATTTAGATTGAGAAATTGTAAAATAAAATTAAAATGATTAACAATTTGTTTATTGAGATAAAAATATCAAAATTTTAACTATTTATTTTTTAAAATAATTTAATTTAAATTGGATTGATGTATCATATTGAACCTCGATTAAATTAAAAATTAAACTAAATCAGGCCCTAAAAAATTATCTCTTTTAAATTTTTTTCTCTATTCAATTCTAAAACTTTACTTCAGGAGTAGGGGCGAAATTAAGGGAGTTGGCAGGGGCCCTGACCCCCCTAAAATGAATTTTTTTTCATTTAGGCCTTTTAAAATTTTAAATTAATAAATGTAGAATTGTACTTTGACCCCTTAAAAATATAAAAATTTAGTTTAATCTTTTAAAAATTATAAAAATATTAACTATTAAAATAATGAAATTATATTTTTACCATTATAAAAATTACAATTTAATTTCAACCCTAAAATAAATTTATCATTTCATCCCTTAACGAGCATCATCCTCAACTCTACTGTAGGGGTGAGTATTCGATCGAGTCGAGTCGAATCGAATCGAGTCAAAAAAATTCGAGTTAGTCGAGTTGACGAATCATTTTTTAGCAACCGAACTCAATTTGAATTTTTTTCGAATCAAATCGAATCGAGTGAAAAAATTTCGAGTTAAGTCGAGTCGAGTTAACGAATCATATTATTTATACTCAATGTTGTGTTTACATGGACCGATTATTTAACTAGTAGACAAAATACAAGATTATTTAACTACATAAACAATATAATTGTTTTACATTTTAACTTAATGAGTAAATATTTATCAAAACAACGTAATTTTGCCTTTTATTTTAATAGTTTTGACTTTTAACTTTAGAAAAGGTAAACATTTATCAAAACGACGTAGTTTTGCCTTTTCTTATTCGGATTTTCGGATAACTTGAATTGTGTAATTCATGTTCGAGTTAAACCAAAAAACTTAATTTTTTATTCGAGTTGATCCGAATAATTTGATTAACTCAAATAACCCGAACTATTTAATTCAAAATTTGAATTTTTTATCGAGTTTTTCGAATTGAATCAGATTTTGCTCACCCCTACTCTACTGAAAGACCTATAATTAACCATTGTATTTTATACATTATGCTAAATGATGTATTATAAGATAATTAAATTCATACAAGTGAATATAAATCGAAAAAATGTATTAATATTTGTTTTAGAAAAAGGTAATAATCATGCATAATGTTTGGTACGAATATTATGTGGACAAGAAAGCCGGGATAATAAGGTCACGTGAATGAAACATTTAAGAGATGTCATGTCGTATGTGATGAATCCAGCAAGGAAATGCCGACATCAATTATCTAATATGAATACAACAAAGCCGCAACAAAAACTTCATATATAAGCACGTTTTGTTTTATATAATATCACGGGCAAGATGAGGTAATACGATTCGGATATAGGTGTTTAATAAAAAAAATTACCATGCGATAAATATTAATTTTATACATAAATTTTAGTTTAATGTGTAAATTAATTTATAAACTTTAATTTTGTGTAAATTTAAATTGTGATTCATATATATATACATATTTAAGAAAATAAATACATATATTTATTTTCATGTTACATTAGTATAATTGTTTGTGTATACAGTGGCGAAGCCAGGGAGGTTGGCATGGGCCCCGGCCCCCCCTAAAAGGTAAAATTTCTATTTAGGCCCTTAAAATTTTTAAAAATTTTTAAATTAATAAAGGTAAAATTGCACTTTGGCCCCCCCTAAAATTATAAAAATTTGATTTAATCATTTACAAATTGAAAGATATAAACTATAAAAAATTAAAATTTCATCCGGCCCCCCCTAAAAAGTTATCCTGGCTTCGCCCCTGTGTGTATACAATATATCAACATAAAATGGTGCTAATTCGATAATGTTGTTGTAATTTGTGAAAGTCAAATCAAAATTTCATGTATAAAATCACACAAGATCAAAGTTTATATAATTAGCATATACCTGTTAAATTCATGTTTAAAACTTCAACGAATCAATCATTTATGTTATATAACTAATAACATATTCATATTCTTTTTGAGTTTTATCGATGTTTGTTTTATTATGTTATGTAATACGATAATTAACCATTAGAAGTATTATGGAGGCATTTGTACTAAGAGTTGGTTTGCATTCTATCCATTCTATTGAAAAATGAATAAATTAGTCCATTCACGTTAGATCAAAGAGCAAATCAATCATTCTGGTAAAAATTCTGTTAAATTCTACTATTAAAAACTTATCCATGTATATCAGCATGTCTGGTTATTCTGTCAGCTATACTAGTTTTTAATAGTAGAAATTGATAAATTTTTTGATAGAAAAGACAAGTACAAAAATTAATTTTACTTATTTATTAAGTGAAAAAAAATAAAATACAATATAACTCTTAATATAAAGATTTCCATAATGCTTTTATCATCTAGTTTATTGTATTGATTATTGAATGAGTAAAGATACTGCCGTTATAAATAAATGTTTGGCACGTATATTTTTTTTTTTTATCAGCATGACGAATGGATTCTTTTTTGAATAATTTTATTATAGTTCGGATTTTTTTTTAACACAATGCCTTGAACTACCTATAGTCTCTCCCCAACCCATATCCTCTTGCATTAACAACTATATTTAAAATAATATTTAAAAAATATTAGCTCATATAATATTTTTTTCCCAAATGATACATTTAATACTTTGAATTGAATGTTAAAGACATAGGTTTAGATAAGATAATGTCGTCCCCATATGTTATGAACAAGAGAATTTCCAACTTCCTAGATTTCCAAAGCTCAAAAGTGCTTTCCACGGTCAAAATTATCAACTGTCAGAGACTCAATTAATTACATGTGTTTGACACATGACCCAAAGTTTATTAAATGTTTAAATGCCACGGCAACATGAATGAAAAACTTTGACAATTTTGATATTTACTATTTTGAAACTTGATTGGGTGAAAATTAAGTATTAACGTTCTTAAATTTAATGTTATAATATTGTTTTTTTAATTTTTAGTTTTAAGAATAAATTTAATGTTATTTGTTTAATTTTAAGTACAAAAATATAACAGGCTAAATTATATTTCTATAGTCCAAGGCAATCCCAAATTATAACTATTTATAAATTATATATGACAGGCTGAACAAATTAAGTATTATTTTATTATTTTTAAAATTTATAATTTAAATAATTTCTAGATATTTTAAATCTATTTTTAAATTTAACAAGTTTAATCTTACGATTAAAATAAGTTCAATTAGAGATGACAAAGAAAAAAAAAAAGATTTGACGGATTCTAATCGAATCGATTGAATAAGGTTAGTTTTTTTTTTTTTTTTAATTGGGTTTTGAGATGAGGTAAGTTTAATTCTTCAATTAATTTTGTTAAGTTGGGTCGGGTTTAAGTAAAACCCTCATGAAGACAAATTTAAGAGCTAGGCAAGGGCATTGGCCCAAAATGGAAGATTACTAATTTAATCCCCTCATAAATAATGAGATTATAAATTAATATATGGTAAAATTGTATTTTGCCTCAAAATGAAAAAAAAAATATTTTAATAGTTAAAAATGATAAATTATATTTTGAGTTTTTAAAAATTTATAATTAAATTTTGACCTGATTATCGTTATATCATTATATATAAAATTAGTTTAAAATATACTGTAATAAAATTTATATCAATATTAGCTCAAATATAGTTATATAATTAATAGTATATTTAGAAAAACAAAAAAAAATATTTTTATTTTATTTTATTTAATAAATATTATAAAAATAAAACATGTGAAATATGTAGTCAAGGTTTGATTATAACTTTAATTTTTTAAGACAAATAAATTAATATTTAATTAGATTAATGTTGGATATTAGGTCGGGGCGGGTAAAAAACCACTCCGCCCCGCCAGTTTGCCATAATATCTAGGTGGAATGACTGACAAAAACAAAGAACGGGTAACCGGCGAAACCGGTGTCCGAAGAGAGAGAAAATGTTTATATATTCCACTTTAAAAAATTAGGTCCGTATTCTGTAATGTTCTCTGCTCTCATACGCCCGTCTCCTCCCTCTCTCTCTCTCTCTCTCTCTCTCTCCTTTGTTCATGGAATCAGCTAGCCGGCGATTATCTTTTTCCGTTTATTCGAATTGATCGCCGAGTAATTCATCAACGGTAGCATCAATTTTCAAATTCCTTTGCTTTATAACGACGCTGTTTTCATTCTCCTCGGTCTCCCGGAAAGAGAGAATTTCCAAAGTTTTTTTATTTTTATTTTTGTAATTCTTAGCTTTGGTTCAGTGTTCTGACAGTATCCATCTCTGCCCGTTGGATTTGATAACTTTATAGGAAAAAAATATGATTTTGTTTTTTGAGCTGAAAAGTTGGTGATTTTTTACTTCAATTTTAAAGGGGGTCAAAGCTAAGTTCGGCAACAAACTTAAGACGAAATGCTAGATCTTAACCTCAATGTCGGGTCGACTGAGTCGGCTCAGGACTCAAACTCGGCGGCTCCTTTTAGCAGCGAGCGTAATGGAGATTGTGGAAACCAAATGGACGAATCTGGAACCTCGAATTCGTCGATCGTCAACGACGATGATGAGTCGTGCTCCACCCGCGCCAACGGAGATGCGTTCACTCTAAGCTTCGACATACTTAAAGTCGGAAGTGGTGGAAATGAGTTCCAAAACGACGACGCAGACGTGGTGGTTACTAGGGAGTTGTATCCGGCGACGAGAGTCGGAATTTCTGAAGGGCAGAGCTCGGGGAATAACAACAAATGGATCGATCATTCGTTCGAGAGAAAAGAAGCTGATGAGTCGCGGGTAATACGTCAACAACCGTCACAGACGGCGAAGAAAAGCCGTAGAGGACCTCGTTCTAGAAGCTCCCAGTATCGAGGAGTTACTTTCTATAGAAGAACTGGAAGATGGGAATCCCATATATGGTAATTTTTCATCTAATTTAAGGGAAATTTCTGATTGGTTAATTTTCCTTTTTGAATTTTGGATTCGTTCGTTAATTCGTTGAAATCTAAGGTTCAATTATATTAATTGTTATCTGCTATGATTTCAGGGACTGCGGGAAACAAGTATATTTGGGTATGTATACATGTGATTGGTTAACTTTGTTTGTAATTTTCTTGACGACTTTTTTAATAAGGAGATGAGTTTTTTTTTTTTTCCAGTTTTGGATTTTATTCATCTTTTTTTTTCCAGGTGGATTTGATACTGCTCATGCCGCTGCTAGGTAAATCAGGGGGAAATGGTTTCTTAAATTTGATTAGAATTTAGAGTAACCTTGGTGTTTTCTTTTTTGTTCTGAATGGTATGTTAAATAAATTCAGGGCCTATGATCGAGCAGCTATTAAATTTCGAGGGGTTGATGCTGATATCAATTTCAGTGTCAGTGATTATGAGGAAGATATGAAACAGGTTGGAAATTTGAATAGCATTATATAGAATACGGATTGTAGTGATTGTTAGTTCAGGGCCTTACTCTGTTTTCCTTTGATGGCTGTAGATGAAGAATCTGTGTAAAGAAGAATTTGTACACATACTTCGTCGACAAAGTACTGGTTTTTCGAGGGGAAGCTCGAAATACCGAGGAGTCACGCTGCACAAATGTGGCCGATGGGAAGCACGGATGGGGCAATTCCTTGGCAAAAAGTAAGCATACTTGTTCATGGAAATTCCAACTTCGTATTCAACTTATTGTTTTGAGTTTCTCTTGGTGTCGAACTCAGAATCAGTTTTTCTTGAATGTAAAAAACAAATCCATGATGCTTATTGGGGATGTCGTTTCGTCTTGTAGGTACATATATCTCGGGCTATTTGACAACGAAGTAGAAGCTGCAAGGGCTTATGACAAGGCAGCTATCAAATGTAATGGACGGGAGGCAGTTACCAACTTCGAGCCGAGTACATACGAAGGGGAGATAATCTTTGATACCAGTACTAATGAAGGTATTATATGCTATTGGTAGTATTAATGTTGTAAATAATCTTCAAATCAAGGTTGCTTGTGTGATACTCCTCTTGTAATTTGTGTTTCAGGCAATAGTCACAATCTTGATCTAAACTTGGGGATATGTCCACCTGTTGGCAATGATCCAAAGGAAAATGAGCAGCAGCATCACCATTTCCATTCTGGCCCTCACGACGTGCACGAGGGGAAGAGTTCGAGGGTAACTTATGAACCCGACTTTTCTAGTATGTTTGATTACAATTAGAGGATTAGGATGGGATGGTGTTTTGCTGTTAATCTTTAGCTGGCTTTAAGAAATATGCATTTATGGCTTGTTTATTGACCCTGTTTTAGCTCGATGGTGTATATGATTGGCTTGTGTAGGCGGGGAACCCTGCTGGTGCAATAGTCAGTCCGGCTTTCGAAAGGCTAACCGAGAATTCAGATCAACCTATTTTGTGGAGAAATGTATATCCTAGGTTCTTTCCTAGTGAGGTAAACAATAACAACTTGTACTACTTCCTGGTCAGTAGGTTATAATTTTGAGGGCCTATAAGTTAATATTAATCTCAAGATTTTGATGAGCTAGATGTTAAAATAAATGATTAGTGGGTAAAAGTACTATAGAGGCCATAGTAATAGGAGTTAGATTGCGTTTTGTCTCTTCTATTAAAAAAAATGGGTAAAGTAGTCGTCGTACATTAGATCAAAGAGCAAATTAGTGTTTTCTGTTAAAAATTTCATTTATTTGTGCTGTTAATAACTGGCATGCTTGATGGAATTACAGACAATAACACGTGTGTGTCATGTGTATGCCAACGTTTTTAACAGTAAAAATGGATGGAATTTTTAACAAGACTAGTTTACTCTTTGATTTAACGTATATGAACAAATTTACTCATTTTTTAAGCAGGGAGCAAAATGCAATCTGACTGTCTATGGTACTTTTACCATGATTAGTGTTGTAAAGTGTTTGATGAATATAAGGTAACATAATTTGGATTTGTTTGGGCAGGAAAGAGATTGGGCATGGCAAATGCATGGTGTTAGGCCAATGCCACCACTGTTGCCCGCTGCAGCATCATCAGGATTCTCGTTCTTGGCTACCCCTCCCTCTGCTGCCACTCTTCCCTCCAATCTAACGACTCCCAGTTTCCACTTTGCCACCCCCACTGCCACCACTGCCACTCCTCAAATCTATATTCACATGGAGGAGCCACCACCATAGCCTCATTTTGCAACCTTCACCACGAAATGTTGTTAAGGTATTCAATACATGATGATTTGTTTACAACTAATAAGGTATGCACTGGTTTTTATTGATTATTGTGTGGGTGATTTGCTTTAAACTGTGATTTTATATATATACAAAGTTTAGTAGTATATTGGAGAAGAAGCAGTGGGAAGATATTTTGTTTGGCAAAGGCAAAATGATTAGTGTGGCCAAGCATTGTCATTTATTTTGTGGGGGCATCCGTTTTGGTTGGTTAAATAAGTGCCACGTTAACATAAATTGATCAAAATTACAATAATATATTACATCAAACTGTACAACACCACATGATTTTAATTGTCTTTTGTCCTTTTTAAGGAAATTTGAGGATGGATGGTACACTTCTCATCTTACCATAATAATTTCCTTTGTTTTCTTTTACTTTGTATTGTCAAATCAATCACAATACGCCCATAGTTATCATCACTATGCCACTCATCTTTTTGAAATAATAATGGGCTGATATTTTATTAATTAGGCTTACTCAAAAAGAAAACATCACAAACACTGCAAATGAAAAGACAACACAGAGAAATAAAAGTTGGCAACAACAACCAAATAAATGTACTTTGGGAAAATAAAACAGCAGGAACCGTGAACCCAATCCTTTCATTTTCATCAAGACGATTCATCAGCTAAAAATGTCCTTCTCATCAGAGCAAGAAACCAAAGAAATGAGAAAATCGACAGTAGCTTTGCACAACGCTTAACCTGTGCTTGGAGATTCAATGAACCTTCTCCTAGAACAAAGCATCTCAAAAAACCCTTTCGTTACCCAGATTCCTCTTCCGTAATTCCTTCAACGCGAGCACCGTCACCGATTCTGGAAGTCCATCGCCCCAACACCCATAGAGCCTGCGTCTTCGCCCTTCTAACGCCAGAGTATGGGCCACTCCATTAGTCAAATGCGGCACATAGAGGTAAGAAATCTCCTCAAAGTTCAAACCCATTTGGTTGATATACTGGGTAATCGGTCTGAGTATCGATTTATCATGATTCCTCCTCTTTATACATTTGATGACAGACAAAGCATCGCCTTCCACAACCAGTCTTCTATAGCCCCTGTCTTTCGCAAAAAGCACGGCCCTTTCGCACGCCCTTGCTTCTGCCACAAACGGATCCGCAATATCCTCTAATAGATAAGTCTCTGCTCTTAAAATACCTCCTGTAGCATCTCTAGCTATAACTGCAGTTGTGGCTAATCTCTCATTACTTTGATATGACGCGTCAAAGTTAATCTTAATGAAACCTTCCTCCGGAGGCCGCCACAATTCTTCCAAAATAGGTCTGACATGTGGTTGTAAATTCTTACGAAATAGCTTAATTTCTATTACATAACCCCTAATGAAACCCAGAAGCTCTTGTAACTGGAACTTGAATTAACTTGTTTCTTCGATGCCATAGACTCTATAATGAAATAGAGATAATGCTTCTTTGGTGTTCTTCAGCTTCAACAAACGTCTGAGCGAAGCTCTTTTTAGTCCCAAGGGAGTCATCAAGAGCTGGAAAAGGAATCTGAAAGTGCGCCCACACACATCGCAACACGCTACAATGCCATAGCAAGTGGCTTGAGTCTTCCAGAGCTTCCTTACATAATGGACAAACAGAATCCACTGACAGCTTTCTTCTGGCCAGATTGCTATAGTGAGGGAGCATGTTATTAATCAACCGCCAGTTATGTATTTTTATTTTGCTAGGAATATTCAGCGACCAAAGAGCTTTGTAATAGGCTTTGTAAACATCCTCCAAAGGACTGTAATTTTTGGACTGCCCTAGGATAGTAGTCAGAACTCGATACCCACTTTTAACTGTATACTCCCCAGAACCCTCATATTTCCATACTAGAGAATCCTCCATTCTACCACCAGAAATCGGAATAGCAAGAATTCTGGAAGCCGTATTCTCATTGACAAGTCTACCAATCAGCTCCTTATTCCAGGTATAGTTTCCAACATCCATGAGTTGATTGACTGTTGTCCACCTTGTGTTTATGTCATGGCCTGATATTCTGTTATGCTCTCTTCCAGGAAGCCAAGGGTCGTTCCATATGTTTACAAGTTCTCCCGAGCCAACTCGCCACACCATTCCTTCTGCAATCAACTCTCTAGCATTGCAAATGCTACGCCAGGTAAATGATGGGTAAGAGCCAACTTTAGCTGTTAAAACATCAGTAAACGGATAATACCTGGCTTTTAAAACTCTGGCTAATAAACACTGAGGTTGGACCATAATGCGCCACACTTGTTTAGCTAAAAGCGCCTTATTGAACAAAAACAGATTTTTAAAACCCATGCCGCCATCATACTTCGGTAAGCAAAGCATATCCCAGCAGCTCCAGTGTATACCCCTCAAAGTTTTATTATTAGCCCACCAAAACCTATTCATAATAATTTCAAGCTTATCACATAATTTTTTCGGAAATAGGAAGCATTGCATTGCATAGATGAGAGTGGCCTGTAACACAGATTTAATAAAAACCTATTTTCCACCCATTGATAGATAGCGTAGACTCCAACCTTCAACTCTTTTTCTGAATCTGTCGATGAACGTATTAAAAGCCCACATCTTGCTTCTGCCCACCATCATCGGTAAACCAAGGTACTTCTCAGGACTTGATGCCACCCGTACCCCCAACAGCCCTATAATTTCCTCCTTGATCTTGTCGCTCACATTGGCACCGAAGTAGATTAGGGACTTGTCATAGTTCACTCGTTGCCCTGCATTTCGTTCATACTCTTTAATGGCTTCATGGACCGTTCTAGCCCCTTCCAGTGTAGCATATCCAAAAAGAATGCAATCATCTGCAAAAAATAAATGGTTAATAGAAAGCCTTCCCCTACTAATAGGTGCGCCCCCCATAAGGCCTCTTTGTTTAAAGTCTTCCAAAAGAGTAGAGAATCCCTCCGCACAAATCAGGAACAAATACGAACTAAGCGGATCTCCTTGTCTCAGCCCACGTGATGGCGAAAGCCAATCACTATTCATACCATTAAGACTAATCAATAAGATCATCGAGCACACACATCTCATGACAAGCACAATCCATTCATTATGAAACCCCAAGGAATTCATCATCCCGGCCAGGAAATCCCATTCCACACGGTCATAAGCCTTACTCATGTCTAGTTTTAGAGCAAAGTTTTCTTTCTTACCGCGTTTTTTCATCTTAAGGGAATGAAGAATCTCATAAGCAATCAACACATTATTGGAAATAAGTCTTCCTGGAATAAACACACCTTGAGATTCATTTATACAGTCTCCCAGTATATCACTCATACGATTGACCAAGACCTTTGCAATAATCTTGTATAAAATATTGTAAAGACTTATGGGTCTGAACTGTGACATATTTTTCGGTTTATCCACCTTAGGAATTAACACAATTCGTGTTCTATTAAGATCCCTAATTTCTATCTGTCCATTTAGAATAGCCATAGCAAGATTTTAGAAATATCTGCTCCAACAATGTGCCAGTATTTTTGGAAGAAAATAGCAGCAAAGCCATCAACCCCAGGAGCTTTCAAAGGTGGCATCGCCTTAACAGCTTGACAAATCTCCTCTTTTGTAAACGGCTTAAGCAAGGACTCATTCATACTTGCTGTGACTCTTCTTTTCACGAGTCCAAAGAGGTGCTCATCCGACTCTACTTCAGATGCTGAAAAAAGCTTTTCAAAGTAACTCGAAGCAATTTTGATCATCTCTTCCTTCTCTGTAATCCGTGTGCCAAAATCATCCCTCAATTCTGAAAGCTTGCCATGAAATTGACGTTGTCCTGCCATCTTATAGAAGAAACTAGTGTTACGGTCTCCATGCTGTAGCCAATTAACACGAGCCCGTTGTTCCCAGAATAGTTCTTCTTTATCAGCCTCTAAATTGAGTCCCAACTGAATTTCTGCAATTTCAGCTAGATTATCATCTGAGACATCTTCATTATAGAGGCAATTCAATCTGTCCTCTAAAACGACACGATTTTTCTTATCTTCTTTAATTCTGTCTTTGCTCCACTTCTGCATGTTGTGCCCTATACGCTCTAACCGTCTCGGTAAATTGCCATCAGATTCTGTCCACCATTTTTTAATCAATTCCTCGAAATTACTTTCTAGGCACCACTTAGCCTCAAACTGAAAACTCTGTGCCTTATACCCTTGAACATTCCTTTCCCCTCCCATAGTATCCAAAAGGACCTGACAGTGATCAGAAAAAGAGTGGCTCAAATGTTCAACTTGATGATTTGAGAAAAGTTCTATCCAATTAAACGTAGCAACTCCTCGGTCTAGGCGTTCTCTTATATTAGTGGATCTTTGTCTGCCTCGTTCCCATGTGAACCAGCGGCCTCTAAACCCAAGGTCGTTGAGCTTACAATCTTCCAAAACAGTTTGAAAATCCATCATCTGTCTGTCTGATCGTCGACGGCCCCCTTTCTTCTCGAAAGAGCTAGTGATCTCATTAAAATCCCCTATGACAACCCAAGGGATATTTTGGTCACTACTCAATTTTCTAAACAGATTCCAAGACTCTCTCCTCCCTCGTTCTTCCAAATTTCCATAGAACCCCGTTAATCACCATTTTGTACCACACTCCTTATCTTGAACTTCTACGTCAATATGATAGGAAGAGAAGCTTTTGAGGCTGATCAAAGAATTTCCTCTCCATCCCAACGACAGTTCACCTCTAGAACCCATTGCCCCTATGTCAATTCCATTTTCAAAACCACATTTCAGTCTAACCTTCTCCATCTTCTTAGCACTTAATTTTGTTTCAATAAGAAACAAAATTCGAGGATTAATGGCTCTCAACTTATTCTTGAGCCTAATAACCGTCCGTAGTCTCCCCAAACCACGAACGTTCCATCTTAGGATTTTTATTGTTTCCGGCTGCTCTGGTCACCAGAGCTAGCCGATAAAATTAACGAACCATTCCCATCATTTGAAGCCAATGTCGCTGAAGGGCCTTCCACCCGTCTCTGCCTTTTTTTCCCTTCCAAAATTGTAAGTGGGTCATGTTCATCCTCCACTACCAAATCCATTGGCCCATCCCTATTCTCCTCATTAGTCAAACTTGTTTTACTCCAATTACTCCCCTAATATTGCCCATTAGTGAAAAACTTCCTATTAACTCCTAAAGGAACGAAATTGGGATTCTCAATCAGATTACTCGGATTGTCTTCCATATTTCGCGTAAAATCTTTTCCTTCCTTTAATGAATTCCTGAAATTGCTTCTTTCCAAATTTCCGTCCGCAACCTGTGAGCCATCCGCTTCCCGCAACCACCTGCTCACCCCCGTACGCCTCTGTCGAGGCTCCGCCCGTAAAGTTAGATCCCAACCAAAAACGATTTTGGAAGGCTCTATTCTTAGCCGATAAGGGCAGAAACTTTCTCCATGACCCAATCTTTCGCATATAAAACAAAACAAACTCAATTTTTCATATTTAAAACGGGCATAGACAATCGTCGAGTTACTAATCTGGATATTTTTTTTCCGCTTCAGAGGGACAGATGTGTCTAAGCATATACGAATGCGCATAAACTGCTTAAAACCCAAAGAAAGAGTTGAAGTGTCATATTCAATGAATTTCCCACAGAAATTCCCAAATTGCTTGGCCATCGTCTCAGTCATCAAACCAGGGGGCAGATCATGGATTTGTACCCAAAACTCGGTGAAATGTAACGGAATTGTTAACGGGTTTTCGCCATTAGAGATTCGTTGAATAATGAGCAAATGGTTATTAAAAAACCATGGAGTACCAGCGAGGACCCTTTGTAAATCAACATCATGAAAAAATTGAAACAGGTACCGCTTCTCCCCTAGATCCGTAATGCAGATGCCTCCTATAGGATGCCATAAGTCTGCCATGGTATTCCGAAGTGATGGAAAATGGACCACACTATCCGTTAAACAGCGCCCTACCAGACAGTATTGATAGGATCGTTCCACAACTGCTTCATCCTCATGAAAAGCATCCTCCTCATCATCTAACAGACTTAAATTTGCCAAATCTTCTTCCATTAAAAGGTTTAACGATTCGCACAACACCAAAAGAAAAAGATAATACAGTATCCAGGATCGACAGAAGTAAAAGAAAATAAGAAGAAAAAAGAAAACAATAAACGTGCCAGAGGGCAGACAGAAAAAACGTGCCAGAGGGCAGACCGCTAATTATAGATATCTATGCCACTCATGTTTTTATTTTACATTTCTCAAATCAATATACCATTTACAGATTTTGTAAGATGCATAAATATTATTTGTTGAATGCTAAAAGTAATTGTGGAATGATATTTTCATTATGATCTAACGGATTTCTTAGTGGAAAATAAAGATTTAATAATAATTGAATTTTGAAGAAAAGGAAACCTTAAATTCGAAGACAAGCATGATTAAAATCTTGAAAGGGCATTTGGGTGGAATAATTTTATCAAATTATGTATTTATTTTTTAGGGTTTTTTCTCTTAAAATTAATAGACTAAATTTCAATTGAAATCTCAAAAAATAATTTCATATCATACATGTAAAGTTTCAATTGAATCCAATATTCCTATTCACATTTTTTTAAAAAAAATACTCAAAACTGCGAATAGAACATGATAAATAACAGTTAAGACTATTAAAAATTTAATAATAAAATAAATCGATAGATAAATAAAGAAGAAAATAGAGTGTGTATTATTTTGTATTGTAGACAAACTAAGAATGTAAAGTTGATTTGTTGCGTGTGGTATTGAAATGTGACATTGTGTGATGATTATACTCTTAATTTTAATGATCAAGCAAGCATCATCAAAAGCGGGAGTAGATTTTTATTGTGAAGAATCACATGTTTCTTCTACTTTTTGTTTTCTTTCTTGATAACAATAACAATAGATGGAGTGGTCGGAATGAATGATGAAATGATACAAGGAGGCGATGAGATAAGTTTGATGGGATGTAATGATGTCTTTTTAAGGAGACCAAAAAGGTCTTTTCAACAACAACCGGGTTGCTTCTTATGGTGGAGGGAATCAATAATAGAGAGAGAATGTTTTGCCATTCTTATTTTAGTTCGACTTGTACTTACCATTTTACACATACATACGTACAATTCCAAAAAAAAAAAAAAAATGGCATCTAAACCCACGCAATCTGGGGTTTGCTCAAACATAATAATCAAGCATTATGCTTCCTCTCTAACATAAAAAATCAAGCCCCAATACGCCCTAACTTTAGTTCCCTTTCCAGATATATATTGCCGCCATTAAGACATTCTAATGCTAAACACTTTGCAAACTTCATTAACCTTTTTTCTTTCCCTCATTTCCATACAATTTGGCCCACCTTTTTATGCTTCAATTTAAAACTCTCATCTCAAAGAATAAATGTTAACTCTACTTCATTTTCCATTAAATAAAAAAACCTCCATTAGCCTGATTTAAATCTAGAATAGAAATTAAGCTCAACATTCGAGTCTTTGAAAAGCTAGTAGACTCAATTACACCTCTATCATAGATTAATCTCAATGTGCATTCTTAAAATGGAAGTAGGGAATCTGTGATGTGAAGGATCATTATCCATATACACGCATGAAATATTTCAAAGAAACCTATTAATAAATTAAATAAATATCTTATCTATTGAATTGTCACCGAATAAGCAATGTCAATTTTTACTTGAGAGGGTAGTAATTCCTATCAAAGCATTCAGCATCAGGGGAGGTTCAACCTGGCAGTTAAGTGATGATATACACCACTCTGCAATACAATCAATTCATATTATTATTACTATTATCCTTATATCAAAATTATGCAGAAGCTCTCACTTCACCTGCAATATTCCAAAAAAGCAACTATTAATTAACACCAAGATGGATATATAACCTTTGGAAGGGATGCAAGTGCATACCAGTTATGCCGCCGGGGGGGGGGGGGGGATTCCTCATTTACCTGCTAGCTTTTTGGCCCAAATCATGGACAAATGATCCTTCATAAGGCTGCCCAACGAGATCGGCTACAAATCAACATTCCATCCCCAGCATGCTATCAAAAATCGCACAAAACTATTCTACTTCTTAGCAGTTACCATAGGACTGCAATTTGAGTAACAACATGATTCCAACAACAATCACATTCCGTATGTCCTGTTATACAGATCACCTGAACTGGGCATCCTGTACTTTGAATCTTCATAACCGGAATAGAACTTGTTAAATCCCAGTCTCTCGTTTCTAAGGAGCTCCGCCACACCAAGATTGCTTCCACCTTGAACATCATTCCATCCATCCCAATGACCATTTGACATGTGTGAATTTCTTGACTGTTGGAGAGACAATTGTGCAAATGGGGACATGTTGTTCACTTGTGATTGATCCATCAGCCTTGAAGTAATTCCATATGAGTCATTAAGAGAATAAAAGTTATCTCCAATATCATATCTTGGGTTTTGATGACGAGAAAGAGACCTCCGCATCAATAGTTGAAGCCTGGCCTCATCATCAAGGGGACTTAACTGTGGTTGAAAATTTGGTCTCATGTCTAAGCCTGCATTACTGAGGCCTCCTTGATGTCTACCCTTACCAACTGCCAAAATTGCTGGATCAATAAATTCTATGTCTCCAGGGCCACCAATGCCAACACTTGTCCGAGCCTGATATGAATTTCTTAACAGGGATGAAGAGTCCATCAAATGATTTTCTTTGACAAAAAAAGGCAGACGAAGTTAATATGTAGTCTAGGAACAGCCAAAGTGAACCAATAAGTAAAAAAGGGATCTCACCAGATACAGTTTCAAAGACAGGGTCTACTCTCTCATGATAAGAAAAACCAGGAGGTGGTGCCTTGCTAGGAACAGAAAATCCAGGTGGGGCTGAAATTTGAGTTCTTGAAACTGCTACATGACATCAAATAAAGCATCAGTAAGAACTAAATCAAAACCAGACTCAGACAGAAATCTAAAAATGAAAATTATACGAGACATGAAACAGTGCCCCTTGTAGACAGAATGATTTCATATTCAAAACAAGTCGCTTCATATAATCAGAAGTCAGAAGGAAAAAAATAGGTTAGGCCATGATGGCACAGTGCATACAAAATAAAAAATCTAATTATAATTGCTATTTTATCCATGATAATAATGTTAAAGATCAAATTATGAGAATGCTTATTACATGAATACAATCTATAAGTAACATATACCACTCAACTCAACATTCAGACTGCAACAACAAAGCTCATTCAAGTTCATAGCATAGTTGGACATGGTAGGAGCAAGGAAATTCCCCGACACTCACCAGAAAGCTTACTAGAAGAGAAAACTGAAGGACTGCTGGTAAATTTGTCAGAATCCTTAAAGTTACTGGAAGAAAAACCATTTGAAATCCCAAACTTATTTGGATAGAGATCCCTGCTTTCTGCAAAATCTTGGCTAGAAGGATGGTTCTGTAGCATTTGCCCAAAAACACCTAATGAGGAGTCAGCATCAAATGAATTGTATTTGGAATCCTCCTGTCTTGCAAATAAGAATCTGGACTGATTGTTATTCAGTGCTTTCCACGAACTGGATAATTTGAGAGAATTGGACTCCTTGTCAGTGTCCCCAAGCAATTTAGCCAAGTTCTGTGGTGAAGTTAAGGATTCATCCCATGTATCAAAATCTAGTGACAATATGTTTGAAATTATGCTGTTCTCTCCTGTATCTTTGCCAGTATTGCACTCAGCATTACCGAGTAATTTCCCCATCTGCTTCCCTTGCTCTTCATTTAAAAGCGGAAGGAAACCTCCAGAGGTAATATCAGAACTGATACCACTGCTTATGTACTTCTCAGGGTATTCATTTGAAAAAGAAGAAATACGAGATCCATGAGGATGTAAATTGTCACGAACTTTATTATCTACAAGGGGAGTATCAGCATTCATATTAACAGCACCAAAAGTCTCACTATGTTGCAAGGAATGGGCCCTAGAATGATTTGATAAATGGAGCGAAACTGTTGAATTTGGCAAATAACTTGAATGGCTAATTACTTCTGGATCCTTGATTCTTTGATTATCAAAAGATAATACATCTTCCTCTACTTCGGAGCTTGTATTTTCCACTACTTGAGTTTGAGTTCTCCAATCAGACTGCTCTTGTGAAACACACACCCCATTGTGAGATGTCATAGATCTACCAGCAACTGGTGAACTTAAATGTTCTGAATAGAGCTCAGTACAACATTGTTGTAACCCCTGACTACAAGGTGAGTTGCTTGATCCATAACCAGAAGCTGAACTGCTAGGTCTAACTAAATCAGAATGTCCATTCAATAGATTCTTGTCTAAGGTCAATGTTGACATATCAGAGCACAAGCTCTGTATCTTCCCATCAGCAGTGGAAGTACTCCCTACTTCCCCAACAGGTGAAATTAATGATTGTTCATGATCAAAGACGGAGTTAGTAGCAGTTGATGGTACATTAGCAACCTGGTCATTATAACTGGATGCTGGTGGGCAAGATAACTGGCTGCTCAATGATTTAGAAGCAGAAACTATATCAGGTGATGGAGGTTTCTCTACTGCGAAACCAGCAGTCTGTTGTAAAGGTTTTAACAAATCAGGTTTACCCTTCATACTCATAGAATGAATCTCCTCAGATGACTTCTTTCTAGCATCAACATGTAATGTACAAGACTGATTTGTGTTTGTTCCTGCAGATGAAAATGGTATTGTGTTGCTATCTATATCAGATTTCAGCTTAGAAGGTCCATTGGAACAAGCTAAAATGGTCGATTGTGGCTGGTTTAAAGCCCGCATTCCCCTGGCAGAACAATTTGGAATTTTTAGCACCAGCACTAACATAACAAAGTGTAAGTGAACAAATTAAATGACATACCATGATGCTCCAGCAGGAAGAGCAATGGATCTACCAGAGCTTCCATTTGGGGGAGAACATCTAGAAATGCTCACCGTTGTATTCTGTACATATACAAAATCACTCTCAAAGTCAAATTCAGGAGACAAAGCCATGCATAAATGGCACACAATCCATCTTCACCTAAACCCACAAACCATATTGTTTGAGAAATTCTTCTTGCAATGATCGAAGAAGAAAAGAAACTATTAAGAATCTAACCATTAAGAGGTGTACAGATAATAAGTGTTAAAAAGGTTTGCTTGCAAGCAGATAACTATTTCACTATTTCCTAAATTTACATCCAATAATTTAACTTGCATTACTTGCTGTTTTTATTTGGAAGTTGAAAAGAACTTACATTTGGAGCACTTTTAGAAACAGATTTTGCTGCAGAAGCAGAACTATTGGGGCAGTAATCATCCACTGGCGGAGGTAATGTATTCCCAGCACGCCGTTGCATATTGTTTGTTGCACCAGTTATTTGTTGAACCCTATTCCTTTAAACAACTAAGTAAGTGCATTAATCATCCAAGAGACAACATGCATTTGTTTGAGTCAGAAAGCATACAAAAGTTTCTTTTCTTTATCTCACAAAGAAAGCTACATCATCAAACTCAACAAATATAAAAAAAAGAAGGAAATAGAGATGGCAGCTATAACTGAGTAGCTAACTCAAAATGAATATACCTTGTGTATGCTGATATAATCTCATCTTTTGTGAAACTATCCTCTTGAGGACCAATCTCGTGCAAATACAGACAATCAGGATTGTTGCAAGGCTGAAACACCCCCCCACCAAAAAAAAAAAAAAAAAAAAAGGAAAAGAAAAGAAAATCGCAATTACATGTGATGTATATTCTAAACTAGTTGAAATAATAATCTTCAACCTATAAAACAAAATAACTGAAAACTGCTTCTAAACATACCATATTTCTCAGCCATGCATGACAATACTTTGTGGTACCAAAGCATGCCCTAAAATTAAATGTTCCAAGTATTAGAGATGATAATCAAGAACAAGTAAGCATCCAACCACTAACAAAATTTAAAAGTTGCATAAACTATTTTCATACTTTAATGGTCTACCCTCCAAGACAAACCCATGTACAGACTGGATACAGCGAATTGCTTCCTCTTCTTTTGAGTAAGTAATATATCTGTACACCAGTGTAAAATATGTAAGTTGGAAAAGAAAATTCTAAATAACAGAACCACAAAGGAGACAAAGAACAAATCTTCAAAATAATAAGATAAATTTTCCTTTCTGAAGAAACCAAACCACATGATAAAATATGCTTCTATTAATGATCCAACACATGAAAGAAGAATGCCTTAATATTAGGCAGATTTAAAACCAAATCCATGAGATATCTACACTTACACACTACATGTATTGTTTGGAAATTGTTGAATGACACCAGCTGCAGTCCGAGACATGGACACTTTAAGAACTTTCCCATATTGGCCAAAATATTCTAGCTGTTGGAGAAGCTGCACACAGATATACATGTTTAGGTCATGATACAAGTAGAACAACTAGTTTGAGAACATGTGCAAGAGGAAAGAATGAGAGAGCACATCTTCATCTGCCAGATCAAGTGGCAACCCGACTATGTAAACAAGATTCCTTTGGATAACTCGCACACTGCTCAGTTGCTTCCTTCCTTCAGATGATTTAGCCTTTGGCTTTTGCCACTTCATTTTTCTCTCTGAATTATTTCCAACAACCAACCTGCTTAAGAGGGAAAACTTTACACGTGAGACAATGGCAGTTAACTAGTGCAACATCTTTAATGAGAATAAAAAGAGGGGAGCTTGACAACCTCTCACAATTAGCAGCCATGCCAACAATCTTGTCTCTATCGTAAACGCTACGACATGCTGGACACCTCCCCTCTGTGTTATCCTTCTCAGCCATATCCATTATGTGATGCCAACACCAAACACAGATCTGCCACAAAGTACAGATAGAAAAGAAACAAGACATGATAAGAGCTATTGCACGCATTAAGTCTCCTCTTTTTTCCCTCTCTCTGTCATGCTTATTATCTCGTTTCACATCATTTTCAAAAAAGAGAGAATAAAAAAAGAATTTGCTTGAAACCTCATAACCACATTTGCAAGGCTTGAGTTGCTGATCAGTCAAATCCATCTCCTCAGCGCAAAGGGGGCAGGTCTTTTCTCCCTCGTCACTCATGATTGCCTGAAACCCCAAAGCAAACAAATAATCAGATAAAGAAAAAAAAAAGTACTAATGATATACTCTACAAGCAAAGCCAGTGATTTCTCGATTTATCATTACAAAAAAGATTTTTTTTTTTTGGGAATTCAGATAGGATAAAATGAATGGGGGTTCGTAAAACAGAAATTAAATAGAAAAAGTGGGAAATGCAGGAAATGAAAATTAGGGTTTGGGAAGGAGAGGACTTACAGTAAGGGTGGAGGATGGGGGGGGATCGATAAGAAGAGGAATCTATGCAGATGAGATTGTGCGATAAAAAGTGAAACAACAACCAACAGCAACACCAAAACCACAAAGCAAATGTAGAGAATCGAACACAAGAGGCTTCTTTTGGTCTTTTTCTCTTGTTTGGCTTTTTTGGCTGCTGCCTTTTTATTTTTATTATTTATTGCATGTGATAAAAGATTTTTTTTTAATTTTAATTCCGTACATATTCCCTATGTTATTATTAGATAATTTTAAACTATATATTTTATTATTTATTATATATTATTATTTGTATTATTAATTTGTGATTTATAAGATTTTTAATATATTTATATTTAACTTCTAATTTAATTAGTATCATGTCTCGTTATGTTACAAATTTAATTAAAAAATTATTAATTTACCCTTTTATATACAAAATCAGCTATATTTTTATTAGGACATTATTGTATTTTTATATAATATATAAAAACTCAATATGATAATATTTGAATTTGTTACACAATACATTTTAAATATTTAATTTTACCATTTCAACTAAATATTTAATTTTAAATTTATTTATTATATAATTTTTTATTGCTATGTACAGGACACGCATTTCAATAAAAATAGTAAATTATATTTGAGATTATTAAATTATAAGTAAATTTACGTTTTGATTACTTAATTTCATAAAATTATAAAATGATTATTAAATTATTCAAAAGAATTTATTTAACTCACTAAACTATCGGAAAGTTTTGATGGAAACCATCAAAAACGGTTTAGGCTTATGCCTGCCATTGTGGAGTTTATAGTTATGATCAGTCATTCCAAGCCTTTTTCTTATGCATATCTATATATAATTGTGATATCAAGTAAATTTGGATGAAAACGAGTAATGATTTAACTAACTATTAAATCTAAAAATTTTGAAAGTACAAGGACTCGTGACAAATATGACCTTTTTATTATTATTATTTGGTTAAAATATGTCATAGCTCCTGATAAATTTGTAATTTAGTTTTTATATTTTTATTTCTAAAAATTTAATCTCTTTATTTTTTAGATTTTGAAAATTTAAGTCTATTTATTAATATAGTTAATTTTTTGTGTGTGACATTTTGAAATAAAAATAATAATAATTACTTGGAACCAATTTAATTTAAAAAAAGACTTTATAATAAACTTAAATTTAACAAAATAATCTTAGCAGTGTTAAATGATAGACTTGAATTCTGGGGTGATTTGTAAAAAGAATATCGAGAAAATGCAATAGACAAGCAGAACTAAATTTAGGAATAATGGCACGAATAGCCCCTGAAAGTTATCTGAACTTCCAATGTGATTCACGTGCTTCAAAAATTTTAATTTTGTACCTAAAAGTATCATTCTGTTAACCATTACAGAATAAATTTTAGGAATACAAAATGTAAACAATAATATTAATAGGTTGCAATAAATTGAGTATTACAACTATAACATAAACCAGAAGCAAAACAACATCAGTTTTCAGTTCAATCATGGGATTCAGACATCCTTGGGAAAGAGCTTTTGATATGTATGAATGACAATCGAACTTCAAACATTATGATTGTCATCTGACCATAAAAATGATGCAGACACGATTAAAAAAGGTTTCAAAGTCTTTCCTGCAACAGTAACATTGTAAGACTTCTTCTCCATTAAAGACTTGAAAGACAACTTGAGAAACCACTTTGATTTCAAGCTTGGAGTTGTAAGAGAATGTTGCAATGTAAGTAGATATTGCTACACCAACATTTGTTACTGTTCTATAGAAATTGACTCTAAATATACCACCTACTGGTATTGCAGCTGTTAATGTAGGATAGGTGTAATCTCTTGGCAACGTTTTTTCAGGACATGAGCTGTTATGTCCTGTTACTATTCTGATGGTACCTTCATCGTATCCAATGCTACATAAGAATCTTATGTTGTCACCCTTTACGGTGTCGTATACAAGTCCGTGGTCGATGGCTTTTACAGGGTTGACATGTCCAGATCCATAAGCAAATTCACCATCAGGATTATTCGATGGATCCATCAGGAAAGCTACGGCAAACAGGTAAAAGAAAACAATGGTAAGATCAATAAACAAACGTATGTTCCGATAACGGCAATGAAAGGTTACCAGTAGTCAAAAGAGCAGATCTAGTGGCCGAGGGAGACCAATGAGGGTGAAATGTTTTAACATATGCGACCACACCGGTAACTTGAGGACAAGACATGGAGGTTCCTGATATTATATTGTATTTAACTCGTCTTCTATCTGTTGTAGTCGTAGAATGTGAAGCGACGGGTGAATATGCAGCCAATATGTCACCACTATAATTAGGTCCCTTTGAAGAGAATGAAGCAACTATAGGAGCTGAAGAATCTTTAATTGTTTCACTTCTTAATATTTCTGCTTTAGGTTCTCTGTGACACAAAGAGGAAAGCATCAGTTTCGGTTTGCCGAATAAGATCTAAAAAATTGGTTTTGGATGTCTACATGGTGGAATTCATGTAGGACTTGACAGAATCATATTTGTGAATGATTAAAGCTGAAAGCAGACAATGGAACAACAAATGAAATATTTGTCCATGGAATTGGTGTAATAGATCCCAATGCACCGGCATTATAAGCTTCTTTGTCGCATAGAACAATCTTGTTCTTTACCAAACTTGTATCCAGGCAACCAGGGTCGCACACCCTGAAAAACACTAAAGAATCAAAACATTTTGCTTATGTCTAAATCTTTTGTAAATCAATGTCAATGGCACTAACCGAGCAATGCTCTCGTGGCAATAAGACGTTGCTTGTAGCCCATAAACCAATGCAACCTTTGTTCGGTTAAGACTGAAAAAGTTAACTGAAAATCCCTGATTGCATAGAGGAAACCATTACTATCATGTACAAAAACTATATTATTCTAATTCAAGTGTGAGTATCGGCTCGGTTCTTATGGTTAGAGTCGTTCCATCCCCAAAAACAACCTTGTCGATGAAAAGGCGATCAATTGTGCTTGCAGCAACAGTAAGTATCCATGGTGCTACAATTGACACTGTTTGTTTCCCTAATGTACCACTATTGCCTGCAGATTGCACGACAAGTATTCCATTCTCCGCTGCATTGAAAGCACCGATGGCTACAGGGCCACTGTAGAATTCAGACACAAAGATAATCCTAATGAACTGTTATAAGATCAACTCATCAGCAATGGCATCATCAAAAGCTGCCAAGATGTCCTCTGAAGTACAGCATATACCATTGCATACTTTATATGCAGCAATCCTTGCTGATGGAACCCTCCTCTTGCGGTTCCTTCAGCAAATCCATAGAAACTAGCATTCACTATGTTGTTCCTGGCTGCTGTGGATGCTGTATGTGATCCATGACCCTCTGTATCCCTGGCAGAATCTGTGGTGTAAACTCGAGCTCCGATAAGCTTACTGAAAGATAAGTACTAAGTCATTATGAGGACCAGGGACACGAATAGCGGTCTGAGATTGGAAATAGTGGAATATGTTTACTTGTTACAAGTGAAGTTTTGGCCAACCTTACAAGCTCCCTTCCACTTTTGGGTGGTGGACCGAAGCCTTCGTCGCTGAAGCTGTCCGACTCGGCCCAGATTCCGGTATCAATGACACTGACAATGACATTGCTCTCCGTGGCATTATGTTTAACAGTTTGATTGAGTCCCAAGAAATCCCATGATCTTGTTGTATGAATTTGGAAAAACCAAAACCACTCCTTTAAAGCCTGCATATAACGGCATTGGTGAAAACATATCATTAAGGAAATGCCATTTAGCTAAAAAAAAAAAAAAAAAGACAGCTCTTCTTCTACCACTTACTTGCAAGTTTCTTCGCCTCTTCATTAGTTAGCTTGGTTGCAAATCCATTGAATCTCCTTTAGTAACTTCGGATTAAGTAATTTTCCACAGAGCTGCAGAGAAGAAAAAAAACGGATCGATCATCATACTGATGGACCCACACTTTGGCTTAGGCATCAAAGGACATCCTCTAAAAAAATGGCTTCCTACCTGTGTTTAGAAAGTGCTTGAAGCATATTGGAATGGTGAGATGAAGCAATGTAGTCTCCATCAGGAAGTGGTCCCAAGTATGCAATGTAAACCTGCATCATATATGATGATGGTCATCATCGCACATTATTATAATTCATGAACCAGTTCAATATAAACATTGTTAAAAATAGTTGACTTTCTATCTTCATGTATAGCACCAGAGCGAAGGCTTACACAAACTGTGATAATAATAAAAAAATGTCAAGAAACACCAAGAAACTTGATTTTGTCATTTTTTTTTTTTCTCTTTGTTTGATAGTATGCATAAAACAGAAATTATAACTGGTATTTATAGTGAATTGGAACATATCTGGCAATTTTACTCATACCATATATGATTGTGATTTATGACAATTTCAAGATATATTGTTCACTATCTAATAACACCATTCTCTCTGCTGTATTTGTTGTATATTTTTGCAGCTGAACTGATTATGATTGTAACTTAAACGACAAAGGAATCAATTTATAACTTCCTTTTTCTTCTGATTTACTCCACTGAAAAATCTGGGGTGTTGCAAAAATCATGTATTGGGAAAGTTTGTCATAGAAAAATGTAACTAATATTTTATTAACAGATTGCAAGAAATTGACTGAACAAATAAAAACAGAATGCAGACTCAATCGTGTGACTCAAACAGCCCTATGGACACCTTCATATGTGTGAATAACGATTGAACTTCTAACATTATGTGTACCATCTGACCATATCAATGTTGCAGACACCATTGATGGTTCACCCAAAGCTTTTCCTGAAACAGTAACTTTGTAAGACTTCTTCTCTGTTAGAGACTTGAAAGACAAGACTTGAGGAACCATTTTGATTTCGAGTTCCGACAGGGTAGCGATTGTTGCATTGTAAGTAGATCTTGCTACACCAACATTTGTTACTGTTCTATGGAAAGTGACATTGAATGGCTTGCCTGCTGGTACTAAAGCAGTGAGTGTAGGATAATTGAAATCTCTTGGCAGCATTTTAGTATTGTTTTTAGGACAAGAGGTGTTGTTTCCTGCTATATTTTTGATGGAACCTTCATCATATCCGATACTGCATAAGAATCTTATGTTGTCACCTTTTACATTATCGTATACAAGTCCAGGATCAATGGCTTTTACAGGGTTGATATGTCCTGATCCATAAGCAAATTCAGCTCCTTGATTCCTCGGTGCATCCATCGGAAAAGCTAGGCAAAAGAAAACAAATGTAAGATCGAAAATGTGACATATGTTACAATAATAGCAATGAATGATTACCAGTAGTCATAAGAGCAGATTTAATGGCTGAGGGAGACCAATGAGGGTGAAAAGTCTTAACGTATGCGGCTACACCAGCAACATGA
This sequence comes from Gossypium sturtianum, assembly GCA_025698515.1. Taxonomy (NCBI): domain Eukaryota; kingdom Viridiplantae; phylum Streptophyta; class Magnoliopsida; order Malvales; family Malvaceae; genus Gossypium; species Gossypium sturtianum. The sequence continues at coordinate 166,330,365 of CM046950.1, forward strand.
GGACAGGACATTGAGGTTCCTGATATTATGTTGTATTTAACTCGCCTTGGATCTGTTGTAGTTATTGATGGTGAAGCTACCGGTGAATATGCAGCCAATATATCCACTCCTGGTGCACTTATATCGGGCTGCAATGCATTTACAGAACTATTTAGTTTATCGTAAAAAAAGCAAAATAACGATAAAATCCGAGTTATGGGAGAAAGGCATGCCTTCAGAATGTCTGGTACAATGAAATTAGGACCCCTTGAAGAGAATGAAGCAACTATAGGAGCAAATTTATCTGTAATTGTTTCACTTCTTAATATTTCTGCTTTAGGTTGTCTGTGACACAATGAGCAAAGGCATTAGTTTTATTTTACCTAACATATGACAAAATAATGACCCGAACCATCAATATGTACATACTTGGTGGAATTCAGGTAGGATGTGACTGAATCATAGTCCTTGGAGCTTAAAGTTATAGCAGGCAATGGGACAACAAATGAAACATCGTCGGATCTATATTTCGTAATTAATCCCAATGCACCAGCATTGTAAGCTTCGTCTACACCCTGCATGTCATCGCATAGAATGATCTTGTTCTTTACCAAAGTTTTATTCAGGCAATTAGGGAGACACAACCTGAAAAAGGAGCAACAATGAATCAAACATGCGGCTTAAATCTGAATCAATCAAAATGCAGCTTGACAATGGAACTAACCGAGCACTGAACTCATCGCAATCGGATGATGCTTTAAGCCCATAAACCAATGGAACCTTTGTTCTATTAAGACTAAAAGAGTTTATTGAAAGCCCCTGCTTGCAAAGAGGAAACTATTACTATCAAGTAAATAAACTACGAGAGTCAGAGCAATTCAAGAGCGATATAGTTCTTACAGTTAGTGTCTTCCCATTCCCAAGAATAACCTTGTCGACAAAATGGCGATCCGTTGTGCTTGCAGCAACGCTAAGTATCCACGGTGCTAAACTTGCCACCGATTGGAACCCTGCTAGACCACTATTGCCTGCAGATTGTACAACAAGTACACCTTTCTCGGCTGCATGGAAAGCACCAATGGCTATTGGGTCCAGGTAAAACTCAGACGAACTTTCTGGTCCTAATGAAACTGATAAAAGATCATTTCCATCGGCAATGGCATCATCAAAAGCTGCCAAGATATCTTCTGAAGTACACCCTGTATCATCGCATACTTTATATGCAGCAATCCTTGCTGATGGAACCCCTCCTCTTGCAATGCCTTCAGCAAGTCCGTAGAAACTAGCATTCCTTACATTGTTCCCTGCTGCTGTGGAAGCTGTATGAGATCCATGACCATCCATGTCCCTGGCAGAATCTGTGGTGTAAAATCGAGCTCCAATAAGCTTCCTGTAATATAAGTACTAAAATATCATTAGTAAACAACAAACGTTGATTCAGGGATTTGAATAACAGTCGGTCCGGTCGTAAATTTACTTGTTACAAGTGAAGTTTTGGCCACCCTTACAAGCTCCCTTCCACTTTTTAGGTGGTGGACCGAAGCCTTCATCACTAAAGCTATCAGACTCGGGCCAGATTCCGCTATCAATGACACCAACAATGACATTGCTCTCGGCAGTAGCATTACGTTTAGTAGTTTGGTTGAGTCCCAAGAAATCCCATGATCTTGTTGTATGAAGGTGGTAAACTTTACTTGGAAAAACAGAAACCACTTCTTTAAAGCCTACATAACATAGCAATGGTGAAAACATATCATTAAGACAATGCCATTGAGTTGTATATATAAATAAAAAAGACAGGCCTTCTTATATAACTTACTTGCAAGTTTCTTTGCCTCTTCATTAGTTAACTTAGCAGCAAATCCATTGAAGCTCCTTTTATAACTCCTGATTAAGTAATTTTCCACAGAGCTACAGAGAATAAAAAAAAAAAAAAATCAGATTCGAAATAAATAGGTGGTCCAAAACCGGACCGAACCTACATACTAAAAGGGAACCAATCTTGATCATTTCCGATTACAGGTCTTACCTGTGTGTAGAAAGTGCTTGAAGCATAGTGGAATGTTGAGATGTAGCAATGTAGTCTCTATCAGGAGCAGATCCCAAGTATGCAATGTAAACCTGGATGGCCACATTATTAAAATTTAAATAATCAGAAATTCATTTCAAAGATATAAAAAACAGACAATACTTACCTTCCTATCATCGTCTACAGCACCATGGCAAAGGCTTATACAAAGCATGAGAATCACAAAAATGTCAACAAGCAACAAGAAACTTGACTTTGCCATTTTCTTTTTGCTCTTTGTTTGAGAGTATGTATAAAACAGAAATCATAAGTGGTATTTTATAGTGGATTCAAAAGATTGAATCTGATATCCCCATTAGCTGGGGTGTTTAATATTTTTTGATTCCATAGCTACTGGAACTTTGGAAAGTATCTGTCAAATTTTATTCTTACCATAAATGATTTTGATTTATAACCATTTTAGGATTATATTGTTTTATTGAGTATTTATGGTCAGTATTCAGGCTTTAGTTTCTTAGTTGTTGGCAACCAGAAAATGGTTTAATATAGTGAAGGATTGTTTATATTTTTGCAGGGTCATAGTTCAGCTACTGTGGAAGGCAGCATTTGTGATTCCCATTTAAGGTGTGTGTTATATGTTGGAACGTAACATGTATAGTGATTCCAGCACAAAAAAATTTGTACATCATATGTTCATTGAGCTTTGCAATGTTGGAATAAAATGCATTGCCTGGTTTCTACATGCTTTTCTGTTCATTTAGTTAAAGCATAGCCAGGGCCAGCAATTGTACATATTTTCTCGGAGGTCTCAGCCTGTAATGTAAGAGATCATTGTAAATATATATCCCAAATTCAAGTCTATTCAATCTTATTCTTTTCCAGAGTGATTGTAATAAACCAATTGCATTTGTGAAATAACTCCGATGTAAATCTTGATTACTAGCAATTTTATATTGACACACGTGAGTAGACACTTATAAATTGATAAATTTAAAATAAATAAAAAAACTGTAAATGGAGAGATACCTGTTGGTCATTGTATAAACAAGGAGAAAAACACTTAAAAAAATCTACTCAAAATTTCCAAGTTTGAGATATGTTTTATACAACTGCGTTGGTGGCCAATTTGTTTCATTTTGCTATGGGAACTGATAGCATGGCTTTTGCTGTAGTTTTAGTACTGTTTGGGTTTTTAACCATGCATTCCAGCTTTAAGACACGGAGAAGAGAGTCAGAAGTAAAATTCCAAGTATCGAGGGATACATTTGGGAGCAGCTATCGAATGCTGTTGTAAACATCCTTTGCCGTATGATGAATATGGGTCGCACCATTCCCTTTTCATCTTTTTACTTGTATCTATGGCCTCTCTCACCTTTATGATTTACTTACATAAATTGTTGTTTGTTATCTAATTCATTTGTGATGGAATTTGACATTTTGCAGAGTGAAGCATAAGCAGAGACTCTAACAAAGAAGCTTACGAAATAAAAGGCGTTGATGGGATTGGGAGACAGGTCTTAATTACAATATGGACATCAAATGGGAACGAATAGCTAAATTACAACACTATAACACACACCTACACAAACATTGAATACATTTATAAGAAAAAAAAAAAACCTTAAAAAAAGGGGAGAAATGAGTCATTGCCATAACCGGTATTTAATATCCTAATCCTCAACCATGACATTCCAAAAATCTCAACAAAGAGACCAATTTTATTATCATAAGTATGAAAACCTTACCTCTTTTTAACACTAGGAAGATCAAAACAAAATATGCGCCTATCCACTACAAGTCCATTTTACAAATTTGCTTACCATTTTATATGCCACCCACCCCATGCTCATCAACATCACCTTTTCAAGTTAGATAAGACGGGGTAAAGGATAAAGAGGATTGTTCGCAGCAATTAATCTCATTAGTGAAATCACAGCAGCAGAATACCTCTTCATTACAAAGGGAAGCAGCTATTGTGCACCCGGCAAGATTTAAGAATTTTTCATCATTGCTTCTCTGGCAGTCAATTGTAACATTAACAACATTTGTCCTTGAACTGTTTGATGAATAGCTTTCTGCCACCTCTATTTCTAACATCTACAAGCTCCTGTAGTCTATTACGGTGACTTCATCCTCCGGTGCATCTAGGTCTTGATAACTGCATGCGATAAAACAGGGCAAGCTTTACTAACCTTGACTGTGCAAGAGAGTCACGATCAAGCAACTAAGATAACATTTGCAATCTTTCATCTAACTAATACTAAATCATTTAAACGCAAAGCGGAAACCTTATAGTGTCCCTAAAGTCTTAAAAATCCAAACACAGAACATTGTACCTCTCTGTCTTTTAAACCATGAGAAAAAGTGACTCCTCTAGTTGCATTTATCAGTATAGGCAATCAAAATTTGTGGGACCAAAGAAAACATGGGTCAAAGAGTAAAAGGGGGACAGATGAAGGAACATGATGGCCTTCGGGCATACAGTGATGTCAATAGAGATTTCAAAAGGCAAGGGAATTTTTTATCACACACATGTTACCAAATCATAACACCGTTTGATATTCTGTTAGTTACATGGGACCACTAGAGCAACTTCATGGTTTATAAATAGCAAGTTCCCACCTCATTTGGTTAAAAAAAAAAGAATACGCAGGAGCAATAGCATATATAGGAACACCATTATACAATTAAGATACACTTTCTGAATTTACCCAAATCATGAAATTTAGGAACACGAAGCAAATTGTATAATACTGTATTCAAGCAGACAAGTAGCTGAGGTCAAGCCCTGCAAGTAAAATAGCTACAACATCTCAAGCAAGCTTACCTTCGTAGACGCCTAGGATCCTGTCGGAAGCCAGGAGGCAAAAGAAAGGGGGTTGGTCCACTTAAATTAGGTCCAGAACGTCCACTTCTACTATTGCCTTCAAAAGGAGGAGCACCTCGCTCTCTGAACACTTGCATTGCAAGTTCAGGTGGAGCTGGAACAAAGGGCCCCAATGGACTGCAATTACACACATATAAGCCCTTGAGAAAATACTAAACTAACTACCACTACTTGTAGAACAGCATAAGACCTACCCAGCACCAGGAACTGGCATCAATACTGGCGGAGGTGCAACATCTGAAGAAAATGGAGCTGCAACATGCATCCCTTGTCCACCAAACGCATCAAAAATTGGATCATCACGATTCCCCCCATCAAGACCATCATCGTTCAATGAAAAATCACTTGTTTGAGGGTTGTCAGATCTATCGCGTTCTCTATGTAAGTCACGGTCATCTTTCAAGCGATTTTCCAATATTTTACGTCTCTGAGGCTTGTCCTTCTGCAAGAAGAAAAAAATACAAAGCAAAAAGGGAAAACTGAGGTTAAATAGCAGTAACAGTAATCATAACATCAAAACACCAGCTGTAGCATACCGGTATAGATTGCTGCATAACAGGTGTCCCACCAGGAGCATCTGGATCACTGGAATGGCAAAAATGTATATCTTATTGAAATATCCTTAAAATAAAAACTATAAAAATCAATATGCTGCATGTAAGACCACACTTACTTCATATAATTCTGGAAATAAAGCTCTTCAGACACTTTAGATGTTAGCTCCACCACAAGCTCCGGATGTTTGAGTTTAAGATGCTTGTGCACGAATTCTACAGCATGAAAGAGCTTTGTGCAACCCTTAGCACCACAACCATACTTCCAACCATACTTTTCATCCCTAATCTTCCGGACAAAAGGATTGAAAGCTTCAATGGCAGCAGCATCTATTTTGTCTTTAGCAGTCATTAATTCCAAAGGATCCTGACTCCTCAATCTCTCTTGCCAGTGTGAGTCAAGTTTCTTTTCCCACTCAGATCCATTGCTAGTCACATCAGATCTCTTTCCCTCTGCTCTCACATGCCTAAGACCCTTAGCTTCATTTGTTTCAATCATCCCATAATAATCCAAGCCATGGACACGCCACAAGTAAGTTATAAGAGTATCTAGAAGCTCAACACCTTCCAAGCCTTTCACAGTCGTCAAGCCACGTACAATCATCACTGGGCCAGTCAAACTACCATGAGATTTATCTCTATTTATTTTGTTGTTGTCGGACCCCCTTAAAATATTTTCCTCTATTCCTTTTTCAGAGTCCAGTTTACATACAAGGCCCTGTGCTTGCTCAATGTCAATCTCAATTCTTCTAGGATCCGCACTGACTGGGTGAGCCTTGGGAGCAGCAGAAAGATCAGTTTCTTTAGCAGGTCCTCTTCCATGCCACCTTCTTTTCCCACCAACTTCAGCTTCATCTTCAGAATTAGGATCACTTGTATGGCCTGATTTATTTGATGACAAGGCATTGACACTAGGACTTCTGCACCACAAACATTTATTACGGGCCAGCAGCAGGAAAATAATATGCAAGGAGCCAGGTTGAATACGCATGTAAGATAAGAGTACATGAAATGCTGATCTTACAAGTCCAATGTTCCACTCTGCAGATCAAGCAAAAAGTCCTTGGCAACTTTGCGTGCAAGTTCATTCCTCCTAAAGAAAAAAATCCCAAAAAGATGAAAAAAACCCAACAATAGCATGAAAAATGACACCAAATCCATCAATTACACCATAATACAAAATGCAGGGCAGAGGGGGTCATCAGCATACTAACAAATTCATTAACTGTAACATCATGATATATGCACATAAAACTAACCTTTCAATAACAGTGACCAACTTTATTGGATGATATTTGTCTCTCAACCTACATGCATAAGCAAGACTAATTAGAACAATGAGGTGAGGTGAATAGATAGGCAGGTATTCAGTACACAATCGGACATACCATTCCTCATCTTTGTGAGCATCAAAATATGCTCGTTTTTGGGTAGATATATACTCTGACTTGTATTCTTGATACCTACACAGTAAAAGGCTACAATTACTTAACATCTAACCCTTTTTAAGCCACAAGTTCTAAACAAGATAAAACTGAACCAAAAACATAATTCCTCATTGTACCTGCGCTCAGCTTCAGTTGGTAGTATATCATCCTCAAGCTCTTGAATAAATTGCTTGTATGACATCAATCCCTCTCTGAAAATTTTACTTATCATGTCATATTACTGAATGAGATGAATAAAGATCCAGCAACCAAATGGTAAGAAGAGCAATTTTGGAATCAACCTCAATTAAAAGAGAACTTCAATGATGCCGGAAATACAGTAAAATAAAATAATTCAAACCTCATTTAACACAAGAGCTCTAGATGAGATGGAAAGCTAACCTTTGAACACTCCCTGAGTAGGAAGCAATGCCATAACCGCCACGGCCAGAATCCCAGTCTGCAGACGCAACATCATTTGGTAAACAAAAACTAAACAGCACTAATGCATAAATAGAAAAGATGGATAAAGAATTTGTTCCTTCTGCATTATACAATAATGCAGCATCACTTTATGGAATTTTAGAAGGAATACACCTACAAAGTGGTAGAGTCATCATTAACTGCAATAATGCATCATTTCATAGAAAGCCAAAATTACTTTGATCATATGCATCTCAATACCTTCCAAAATGACACAATCAACTAGGAAAGGCAAAAAAGGATACCTAAGAGCAAAAGAACAGTTTTCAGTTTTGACCCATGTTAATATCCAGTTATCATAATTCTCCCTATGAAAAATAAGTAATTCCTAACCAGAAAGAATTTGTTTGCTATTTGCTAAAAAATGAATTCTCCACAAGATTAACATTAAATATAATCATTCAAGATCTATATTAACACTAAAATTGATAATTAAACTGAAAAAATTGTGGGTCATTAACTGTAATAAAACCTTTTAAGTATGGTGATAATAAGTGACGAGCGAAAAAAAAGGGATGCAAATACAGAAGTCAAAATAAAAGTGATCAAGATCAGCAATTGAAGTTTTAAGGAAATTTTGAAGTTGTTAAGCAGTTGCTAGGAAATAACCATCTTCATGGACACCAGAAGAGCGACTGAAGTACCGGCCATGAGGCCTTTCATCAGGGTAACTGGGCCTTCCCATTTCACGATCATATCCACCACCATAGTTGTTCCGAAACCTGCATTACCAAAAGTGTTTTACAGCGCCAGCAAGATTTGAATATAATCAATACAAAGAGATGAGGGAAATATGAACATAAACAGGACAGAATGAAAATAATGAACCATAGTTATATATTAGTAGGCTAATTAGATATAGAGAAAACAGAAAGAATGATCTTCTCTCAGGTAAGATTTTAGTAAAAACAAAAGATCAATGTCATATATTCTCAGGCAGTCCGGTATTTTGCAAAATATGAAAAAAGGAAGCCCCTTCTAACTTTCACAAGCAAGGGCTCCTCGTAATGTCAAGCACTGCTAAGGAGGTAATGAATCAAGACTGAAATAAATATGTGAGATTCTTAATAAAGAAAGAAAGACAAACACTTAAAGCACCCTCCATGGACCATAAATATAATAAGGATATTCTGGTTCAACAAAAAAACACATCTTCCAGAAATACTGACTTACAAGTTATGCCATGGACCAACTTTTTTTCTCCTGTATACAAGGCCCCTTTGCAGTTTAAGCAATAGCCATTAGCATTTGTTAGAAGTGTTTTGCATTCAATTTAGCCATATTGTACAAAATTTTAGAGGCCTATAACTTAAAGAATATTTCCTTCTTGAAGTCACCCGTGTCTTAATCTTTCAGCTAATGAACTTGCATACTTAAATCAGTCAACAAGAACACTAAGTTTAACAACTAGCAAGAAACAAGCCCATCATATTTAGCATACAAAAATACCTAAAGGCTAAGGCAATATAAAAACCAATAGTTCAAAAATAAAATATTACCTTCTATCTCCAGGTCCAAACCCTCCTCTAGGACTCCCTCTCCTGCCTTCGTAGCCTCCATCCTCCCGCCTAGACCTCTTGTATGGCGGAGACCTCCGCGTCGGAGGCGAATGTCTCCTATCCCTGAAACTCAACGGCGGTGGCGGAGGGCTAATGCTACCTCGACGCCTCTGATCTCTCTCCCTAGGAAGAGGAGGTGGAGGAGAGCGGTTACGATCGTAATAGTCACGGTCTCGTCGCTCACGCGAGTCGCGGTCGCGGCGTCGATGCGGAGGCGGAGGCGGGGGAGAGGAGTTGGGATCATCAGATGACGGAGGTTGTCTGTTGTTATGGTTATTATTGGTGTCTTTACGGTCTCCACCGGGGTGACGGTCGAGGGAATCGACCGGCATGTTTACGACTTCGACCATTGGGGACAGTAACGGAACCCTAGAAGAAGAAAATAAAGACCAAAAAAAAAAACCTCCCTCCTTTTTCTTGAAAAAATTTGCGGGGACGAGGGTCGAGTCGCAGCAAAATGAAAGATTAGACGAGCCGGTCAAGAAAATAAATAAATAAAAGGTTAAACTACAAAAATGGTCACCCAACTATGCCTTTCATTTTATTTTGGTTACTCAATTATTAAATTTTTTTAATTCAGTCACTAAATTTTTTGAAATTAAATATTTTATTCACAATCCCCTAATTGCAGTTTGAAGAGGGATTTTTATTGGTCTCTCAATGTTTATAAAATTTATTATTTTAATTTGAATTCTAAAAAATTTAATAAAGTTAATTGTTAATATTTATAAAAATTTTCAATTTAATTTTAAAATTTAAAAAAAAAATCATTTTAGCTCTCGTGAGCACATCAATTTCCCTACTGTTCCTTACTTCTCAACTATGCAATTCTTTCTAAAAAGAATTCAAAGAAGAAAATGAAATTTGTGGGAGTTGTATCATACAAAGTCAGTTTTTGGTTTACAAATTTGGATGTGAATCTTGAGAGGGTTGATATGGATTTTTTTTTAATTTTTAAAATTTTAGATTTAGAATTGAAATGATAAATTTTATAAATATTGAGAATTAAATTTATTGAATTTGAAATTAAATGATAAATTTAATAAATATTTAAGGCTAAATTTATTATATTTTTTATATTTAGAATCAAATTAACATAATATGTAAATATTAGAGGGTTAATTTTCTTATTAGACCAATAAAAAAAAAAGTCCATATCAACTTTCTATTAGTCATCTAACAGCAACTAATGACAGCCTCACTAATTTTTTTTTTGTTTGTGATTAAATTGAAAAAAATAATAGTTGAATGATCAAAATAGAATAAAATGTATAATTGAATGATACTTTTGTAATTTACCCTAAATAAAGTAATATGTGTTGCCATGTCAACATCACTAAAAGAAATTAATGTTTTATTAAGTATTTTTATTAAAAAATAATTAAATTATTTTTGAAAGATTTAACTAAAAAATAAAATAAGCTAAAATTAATATTATGCAAAAAGTAAGTTCCAAATATTTTAATAAAAACTCAAACAGATTGAAAAAAATTGAATATTTGTTTTTTGATGAAAGAAAAATTATATATTAAGAAAGGAAAAACTTGATTAATTAATAAATTGGGTTTAAAGTGAAACATAAAACATAAAACATAAAACATAAAATTGGTATATGTATTATAATTTTTGTTGTTTTCTCAGAGCTTTAACAGACACCAACCGATTTATTCTTTCACCATTTCTCTCCATCGAAGGAAATTTTTATAAAAAGAAGCAGAAGAAAGAGTAGAAAGTAGTTATTTTGAATCCAGGTAACTCACAGAATCAATCTCCTTTCCACTTTGAACAAAAAGGCGAAAATGGAGAGTTTCAGCGCCGAAGATCTGTCAACAATAGGCGGCATAGCCACTGTTTCCCTTCTTCATTCCTTCATTCCCACCCATTGGCTTCCTTTCTCCATCGTCGGACGGGCCCAGAAATGGACCCTTTCTCGTACCCTTTTCGTCAGTAAGTCCCCTCCATCAATCTATTTCTGCTTTTAGATCCCTAATTTATATGTACCCAGATTGCTTTTTGGGATGTTAATTTTCTCTTCTGTTCTGTTTATGGGATCTTTCGTCAATTTGATGAGGAATATCTGGTCATAATTTAATTCTAATATGATTTGCAAGTTTGGGTTTCTATCATTTTGTCGAACATCTAGGAATTTAATGCTATTTAGCTAGATTTTCGCCAAGCTTTTATCATTCCTGTTTATATTTGTGTTATTTCTACGTGCAGCGGCATTTGGAGCAGTTTTGCATGTAATATCTACTTCGCTTCTTGGTATAACTGCCATCACTATGGCGAACACGATTGCTGGAGAAGAAACAGTGCATAAACTTGCTTCACTTTTGCTTATAGTTCTTGGTGGTAGCTATATACTGTTGTTTTTGTCTGGAAAAGGTGGGCACAGTCATTCTCATAATCAACCTATGGAGAAAATGGCTGTCGCCGGTCTTGTCCTTGTTCCAGCATTGTCTCCTTGCGCTACCACTCTTCCGGTGTTTCTAGCTGTTGGAAACTCATCGTCGATGATGGTGCTTGCAATCATAGTGCTTCTATTCAGGTATAGGATGAAAAAGGACTCTGAATTTCGAGAATTGCATAAATCAATTTGAATTTGTCGGTAGTTGGCAGATGTTAGCAATGTGGTAATTGAAGAATAGATCATCTTACTTGTGTTGTTCCCTTGATTTGTACAGTCAAGTTGTCTCAATTTTTCATGTGTTTCCAATTGGTGTGGCTTCTTCAGGCTTTGGTTATGAGTTAATAGATCAATGTTAATACTGCAAAATCAACTTGGAAGTTCCTCGTCGTCAGTCTGTAGTCATTATTACTTTTGAATCTTTTCACATTTCGGCGAAATAAGCAAATAACAGCTAGTCTTAGTCCTACTATTATATGTTTCTGGCAGAAGCTTAGTGTAGGTAAGGAAGGGCATGGTGGTAGAGCCTGACGTGCTATGTTACTCAAGATGTGGGGGTGAGTCTCAGATGTGGGTATCCCCATTTTTTTTTCAAGTTTTCCCGTATATTTGGAGATCATAACTCCATACCCTTGCTTGAATGTGTCAGATATAGGTGCTGGATGTGGATACTTTAGGGGAAATCAAGTGTCACAGAAACATAGATGACATGGCTATAATAAAATATGGAATACAGAATCACCTCTGTTTGTGTTGCTAAGCCAGCTACTTTGTTTGTGGAAAACAATTTGCATGATCTTTACATTCTTTTAACCACCACCCAGCTGAGGTGATTCGTAACGCTTGCATTATATTTATCTATGGCTACAATAAAAGTTTTCAACTCAGTCCTTGCAGACAGCTTCAACCCGTAATCTACACTGAAGTTCATAACATTAATCGGTAGCATTTTCTGTGTGGGAGTTCTATGTTACAATGAACTAATTTAAGTGATTAAAAATAAACAGGAAAAGTGTTCTATGTGTATGTAAGAGTTTGCAAGTCCTTGTGTGTCAGGTATATTCAAGTTCTGTTTAATCAGACAATAACATAGAGATGCCCGAGTTTGGTTTTCTCCTGTATTTAAAGCTATAACCTGGGCAAATTTTACCAAACAAGGCTTAACTAAGGTGACATTTTATTTGCAGCACAATAGCAGTGATGACCTCATTGGTTGCTTTGTCGTTCTATGGTGCTAGCCAGCTCAAGTTTCATTGGGTGGAGCGATATGACAAAGTTCTTGTAGGTTCGGTGCTATGCTTGGTAGGGATCTTAACTCTAATTTTTCACCATCATGACGGAGATGAAGGTTTGCATGGACAACATGTGCACAGGAAAGTCATCGGTCTTTGAGGACTACACAACATCCCGCAAATGTATGTTTTGGTTTGATGTGATCATCCAATTTAAACACTATAGGTATAAACTGTTCATTGTGCCATAAGCGGATTACGAGATCGTTTTTTCTTGTTAGTCTATGTATGCACACATGTTATGGTCAGTTTGCCATCGTTTTCAATGGTCAAGCTTGTTTTGCTCGTATTGGTTGGATCTCTAAGCCATAGCCATCGGTAAATGCTAATTCACTAGAGATGGGGAGTTGAGCACTGAGCTGTTCATTTTAATAATCTGTGAACTTTAGAGCAAGACGAATGGTGAATTTTCAAGGTGTTTTTTCTTTTTAAAATGATGAAAGGAAAAGTTAAACTAATCTAATATAAATTTTGATATATTTATAAAGATTTCTGAGATTCTTTTTTTTTTTTTAATCCTATAATCATGTTGTTTCTAATATTCAAAGTATTGGTATCTGTAGCATATCCAAACGCTTATTAAGAGATGATAAAGGATAAAGCTGTAACCAGCCATTGCACAACTGCATAAACATATATTTCAAACGATTATCAAATAGTTTTTTACATATAACAATTCTTGTACTAAAACTTGAATTACCTAATTGTAGTCAACAGAGACTAGCAAAAGCTGTTGTTATCAAAGTTGTCTTCAAAAGCAATTGGCATTCACTTCTTGGATTTTGCTTTAAATATGGTCTCCTTGAAGTATTTAAGTTCGGATATGCTCTCTCTGATATCATCCATGGCTCTGTGTTTCTGTTCTTTGGCAGGGGCTTTCTTTTGATCTGCCATGTATGATGAGATCAATATATAATTCGTCTAAAAAAAACTTATGCAAACTTTATATTTACCTCTTGGATACCAGCGAATGCAAAGAGCCCTTACACTGCTTACATCAACTACTACATGAGAGAAAAGACTAGCCAAATCTGGCATATATTTCTGCAAAATACAAATATGATTTAACACCTCAAATTTTGCCAATAATAAGCACAAAAGTTATCAAAAGAATATAAAAAATGAACTCCACATTCATCTTCTACAACATGCATGCAATTGCCCATTTTAGAACCCACTAGAAAATTATTAAATCAAGAACAAGGGGAAGTTTATGAATACCAAAGACAACTTAGCCATCGAAAATAGCCTTGGGAGCAGGTTAAAGGAGCAAGATATTGGGGTTTGTTTCAACTTTGAATCGGAAGTTGAAAGTGATATGAATTGATTTATTACCTTCAGAAAGATAAAATCCATATAAACTGAATTTCCAGCTAAAAGAGGTGTGTATGTACCAACATGTCTCTTTACAAATTCTATGACCTGCATCATGAAAGAACATTAACTGCAAGCCTTAGTAAAAAAATTCGTATCCTACTAGATTTCTGGACCTATGCTTAAAGCATAGCAGTTAGTAACAGTTCCTACTAGGTGTGTATGTACCAACATGTTTAATGTGCTCTTACTGCCCTAACATCATGAAAGCATAATACATGATGATATTATTACTGACCTGCTTTTCAGCTTCTCTTTCGCTAATTGTACTTTGGAGCACCTTCTTTGTCAATCCTAAAATAATCGAAGGTTGTTAGTACAAGTTCCCGATCTATTATTCCATAAAAATGTAGAAAGACAACCAAATAATAGAAATTTACATATCAGAACACGATTGGTCTTGAACCACATACCACTAGCTGCATGATGATTTTGACACCATTCCCCCATTCTATCTAAACACTCTTTAGATTGATGGATAACCAGATCAGGACCCTGAAAAGGAGAGAACATTGAGGGATACCACATTTCTAATGATTTCTTTTCATTTAACACTATGTTACTCAAAGTCAGCTGTGATTAATACGTGAAAACAACATTAAAACTGAAATCTCTTCAAAACAAGCCTTTTTTTTTTTTTTAAACAAAATACTTGAAATGCTTATCCTAAATCAAGAACATAAAAAAAAGAGTTAAATAAATAGATACCTCCAATGATTTGGTGAGATAGCCATCTGTAATTATACAAGCTATCTCCAATATTCTATCAGTCTCAATATTCAAACCTGCATAGACGAGATGAATGCGATTCTTACATCACGTAATCCACCATCGGAGTAAACTAAAATTAGTCATAAGTAGCATTTGCTAGGGCTTACCAGTCATTTCCAAGTCAATCCAAACAAGGGGTAACTTGTAGTTTTCCGAAAGCAATGCCGGTTTCAGTTCAGTTGAGCCCTTCCCATTGCTTTTGCTCTTACCTGTCAATGATTGAAAAAAAAAATTATCGATAATTACTGTTCATCGCATTTTTTATTCCTTCTAAAGCCCTAAATTGGATATTATAAGCTTCCGTAGAATCAATCAAGCACACTCCCAAAGTTCAAATGATTCTAACCCTAAACCCAAAGGCAATGATTGAAAGACGAAAGTAGATAAGCGGACCTGAAGGTTTGGAAGCAGATGATGAAGCCGGTGGGGGATGATGATCGTCCACATCAATATCCAGCAACGAAAACGCATTCGATAGCCTATCCATTCTTCTTTTAAAAAGCTTTTAGGTCAATTTGAAATCCCAGAACGATTTTCCGGCGCTACTCCGGACTTTCAGTTCAGCCCGGGTTGAGCCTAAGTTTCTTCTTTTTCCCTTTCCTTTACCTTTAAGTATAAATAAATTCTTCAATATCTTTGCCAAAAGATTTTATCATTATTATCTCTAATTACTTTTTTTTAAAGCTATTTGGCCATTAATAGCGATAAAAAAAACTAATATATGGCAGAATTAAAATGCATTGTCACATTTCATGTGGTTACTTAATCAATTAATAGAATGTAGTGTACTAATTTAGGTCAAGCAGAAATTTAGGAGTAAAGTGAGAAAAATGATATTTTTAAGATCATTATAATTTTATAAGATTTTAAAAATTAAATAATTGAATTTACAGATTTATTTTTGATTATTTTCTTAATTTCAAGTTTAAATTTGTATTAATTATTATTTATATTAGGACTAATATATGGCTTGTTATAAGGGGAGAACTTAAGTTAAAAAATACATAGAGGTGAGTTAGTTTGTATTTTGTCCTATTTTATTCAAAAAAATAAGTAAATTAGGCTTTATTAGGCTTTATACATTAACTGATCATTTTTGTTAAAAATTTTATCAATTATTATTATTAAAAACCGACAGCAATTACATATAAAAATAGATAAAATTTTTAATATAAAAATATTTTATTCTTCAATCTAATATATAGAGATTAATTTAATAACAGAATAAAATAATATTAATTTTCTAACAAAATCACATTTTTTCTTATTTTAAGAAAATTCAAAATAAAAAATCACCATAGAAACCGGCTTTACTCTCGCGCCATCTTTCCCCTTAGCTCTTCACTTTAGGTAAATATTTCTTACGTCTATTATTATTATTTGGTTATCTTGTTTTCCTTTCAATTATATGTTCGTATTTAATTTTGTTTTGATTGCAATATCTTTCTGATATTCATTGGATGCTTATTTTTGGGAATATATCACGGTCTGTTTCCTCTGAATTAAGTTTCGCTAAGTATTTTTTTAAAAATTTTTTTTTCCGTCTGTGTATTTATTGGGTATATTCCTTGATCTTGAATATTGATCTCAATGTTGAGTGTTTTTCATTTCCTGAATTAGAATGTAGATTCATGCATGACTGATTTGAAAAAAATTTGAATTGTTTTTGTAATATCAGGGAACACTTTGCTTAATTTTTTACTCACATTTTGGATTAACTATACTTTAAACCCTAATATACAGTGACTGAATTGAAAGCTGGGGGCAGTAGGAATAAACAAAGTAAATGAATAGGAAAAGATGCATTCTTTTGGGTACAGATTGAATGGTCTTCTAACGTTTGCCGTGACGATTCTGGCGCTAATGTGCGTCATAGCATCTCTCTCAGACAACCTCAACATTCCCTCTCCCTCTGCAGAAATCCAGGTTCATCTTTACTCACATGTTCATATCCTTTTTTTAGGCCGATAATTCGTTCTTGTTTTTATAAACTCTTTCTGGATTTTCTTTTTTTGTTGGGTCTGATTGTAGATTATGAACATTAATTGGTTCCAGAAGCAACCAAAGGGGAGTGATGAGGTAATGTACCGTTTCTTTTCCGCTGTTCATTATTTATGTAGGTGGCTAATTCATGAAAGCTCCTTAGGTCTCGATTTGACGGTCATTTATGCAAAATGCAATGCAAAGAGTTAATGTTCTTTCCCTCTGCTAGTTAAATTACGTTCTGAATAACAACTGTTTGATTATGAATGTTTTATCCCCTTTCCTGTTAATATGTTCATTGAATCAATATTCCTTTATTTTTTCGTAGTTTGGCCTTCATCCCAAATTATTTTTAGTTAACTACTGTTGGTTTTTGTTCAATCCAATTAAATGTCTTTGACTTATATAGGTCAGCTTAATGATGAATATATCAGCTGATTTGCAGTCATTGTTTACATGGAACACAAAACAGGTTTGTTACTTCATACATCTTTTATATTCTTTTGTCAGAACTTTATGTCTTTGCATCTTCTGATTGTAGTATGTATTATAAGTGCATGGGATAGTTTTTCCATTCTGGTTCTATTTGAAATTCGAATCTATGTTGCTTGGATTCGAGTGTGAGTGTTGAAGATAGGGTATGTGACCGATACTATTATTTAGACTTTAGAGTGTCCTTGGAGGATCATATCTCTATACCCATGTTTGAATATATGTTGGATACAAGTACCAGGACATGGATACTTAAAGAAAAAATCTGTTCTTGACTCAGTGAACTGGTTAGGATTCTCTTATACAATCTGTTTCTTGGTTTTTTGTCACTATCATTCATCATTTTGAAGCTGATTTAAGATATCATCACCTTGTGGATCACCACAGGTTTTCATTTTTGTAGCTGCTGAGTATGAAACAAGAAAGAATTCCTTGAATCAGGTAAGTTTAAATTGCCTCCGGTAGTTAACGTTTGATCTTTTTCTGACCGAAATAAAAATTTCTAAGGCTGAGAGGCTTCATTTATATTTGGGTCTTATTTGAAAATATATTCACTAATTGATTCTTTTAACATGACAGGTCTCGCTTTGGGATGCTATAATACCTGCCAAAGAGCGTGCAAAGTTTTGGATCCGCAGCTCAAACAAATATCGATTTGTTGATCACGTATGCCTGTTAAGATTAAGCGGCTTTCATAATAGTATCATGAGATTTATACAAATTATTTAGGGCTTTCCTACAATCAAGAAGTAATTTTCTGGTTTGTTTAATATATAGGGAAAGAACCTCCGTGGCAAAGAGTTCAACTTAACATTGCATTGGCATGTAATGCCTAAGACCGGCAAGATGTTTGCTGACAAAATCGTGATGAGTGGCTATAGTTTGCCGGAGGAATATATATAACAAGGTTTCGTTGGGGTGTATGTTTTGAGGTTGCTGTAAGTTTAGCCTTTTCTCAGCATGCAAATACTCTAGTCTCTCTCTCTCTCTATATATATATAGCTCAGCTGAACCAGCTGGAATTACAATCCAAAATCCTTGATCTTTTTGCTTTTTTAATTTTTCATGTAGATGGTAGAAAATATATAATACAGTCAAACTTTGATGTGTCCATTCATATTATTGCATAAAATGGTCAGCAGACTGCAGTTGTATCCCTCAATTTTTTTTAAACCTAACGTTTAATACATAACATCCTTTCCCCCCTTTTTAACTCTTGTTATCATTTTACCATTGTTATATGTGTGTATATATGTATATATTAATGATTTTATCTTTGTTGATACAAGTTTCAACAAGGGAATCGGTCCCTTTTGCACCGTCACCTCCTCCTCTAGACTTGTATCAACAATCTTGAAAATTGTTGGCATGATTCTATATTGGTTATCAAGCAGGGAATAAACTTATTTTATTCACTTGATTTCCTTCAACTTTATGTAAGATTTTGCTTCAAGTTGATGATTTAAATATATATTAGCCTACCAAAACAAATGATAGAGTGACATCAATGATAATAATACAAATTAAATATTTGTCTTTCAAATGCAACCTCAACAGCTAAAAGCTTAGCTTATTATCTCGTAAATTTAAAGCCAAATTGCATTCATCATAAATAAAGGAGCTAAAGGCTCACCTACTTTACCATGGAAAATGACCCAAAGGGAAAAAGATAAGGTTAATTAATTCATTAATTGTCTAAAAATCTTATTGGGAGAAGGGATGAGAAACATCCATCCAGCTTTGGAAAAGCAGAAGAATCCCACAGCTGAATCACCTAACACCTTTCTTTTTCCAATAAATTCTCTCCTTTATAATACTCAAAGACATATAACCAAATACATCTAAACCCACTCTTACCCATATAATTATTTTTAAAACATGGTATTTAATATATATAAATAATTCTTCTCTTGTAAATTTTTAAGAAAAAGAAAACACTGTTTCACTTGTAAATACTAGCAACATAAAAGTCAACTCATCAATGAAGACACACAAACATTTGACAAAACAAGGGATGAAAGTTGACAAGGATAAAGAAACACAACACTTACATTACATCTTTCAAATCAACAACAAACAATATCAGGGGCTTAAAATACACCCAGCTTCTCTCCATAACCATATATATATAATTTTATTTACAGTTCAACCTCAAGGTTTGACCTTCAAATCCCCAATCTAGTAATGAGTAAAAGGGAAGCTCCTCAGACAAACTTGCATATGCACACATCTTCTTCATTTGTTATTTCCGTGACCCTTTTTTTTTCGGCTGAATTTAATTAATTGCTCCTGGAAGATCCAAAGGCTTTGATGGCTGCTGCTCTTAGGATGTATTGGTGATAGAATGCAGCAATGGCAGCTCCAATGAAGGGTCCAACCCAAAAGATCCACTGACCAAAACAAGTGAATTTAATGAGCACATAAATATGATTATTTAGTCTAATGTGAAAGAAAGGGAAATAAATAATTTAATTACTTGGTCATCCCAGGCCTTCTCTTTGTTGTATATCACAGCAGCTCCAAAGCTCCTAGCAGGGTTGATACCAGTCCCAGTGACTGGTATTGTGGCAAGGTGAACCATGAACACTGCAAATCCTATGGGGAGTGGTGCCAACACCTGGTTTGTTTTACACGTGCCAAAATTTAATCACTCCCAGTTTTATTATTAATAATTAAGAGGGAATGCCTTACCATGCAAGTTCCTAGTCGTTGAAGTACAACATAAACCCTAACTTGATATATACACATATAAAAAGAGATATTGAAGAGATGATGAGTGGATTAAAGAGTACATACAGGAACATGGGAATCCCTAGCATTCCTCTTGGGATCAGTGGCGGAGAAAACGGTGTAGACAAGAACAAAGGTACCAATGATCTCAGCACCTAAACCAGTGCCCTTGTTGAACCCACTTTGGAGTTCATTAGCACCACCTCCATAGTTGTTGTAGTAAGTCTTTTGGAAAGCTTTGACCAACCCACACCCGCATATGGCACCCAAGCACTGAGCCACCATGTACATGATGGCTCGGATCAGTGATACCTTTCGTCCTAAGAAAAGTCCAAAGGTAACAGCCGGGTTGATATGTCCTCCTGAAAATTCCATTCAACTTAATAATGATATGCATGTTGCTAGGTTACTGTGAAACAAACTTCAAAGTACAACACGACTCACCAGAGATACCAGCAGTGCAGTAAACAAGAATAAAGATCATGCCACCAAAGGCCCAAGCAATGCCCAGGATACCAACACCACCACAGTCAGGGTCAACTGTGTTCTTGAGAGGATCGGTTTGGACCTTATAACCAATCACAGTCAATACTGTGACATACAAGAAGAGAAGGGTAGCAATGAACTCAGCAATGACCGCTCTGTAAAACGACCATTTAGTCAGCTCTTCAGCATCAATCAATGGTGCTGGTGGCGGATCATGGTAGTCCTTGCCTGACCCTTGCTCTACACTACTCTCTATATCCTTACCCATATCTAATTTTCTTTTTTTACACTAGGAAAATTGCAGAGACAAAAAGGGAGCTGGGAGACTTTAAATTTGATAATGAAGCTGTGGATGAAGAGAGGTGAAGAAGGGTATATAAGGGAGGATGATACATAGTTGATAATGAATGAACAAAGTGATTTGGTAGTCGTATGCATTATTTAACATTAGTTTTTAGCCGTCCAATCCGCCTGCTGCTTTGCATTGCATGGACCGACCATTAGCTGTTTCTTTTTCTATTCTTGTAATATTTTTCTTCTCGTAATAAGCTATTTCGTTGTTCTTCGTTAGTAATAATTTCTATTATTTTAGATGGTTGTTTAATGAGATTAGGGTAATTATTTTCTATTTCTAGACTATGACCACCTTAAATTATATCAAAATATATATTTGGAAAATCCAGGAAACTGTTTGCCAAGAAAATACAACCACCATTATTGATTACCCAATGAATAGAAAATAAAAGGAGGTTGGGTCCCTTAATATTAATTAAATAAGCCATATTAGTGAGTAGGTGACGACTTTGCCAGATAAACTCATCTGGACATATCTAATAAGGGTTTTGTATTCTTCAATCATCAGCATGGTCTTAAATTTAAAATATGACTACATAAGCTAACTCATAAATCATAATAAAGCTAGAAAACGAGAAAAAGGGCAAACAAATTAAAAAGAGTAGCCACCCAGCCTGACGCAATATCAGTTAATTATGCATTATGTATGAATAATGGACCGCCCAGACCACCTCAACCTCAAATCAGCCTTGTCATTTTGTAGCACATATATGTGATAATAGTAATTAAATTCTACCCCCTTTGCATTGCTTGGTGGAAAGAGTAAGTGACAACTTTGGGTCCTTGAAACTCGCAGCCGAGGACGTTAAAAACTTAATTACCTCTTCTTTCTAAAACCCGCTTTACTCCAACATGAACTTCTCAGGGTTTCAAATTTGAAACAGTGAGTCCTTGAGATGGGTAGGTCAAGGTTTGTATGAGTATTATTGCCCCAAGTGACTTGTCTTAAAATAACAAAACTTGACCTTCCATGAACAACTGCTATCCATATTACCAATCAAAATAAGCAGGTGGTTTGTTTGAGGCATGTTGAAATGGAATACCCTGCAAGGGGAGGAAGCTGTAGCATCCAGCAAATGAAGGCAACCATCTCAACAGACTATATAATTAGCTGAGAGATGAAGTTTTCAAAGGCACTAGAGTCGTAGTGGGACGGAGAAGTTCCTTCCATCACTTTCCATTTCTCTTTCATATCAAAACCACCACAATCTATTTTCCTTCTCTCCACCAACATTTCAATTATAACTTACTTTTCTTCACAAAACATTCTTAGTTTTTCTTTTCATTTTTCATATTTAACTTTCACTACCATCATATAGTTTAATGACTTTTTTTTTTTATTTCTTATTTATGATTAAAGTTAATTTAGTAACATCTATACTATTAATAAAATTCTCGATTAAATTGGTCTCATGAGTCAATCGGACACTAACAAAATTATAAAAATGACCTTCCATATTTAAAATAAATTATAATATTTGAGGGTACTTTAGTCTTTTTAATTTCAAAAAACAATAAAAATATACATGTGATAGGATTTGAATCCATGTCAATGACATTGAAAATACTCTAAGTTTACCACTCACCAATGCCTTATTTTGATTTACTTATACGTTTTAATTTTGTTATGCACACTTAATTATTTCCATCAAAGATATTTGAGTTTCATGTACTATTATTAAAGATGATTTATTTAAGGTAATTTTAATTAGAAAACATAAAATAAAATTTTAAGATTTAAAAGGAGATTAAATTAATTAATTTTAATATTATAATAACAAATCGATTGACACTACCAAATGGTAAATTTTTTTCAAGAACTTATTTATGATTTTAATGTTTTGAAATTTAAAATTTCAATATTGAGCAAAAATTAGAACTTTTGGCAAGGGGAGAAACAAGTATAATTTTATCATTTTTAAAGCATTATTTTAATTTTTACCACTTTGTCACTTTAATCCTTATTGTTTTTTACCCAAATCAATATTTAATAAAAAATGGCACTTTTTGGGTGACCAAAATGAAAGTAACCTAGAACTTGAGTGACCAAAATAAAAGTATAAATATGATGTGGTGTGTACAAACTGCCGTTAGAGATTTAACGGTTGGGTGACTAAAATGAAAACACCCTAAAAATTGAGTGGCGAAATCGCAAGAATTTCATTTTAAATAACTAAAATAAACATGCCTTAAAAATTGGGTGAGAACTAGATAAGTTTATCTTTTTTTTATATATACATAAAGTTACGATCTTTTATCTTTTATTGCTATAATTTAAGTCGTTGATTTTTTTTTTTCAATACATATCTTAGAATTATTCATAAAGTTTATCTTAGAATTATAATTTATCATTTGGCAATTTGGATGGAATATCACTCCACCCCTTCATTATAATTATTTTTATATTCAGATTAACATTACTTCTCAGAAATATTTTTGGGATAAAAAGTACTTTTGAGATAAAATATTATTAAATAAGATGTTTTTAAATTTTTTAAAAATATTTTTGGAACAAAAAATATTTCAAAACAATACTTTTTTTGCCAAAAGCAGAACCAAAAATTTTAATTTTTGCTCAAAAATATTTTTGGGTTAAAAATCACTTTTAAAAAGTATTATTAAATTAGCCCATAATGTACTCGTAAATCTCAACAACAAAAATAAGAATAGATTTAATGAAATGATATAAAAACGAAAATCCAACTCTATCTCTAAATTTGATAGATATCTTTATACCAGAAGGTAAATTATTAGTTTTTTCACGTTAGATTAAAGATAAAATTAATTATTCTGTTAAAAAATTATTTTTATTATTATTAAAATTAATCCATATATGTCAACATAAGGTACACCTAATATGTTACATCAATTACACAAAATTTTAACAATAAAAATAGATAAAATTTTTAACATAATTTACTCTTTAATCCAACATGTAAAAACTAATTTAATTTGGAAGAGAGAAAATTCTAATACCACCCTCTAAATTTTAATCCAAATTGTGAATAGAATCCAGCCAGCTGGCAAGCAAAGACGCGGTAGATCCAACAGATAAAATATGCACCATTTCACGTGCCATTACGCTCTATACCCTTCAGGAAATGGCTGGATGCCACGAGTAACCCGTAGGCTGTTCAGTACACGTGTTCCAATCCTCGATCCTCTAAACTCGGACCACCCTTTTTTCTGTGAACCATCCTAGAACCAGGTCAGGTGAATCCCCCCTTGCACGTCCCGACGGAACTTTTTCCTTTCTCCTACGCTAATTCCAAATTTACCCATCCCATCCCAGTCCTTTCCTTTGTTTCTACGTGGAAGGCTTGTCTTCCATCCACGTCTAATTCTATAACTCCTGCTTTTAAGGGCCTAATATTCCGTTAATTTGGATAAACCAAAACTACTTCAACGAATTAAACAAAGTTTATTCAATTTCAACGGTCCGATAGTAAAAGGAAATACGCCTAAAAAATTAAACTTGAAGCACAGGATTACAACTTTTCCTTAATTTTTAATTTCTCTTTAAAAGTTTCGAGTCAATTAAGTATAAGTACGTGGCATTTCCTTAAACATCGCGGCGCATATCTGTAATTTAAATGAATCGTAGTATTATTTTTTAAAATTGACTGAGCCAGCCTTATCCATATCAGAAGCCAAGCTTTATAAAAGCAGATCCAAACGAGGAAGTAATACAGTGATTACGAAGGAATTTGATTTTCATTTTTTTTTAATGGCGTGCAGCAAAACCTATTACTCGAGGCCCAACTACAGATCTCTGTCGAGCGATCAACAAGTGCAAGCAACGTTGAATCATGACTCGGTGGCATTCGAGTTAGACGAGTCGGATCTTTACAGCAACTCGGTCTCCAGTTGCTCTGGTTCGCCTGAGTTCCGGGACAGTGGAGTATCCAAAATGACATCGGCAAAGCGCCGTGGCAGAGTCGGAGGGACACCTGCATCGCTGCCGGTCAACATACCGGATTGGTCGAAGATTTTGAGGGAAGAGTACAGGAATAACCGGAGGAGTTCAGAAAGCGACGATGATGACGATGTGAAAGGAGATGATTGGTTGGACGGAGGGGTTCGGGTTCCGCCTCACGAGTTTTTGGCAAAGCAAATGGCGAAGACTGGGATCGCATCCTTCTCAGTTCAAGAAGGGGCAGGGAGGACTTTGAAAGGAAGAGATTTGAGGAGGGTCAGAAATGCAATTTTTGAAAAATTTGGTTTCCAAGATTAAACAAAATGAAAAGAAGAAAAAAAAGAAGAGTGAATATTTTGGAATCATCAAAATGTTTGAATTTCATTAGAAAATTTTACTCAGTTTTCTTTTATATTCTCTGATAGGATCATTTTCATTCCTGTAATTTTAACATTCAAGATTTATGAGATTTTGCGGAGGAATTTTGGAAATTCATATAATATATTTATATTTTATGTTCCAACTTGGTTGACTTAAAGGCCTTGAGGGTGTTTTGGTAATAAAAATGAAGAAATGGGCCGTGGTGGTATCGGTTGATGAAGAGAAATGTGAGGCTACAATCAGCGACCATGACAGCTCCTTGAAATAATTTGATATCGAACCTACCCTTCAAATCATTTCAACTCATTAATTATTTTTATTTGTAGAATTATTTACTAGCAAGTAAATTATTTGATAAATTATACTATTAATCATTTAATTTTAAAAAATTATAAAATAATTACTGAATTATTTAAATATTTTAAGTCTTTGAGTTTCTAAGTTTTTTTTAAATGTTCACTTAATAAGTACTAAGTAATAATTTGAAAATCAGCATGATAAATCAGTACTTATCGACAAGTAGAATAACATGTATTAGATCCAATTCAATCAGTGTTGTTTGAATTTTGGTTAATAAATTTATAATATTAAAAGATATTTCATAGAAACAAAGGGGAAAAAGAGTTTTCGAATGCAGTACGAACAAAAAATACTATATAGTAATTTTAACAGTAACATGATTTAGGTAAATATCTTTAAAAAATTTAATAATTTTTTGAAATTAACGTATCAAACTCTTTATTTTTAAAAGAATTAAGTGTCATTATTTTGGTAAATGTAATCATTTCAGAAAGTGGGTTAAGTTTATCATTTGATGGTATATATATCCAAACTGGATAAGATGATAAGATTGGATATGGGGGAACTTCTTATCTGATTTATAATATAAACTTGGGATCTAGTAACTAAATTTAATATGTCAACAAATTGAAGGACTGTAATTCAATCTAAATCTTGATCTTTGTGAACTTTAATATTTTTTTAATTTTGGACAAGAAAGATGTTGAAACAGGGGCGAAGTTAGGGGCTGGCATGGGTCTCGGCCCTCCTAAAAGGTAAAATTGCTATTTAGGCTCTTGAAATTTTTTAAAAATTTTAAATTAGTAAAAGTAAAATTGTATTTTACCCCCTAAAATTATAAAAATTCGATTTAATCATTTACAAATTAGAAATATATAAATTATAAAAAATTAAAATTTTATCCGACCCCCCTAAAAATGTCCTGGCTTCGCCCCTGTGTTGAAACTTATTCTTTGTCCAAAAATGAAGGATTTGTAACACAACTAGTTTGAGGAATTTTAAATTATAGTTGTCAAACTTATAACATTTTTTTCGACGTTTTAGATTAAGATTTTTTATTATAAAATGTTATTTCTTTTATTTTTCTTACATAATAATCTAAATTGTTATATGATAATAGAATTACCCAGAGGAGATTGGTTACTTAAAAATTAAGTAATAGGTCTTAAGTGCCAATGAAAAATGGGAATTCATCAATTGGTAATATAAATAATAAATGTTTATATTTAAAAAAAAAATCTCTATCGTTATTATCAATTAATTTAAGATACAACTTAATCGCTAACAATCTCTTAACTCAATGATAAGAGTATTATGTTATATGTATAAAAATCTGGATTCGATTTTAAATAAACCCATTCTATATTTTCAATTATAAAAAAGAAATATAATTTAATCATATTCGGCAATATGAACGAAAATTGTGTGGCCAAATCATTTGAAAATGAGTAGTTCACTTTGGATTGATACATTTTTAACTATCAAGTATTGGGTCAATGATTAATACATTTAGCTAATATTAACGAATTTAGTTGCCATATATACTGAATTGAATGGGTCTTCTTCAAGAAAGCTCCCCCTTAATTTTCGTTTAACATCCTATAAGTGTACTCCATTCTTAAACCCGACAGACACTCTCAAAAACTAACCCTTCTATTTTCGCGTACTTTGTTTCTCCTGACTCCTCGTCAATCTATTAACCCACGTAAAAAGCTATCCAGTTCCAAGTAGAATTTGTAATCATTTGTTGTTGTTGTTTGTTTCATTGATCCCACATGGATTCCACCATTGGTTCTCAGCTTCAAACATGCAAACCTTCAAACGGCATGCTAGGGAACCCGGCCCAGAATGGAGCTACAATCCTAGATTCCAATGCTCCTCCTTCCGTTGTAGCAGCAGATGCCACCCTTGGGCGCCACCTGGCTCGGCGGCTTGTTGAAATAGGAGTTAAGGATGTCTTTTCCGTGCCTGGCGACTTCAATCTCACCCTTCTCGATCATCTTATTGCTGAGCCTGGGCTCAAAAATATTGGGTGCTGCAATGAGCTGAATGCTGGTTATGCTGCTGATGGGTACGCCAGGTCTCGTGGGGTTGGTGCATGTGTTGTCACGTTTACTGTTGGTGGCCTCAGCATTATCAACGCTATTGCCGGTGCTTACAGTGAAAATCTTCCTGTTATTTGCATTGTGGGAGGACCCAATACCAATGATTATGGGACTAATAGGATCCTCCATCATACCATCGGTTTATCAGATTTTAGCCAAGAGCTAAGGTGCTTCCAGACTGTTACTTGCTATCAGGTTTACACACTAATGTTTCTATTTTGACTTAAAAGTTGTTATGCACTCGTCCTGAAGTACACAAACAAACTAATCCCATCATGTTGATTTGGGTCTGATTCCAGGCTGTGGTGAATAACTTGGAAGATGCGCATGAACAGATTGATAGAGCCATTTCTACGTCTTTGAAAGAGAGTAAGCCTGTATACATCAGCATAAGTTGTAATTTGCCTGCAATACCTCATCCGACTTTCACTAGAGAGCCCATTCCATTTTCTCTATCACCTAGGTACACACAGGTTTTCTTTGCTTTTCGTCCCTAAAGTTCATAAAATGACATTCTCTTTTCCACATCTTAATGCATGGACACGTTGTGAATTTGTTGTTACAGGTCGAGCAACAAGATGGGTCTAGAAGCTGCCGTAGAAGCAGCTGCTACCTTTCTGAATAAGGCAGTGAAACCAGTGATCATAGGAGGGCCAAAACTTCGAGTAGCAAAGGCATGTGAGGCCTTTGTTGAACTGGCAGATGCTTGTGGCTATCCGATAGGCGTGATGCCATCAGCAAAAGGATTAGTGCCAGAACACCACTCTCGGTTCATTGGAACTTACTGGGGCGCTGTGAGCACTTCTTTCTGCGCTGAAATTGTGGAATCTGCTGATGCTTACTTATTTGTTGGGCCAATCTTCAACGACTATAGCTCGGTTGGGTACTCACTCCTTCTTAAAAAGGAGAAGGCTATTGTTGTGCAGCCTGATCGTGTAGTCATTGCTAATGGACCGGCTTTTGGGTGTGTCCTAATGAAGGACTTTCTCCAAGCACTTGCAAAAAAGGTTAACCGCAACCCAACTGCTTTTGAAAACTACCAGCGTATATTCATTCCAGATGGGGTTCCAATCAAAAGTGACCCCAAAGAACCTTTGAGGGTCAATATTATGTTTCAGCATGTACAAAAGATGCTTTCAAGTAGCACAGCTGTGATTGCTGAGACAGGGGATTCCTGGTTCAACTGCCAGAAGTTGAAACTACCAGAAGGATGTGGGTATGTAGCAAATATTTTGGCTGCCTCTCTACAAATTAAGGCTTGTATGACATTTGACAAACAAAAGGGAAAAAAGTTGGTGTTGCAGGTATGAATTTCAGATGCAGTATGGTTCAATTGGGTGGTCTGTTGGAGCAACCCTTGGATACGCACAGTCGGTTCCAGACAAGCGTGTCATATCTTGCATTGGCGATGGAAGCTTCCAGGTGGCTTTTTTAATTTCCAACATTTTGCAATATCAGCTGCAAAGCTCTGAAATGTTGAGTCCCTTAGCATTAAATAAAATGTCCTTGGCAGGTGACGGCACAGGATGTATCCACCATGCTGCGATGCGAACAAAAGAGCATCATATTCTTAATTAACAACGGGGGATACACCATTGAAGTTGAGATCCATGACGGGCCTTATAACGTTATCAAGAACTGGGATTACACTGGATTAGTTGAAGCATTTCACAATGGTGAAGGAAACTGCTGGACAAAAAAGGTTTTCTAAAAGAGTGTTCGTTGCTTTGCTTTTTTTACTTTCTTTGATGTACCAACCAACCAACCAATGGGTTTCAATATCTAGGTTCGTAATGAAGAAGAGCTGATTGAAGCCATTGGAACAGCCACAGGTGAGAAGAAAGATTGCTTGTGCTTTATAGAAGTCATTGTACACAAAGATGATACCAGCAAAGAGCTGCTGGAGTGGGGATCAAGGGTCTGTGCCGCAAATAGCCGTCCACCAAATCCTCAGTAGACGAGGAATATGGTTTTTCTTTTTCTTTTTAAAATTAAGAGCACGTTGCAGATGAATGAATGTATTCTAGTTATAATTTTTTTGTTACTTGTCTAAGAAACTGTCATCTTACACAATAAGTGGATGGCAAGAATGTTGCAACCGGGAATTTTTGGATATTATCATGAAATAATTTGAAGTTTATTTTTAGTACTTTTCCCGTTAGCCCTGCCCATGCCTTGGGCTCTTCAAGTCTTGCAATTTCAAAGTAATCAAGAAATCCGCATAGCTAAATGGTAGTTCATGCATGGGAGTGTTTTAAAACATGCAGAAAATAAATAGTTACAAGAAAAAATTAGAGGATCAAACATGGGAAAGGAAAGAGAATAACATATATAGAAAATAAAAATATGAAAGAGAGTTTAATATTAAATAGAGTTTTTTATTCTCATATTTGATTCTCTATTTTTTATAAAATATTAAAAAAAAATTCTTTTTCATATTTGACTTTCTCTCTCTCATCTCTCTATCTTTCTCTTCTATCTCTCTCCCGTCCTTCTATCTTTCTCCGATATCTCTTTCTTTCTCACTTTTACCCCATTAAAGTTATTATTTTTTTAAATATTTCATCCACTGATGGTGACACTGACAAGTCAAGAATACTAGAACCACCAATGAAGCAAGTCCCAAGCTTCCCCCTTTACTTTTATCTTTTTTTTTTACCTGTTTTCTTTTAAATTCTCATCAGTGCCGCCTGACGCATCGATAGCACCAAAAATAAATATATATTTTAAATTTACCTATCAGGCGATACCTATTAAAAATATCTTTTCCCTTCCTGAATACCCATATTTTTAACGAGAATTTTGAAAAATACAGACTGGTGCTGCCTGACACAATGATGGCACCTCAATTTTTTTTTTAAAAAAAAACTGATGTTGGGTCATCATTGAGGTGCGTGCGGTGTCGTTGGTATGTCAGGCGGCACTTGCGGACATTGTGGAGAAGAGTCATTTTCATAAATAATTAATTATTTTTGGTCGGTTGAATAAAAAAGCTAAAATTATTTACCTGTAACAAGTCTTGTCTATTTCGATAACAAGCCTTTTATAAAAGTTCAATCTTCTTCAATTATGAGATTTTCTTTACTAAATTAAAACATCATTTTTACATTAAAAAGTATATTGTTATAACCTAAGTTGAAGTTTCAAATATATAAATGAGAGTACATGAATTGATCACAACCCACGCAATATAACTTGGCAACTCCAAAAATTAATTTATTTTTAGTTCACAATCGAATTTAAAATAACAAGGGCGAATGTAAATGGGTAGGCAAGGCTCTAACCCCTACAAAATAGATAATTATTGTTATATATTTTTGTCCTTGAGACACGTGCCAATAATTTAGATAGCTTTGACTTTCCATTGACTTTGTCTAACAAAATGCTTCTCTTGGCCACCCACCTTGGAATGGAGGATATTGACCCTCCTCACCTTCAACCATCCACTACACCAAGGAGGCTCTTACCCTTCGTTCTTTAGAGATGCCAAGGCATTAACTTTTTAAGTGTGAACACGTCCTTGAATCCTTGTAGATCCAATAGAGTATAATAACTTCATACTAATCACATGCATAACAAAATGGTCTCACGTTTGCACATCCTTCACCTATTAGATGAGGGTAATTCCCTCCATAATGATGTGTCACATGACACTAGTAGCCAAGAGGATCCCTCTTATAAACACCCTCACCATCAAGGAAGAGGGGATCGACTTTCAAGCACCCTAAAATTACCCAGAGCAAGTATTTCCTCAAGCAAACAATCTGTCCTTTTGTCTTTGTTCTAACTCTATGGTTCTTTTAGTGAATTGGCTTCCACAGCACCACCACTATCTCCTCCTATATTCTCTTTGTTCTCCTCCCTCTTGTTGTACAATATATCAACAAGGGTAAAAACATATAAAAAATGAAATTTGAAAATCTTGAAATCAAAAATAAAAAATTAAATTTAAAAAATGATAAAAAAAAATTTATAAGCAAACAAATTGAAAAAACTGAAACCAACAATTAAAGAAAAAATTAAAAAACGTTAGCATAAAATTGAAAAAAAAAAAACATGTTATCCAACTTTGTATTTGATTAAAAATTAAAAAGAATGAAAATTGAAAAGGAAAAAGAAAAAGACCACAACCTAGAAACTAACAGAAATTAAAAAAATTGATTATATTAAAATTTAAAAACTAAAAAAAGATATAAAATAAGAAAACATGTGTCTAAAAATTAAAAAAATTAAGATCAGAGCATTGTGGTAATATTGCTGTCATGTTTGATCTTTGGCTTTGTGGGGTAATGATGAGGTTTGATGGTAACGTTTTAGCAGCATCTTCTCATTGTTCTTTGTTCCCTTAGCTTTGAAGAGATGGTAGAACAAGTTTGGTTACCTACCACTTTGTATTCTTTAGAATTGGAAACGTGTTATGATCATCTTAATTTCTCCGAGTTAAACTGTATCCTTTTATTTTACAAGCTATGTATATGTGGAAGGGAATCATTCAAATTTGCTAAACATCACGGTTCACAATGTGGGTCTTGATGATTGCCTGCTATACATATAAAATCCTTGAACTCAGAAATGAATCAATTAAGCAGAAGCAAAACAGATGCCTAAGTTTCAGCATTTAATTTCTCTTCCCCTCTCGCTATGAGTCAAGAGCCATTGCTTCCTCTTGTGGTTTCCACGACAAATTAGCAAAACTATCACTTCCTTGGCAACATGTTTTTGGTATCCAAACCACCCCCAAAAAAGAAATATAAACAATGCACTGAGATCTCTTTATGGGAAGATTTGTTTTGCTGTATATCCTTGATGATGATTTTGTAACATGCATGCCAATACAAATTCCCTGATTCCAATGTATATAATTGACATGTTTTCCTTTTATAGTATATACAAATTATTTTTCAAGCGGTAGAGACTTCGATTAAACTCGAGACTCGTTCATTTTTATTTTAAGGAAACAAGACGACCAAGACCTTAAGGAAAGAAAAACCAACAATTCCTCCTTTTTGTATTGTTGCATGATAGTACATAAGTTTACGGGATGGTTAGGGTTTTCCCAGCTGGTCAGCCCTTGAAGTCTAATGCATGGGCATGGCGAGCCCATTCACAAGCCTATCACACCAGAATGGACATGAGAGGTGCTAAGTTCCATACATCCAACCGAGGCACTGCAGCAGTGCCACTGGTATGTGTGAGAGCACAAGGGTCTCATGCCTTCGGCATTTTCTATGGCCAAAACCCTATTTTTGTCTCCTACGATATGGTCCTTGCGGATCTAATCTTGATGATTTTCCTCATCCAGACGGTTCGCTTTCTTCTAAAGCCTTTCAGACAGCCTAGGTTGGTTGCTGAGTTAATTGTGAGTATCTTATATTCTTTTTCTTTCTTTTTCTTATTCATATTCTTCATGTTAATAATCTTCCACGTCTGCTTGGAAAAATAAAATCAAGGCGGGCATCATCATTGGACCATGTCTTCTAGGGAAGAGCAAGCGGTTTAACGAAATCATGTTTCCCCTGTATTCCCGTTTCGTGCTGAGAACTTTGGGAATATTTGCGCTAATGTTATTCGTGTTTGTAAGTGGGGTTAAAATGGATCTAACCTTGATAAAACGATCAGGAAAAAAACATCTTTATATTGCCATGTTGAGCGTTATGCTACCTTTCCTAACAGTGATGGCGATTGGGTTAATTATTCGAAAATTAATGGACCATGAAATGGCGAAAATATCGTCAATTGGGGGAATTGCGTCAGGTTTGTCGGTAACAACATTCCCCATCCACTATACTGTACTTGAAGAATTAAACCTGCTTAGCTCTGAGGTTGGAAATATGGCCTTGTCCATAGCACTAATTAGCGATAGCATTGGGATGAATTTCATAACGGTTTTCGAGGCATTGAAACAAGTGGATATATCGGCTGGAACTCTTGTTTGGTATCTGATATCCATGGTGGTTCTTGTAGCTTTCTTATTTTCTGCCATCCGACCAGCACTGTTTTGGATCATCGACCACACCCCTGAAGGACAAGCAGTGCATGAGTCTTATGTGGTTGCCATTTTGTTGGGAGTGTTCGTGATTGGCTTCTTGACGGACATGTTCGGCTTAGCCGTTGCTTTCGGCCCATTCTGCCTAGGGTTGTTGATTCCAAACGGGCCGCCGCTAGGGGCAACCTTGGTGGAGAAAAGTGAGACAATTATGAAGGAAATAATGATGCCATTTGCATTTGCATTTATCGGGCTCCACACAGATTTTTCTGCAATGACTGAAGCTGGCTGGAGGACATTGGGGCCACTGTTTACCATGGTTATTTCAGGTTATGTGTCAAAATTCCTTGCAACTATGATAGGTGCCTTCATGGTAGCTGTCCCGTCGAGAGACAGCCTCGCTCTCAGCCTTGTTTTGAGCTTGAGGGGCCAAGTGGAGCTTGCTCTGTACATCCATTGGGTGGACAAAAATGTATGTATGTATGTGTCCTCTTTTTTTTTTCTTCCACTTTATCTTAGAATTGCTAACAAATACTAGGCAGGCAGTAGGTAGGGTAAGGTTGGTAGGTATTAAAGTCATAATAGAACTAACTATATATCTCATCTGATTTGTGTTTACTTACGATACAACAATGGAGCAGATGATACGGCTACCAGGTTTCTCCATGATGATATTTCTAACAACGATATTATTGGCAACTGTTACACCTTTGATCAGTGTTATATATGATCCCTCAAAGCCTTACAAGGTACTCAAGAGGAGAACCATTCAACATACCCCACCGGGTGAAGAAGTTCGGATTCTTGTGTGCATCCGGGACAAGAAAAGCGTTCCAAGCCTGGTTAACCTTCTTGAAGTCACTTATCCTACGCTTCAAAACCCTTTGTCCGTTTACGCTTTCCACCTTGTGGAGCTCATTGGCCGTGCTAACCCTGTGTTCATAGACCACGACAATGATCCGGATCCGGATGACCTTTCCATTAGGTTTCCCGACTCGGAAGCAATCCGCAACGCTCTCATTCTCTATCAAGAAAACAGAGATGAAAGCGTTAAGCTCCATTTCTTCACAGCTTTAGCAGCAAAGCGTACGATGTTTCAGGACGTGTGCAAGCTAGCTTTGAACAGCAAGGCTACTATTATCATTTTGCCATTGGAGAGGCAATACGATAGGGAGATGGGCACAGCTGAGCAATGGGGTGGAGGGCAGACGTTGAACACCGAAGTATTATCCCATGCACCTTGCTCCGTTGGACTTCTGATTGACAAGGCCCACCGGTGGCACCTACCCTTGACTCGCTGCTCCGGGGGCACTACGTCTCACGACTTTATTGTGCTATTTCTGGGAGGACCAGACTCTAGAGAATGCCTTGCATATGCAGATCATATGGTTGCCAACCCCAATGTCTCTCTAACTTTGGTGAGGTTTCTTTCTTCAAACCCCGAAGGGGACGATGAAAGGCAAAAGAAGCTTGACGATGGGCTGGTAACGTGGTTCTGGGTGAAGAACGAAGCAAATGAGAGAGTGATTTACAGAGAGGTAGTGGTAAAAGATGGAGCAGATACAGCTGCAGCAATAAAGGCAATGGCGGAAGAGAAATTTTATCATCTATGGATCGTGGGAAGGAAACAAGGGATAAATGAAAGTCTTTTGGAAGGGTTGTCAACTTGGACAGATAACCAAGAAGAGCTTGGGATTATTGGGGACTATGTTTCATCTTCTGATTTTGTTGATGCGGATTCTGTGTTGGTGGTGCAGAAGCAAATTCTGAGGGTGTAAGGCCCTTCTTCCCTAATTTATTTAAATTTGGACTTCACGAAATGCATGTAAATTTTTATTAGGTCTTAATTTAGGTTGAAGAGTTTAGACATTTAATTATTTGCCTTGTACTTCTTAATCCTTTATTTATCAATTTTATTATTCTTGTTACTATTATTTATATTACTAACACTAGTATTTTTTTTTCTAAATTATTACTACTATTTTTATTATTATTTCAAATAATAACATACATATAATTCTTAAAAAATAATATAATAAACAAAAAGCAACCATGATTACAAATGAAGAGAAAGAACTCATCCAACGATACAGATCGGATTACGCTCTTCTGCAATATCTGATTTAAACTCTTCAACCCAAACTATAAGAGAGAATGGTTTTCCCTAGTAAGAAAAACCCAAGTATTGCCAAGTGTGGTCTAAGAGCTTCCATAAATATTTGGATCATTAATTGATAGCAACTCCACAAAATTAGTTTCCAACAACAGGCACCCTCTAGCGCCACAAATATAACCCTTAAATTCAAATGGGACTATCCATTAAAAAAAATCTATTTTAAGGAACTTCGTAACTCCTCCATGGCACTTTGTATTTCCTCTGAAATACTCGAGTAGAGATACCTCTGCGCTGCTTCATCCAAATCCAATCCATAAGAGGAGATAACGGGCCATCCTCTAGACGTTGTTGTTGAAGAAAATACATCAACACGAGACTTTGAAATTGCCAACTCCCTCATTTTAGGAATATCAAATTCTAGAGGCTGTCCAATCATAATTTTTATTTTCTTATTGCATAATGGAAAAGGAGGCCTTCTGTCAAGAAAAAACTTCTCCGGCATCACCTGTTGAAGACCCCAACCGACCAAACAACTCAAATTTAATAAGTTATTCAGTAATCCACATGTGAACATCAAAAAAAAAAAAAAAAAAAGCAGCTCATCATATTTTCTCTACTTCAGCATGCAATTCAATGCAATCCAAGTATCAAAGAGCTGCTACAAGAAAACCATGTGTACCATACTTCTGCATATTGGTCTAAATATCGGATGCAAGAGACACCATCCACAATTCCCTTGCTTATTGGTCTAAATGTAAACACGCCGTAAAACAACTGCTTTCTACTGACATAAACCCATTATTGAATAAAACATTTATACTGAATTGTACGAGTCAAATGAATTTAGCAGCCGCAAACCAGACATACACTTTAACGGCATACAAACTGGCTTACACAGCTCGCCTGTAGCATAGAGAATATTTTACAATACTTGAGATCATTGTTAGGATTCCAAATGTCTGAGGAGTTAATTATTGTCTTCGGTGATGTGATTATCCAAAAAACAATAACAGTATATGGAACTTCCAGCCAGCACTTCTAGGCTCCATGCCAGAGGATCAATACATAAAAGAGATGAAGCATTGGCAAGAAATTGAAAGGCAAAAAAAAGCTGTTGTTTTATTTAATTTAATCATTGTTCACCTAAGTTCAACCGAATCCTTTAATCATGGAATTGCATTTTATCAGTCAATATCATTTTGCTGACAAGAATTACGACATCAATCTAATATTGTTACTATGAATCTTCCAATGCAAGCTATTACTGCATCAAAACAAAAACCAAACTAGGGAAGCCGATTTCATAAGAGGGTTATGGTCAAACTGGCACATGTAGATCAAATATCATAGTCAACTCATTCATGCAGAATGTTCACAATCATGAGAAAGAAATTTATACAGACCCAGGAAATTAATTCTACGAGCTCAACAAACAATATCCACTCAGGAAACACAAAAGGCAACTTATGAAAGATATCTAACCTCTTCAAACCCACTATGAACCATAGGAAGAACTATAGGAGTCACATGGGCACGAACAATCAGACTAGCTGTTCCCCATTTTAATCGTCTTATCGGTGCATCTTCTTGGGATACTTTACCTTCAGGAAATGTATGTAGCTGCCAGTTAATAATAGAAAATTTAGGAAGCTTAAAGCCATGAAGCAGCCATATTTGTGAAAGGAATCTCATTACACCAACAAAAAATTATTTACAAGGTTTAGAACCATTCTAAAAACAAGTTAGTGTATTAATCAATGAAAGTACAGAAGCCCAAGCAATTCTCAGTCTCTTAGGAGTTTGCTTTTCTCAAACATAGTTTAATTCAAGGGTGCTCTCAGCAAAGTTAGTGTTGCTATTTCTTTTCTTAATTTATTTCCTTGAAAAAAGGCCGTCTACCTTGATCTATTAACGAGCTCAGAAAAATCCAACAATCTCGTGAAACAAAAGATTTACCAAAATTTCAAAATAACAATAGTATAAATTTAGGTGAAATACCCAGGCTCCATTGTTTAAGCATTGAAGAGCTTCATTCATGTATTCCTGATAAATTCCAGCACCCCTTGTAATAGGTATGCATTTACCTGCACAATTTACAATTTCAGAGACAAACCTTTACATTAAAACTATCTGGTCTTTCAAAAACCCAACCAAGTTGACAGAAGATTTCTTCTATGTATAAACAAAGGTTTTAGTTAGTAGCATAACTCGTACAAGAAGTAACATATAAATTAATAATGATGAAAATTCACAACTCAAAAGGAATTTCCGACAACCTAATGCAAGTACCTACAATATGTAAAAGCATGATATTTAAACGTGGATCAGTGAGGGCAGTCAGACAACCGGTCATATTTTGAGCAAAATCAGACCCATGAAAGAGTCAATCAAAACCCGTATGTTTTGACCAAAGCCTGTAAAACCCAACTGTAGTGGAGGAGAACTGAGCATTCAGTAAGTGAAAAAGAATCAGCAGTCTGGTGGTAGACAGAGAATCTGCATTGGTGTGTTTCTTAGCTTATGCTACCTTATCTTTCGACTCGAGATAGTAACTCTTAATCTAAATAATATTCTTCAACTTAATATGGATGTTTATATGTAAATTCAACAATATTTGTTAAAGTCAAGTGACAGCTAACAATAGAATCGAACTGATAAGCTAGTGATATGATAACTGAAAATAGTTTTTGTTAAAGAGACAGATAAGTAGAAGAGTGGTAGTTGCAGTGGGAAAGAAAAATGGGGCATACCAAGTCTAAAAAAATAAGTGAGCACAGAATTCTTAAAACAAATGTCTTCAGCAGCAAGTACCCATCGTGCCAAATGGGCATCCAAGGAGGGGAAACCTTTGAACCCCCAAAGAAGTGGATCATCCAAGCTGCAAAGAAGATGAAAATATGAATCGTATCTAATAAGACAAAGTAAAGAAGAAAGAAGGATTCAAGGGTGGAGCACCCACGTAGACATGTGATTACTAACAGTGAGGAGTGGTATGCCAGGGGGCCGAGAACGCACAAGACGAACGAGGGTATCAGCATTATGAACGGAGGTGGTGTTGAGAAGAGTTGCTACCGCCTTGGCGAATGCCCCCACTGCCAGAAACACCATCTTCCTAGGTATTCCTCTCATGTGCTTCTCCCTGCCTGCCCATTCCATTTTCCTTCCCATTTATTTCCTTTTCGAGCAAACAGCAAGCGCAGGGTCTTGGGTTTTTCCTTTTTCTAGCACCAGTCAGAGCCAGAAAGGAAAAGAAGAGTCGGGTCGATCTTCATCCGGAAATCAAATTGCAGGTGTAGGGCTGACCTTGCAGGCCCAGATGTCTACGGAATAACACTACACTATACTAGGATGGCCTCTATTTTAAAGCACCAATAAAAGATAATTTCATCTTCGACGGCATCTACACTTTTGAAGATAATCTATCAAGGCATAATGATTCTAATGTTTTTTTTTTTTTTTTTCGCTTTTAACTTTCAAATTTTAATTAAATTAATTATTTAAATTTTTTTATGAAATTTTATTAATTTATAAACTACAGGAAATTGCTACATTAATTACCAAGTCACTATTATTAAACATTTGACCAAGTATACAACACCAATTTACAAGTGAAGCTCTTAAAAAGAAAAAGTAAGGACCAATTTGATTTATCATATTAAATATACGTTAATCTTAAAATTTTCTTTACATTTTCTTAGTGGGAAAATCATATTATGAATGAGGAATATTTTATGTATAACCTAAAACCTAAGATAGAGTAAGATAACATGGTTAATTATAATTATTTAAAATTTATTCCTTAAAAAATTTATACACGTACATAAAAAGAATACATCAATATATATGTATATACACATTTCAGATCAGATGCATGCAGCTAAATTTATATGAATGATAGAAAGAATTATATATAAAACGTATATGCACACACACATACAGATAAAAAGGAAAAATATATGAACAGAAAAAATATATACATATACACAAACAGATAGAAAGAAAGAATATATTAAGACAACATAGATATATATATATATATACACATTTCACTTATAAATGCATGCAACAAAATTTATATGGAAGGTGCAAAATAAACATTAATAGTTATGTTAACAGAAAACAATAATCAAATAAAACAACACACATCAATGTTATTCTGAACAAAATTTTGAGATTATAAAGAGATACATTGGGTCGATATGAATGCCCAAGTTAATCGAAAGACCAATTGAAGCCCCATTTCAAACACTATTGATGTCCTCAAAAAAGAAACTTTCTTAGGCTACATAATTAACAATACCAAAGCAAAAGATAAGTACATTAGTTGTAACACCCTTTACCTGGCTTGATCGTCGGACCCGAGTTACAGAATGCTACTTTTGTTACTAGAGCAATTCACATTCAAAACTCGAAAAAAAATTCATTCAATCATCAAATCTTAATATAAATGCATGAACCACACGTTGAACAAGTAAAATCAAAACTCAATTGGGATTACGAAAGCTCTAAATTTGACCTGAGCATGAATAAGGACCAAACTGTAAACTTTTCAAAGTTTGAGCATAGGTATCGATACCCAGGTCAAGTACTGATACCATATTTAGCTTCGATGTTTCAAAAATCAAGTTAAAATACACAAGTATTGATACCAAGTTAGGTATCGATACCATTTTGGCATTCCGTCATTTTCGAAATTTTGAACACA
Organism: Gossypium sturtianum; assembly: GCA_025698515.1. NCBI lineage: Eukaryota > Viridiplantae > Streptophyta > Magnoliopsida > Malvales > Malvaceae > Gossypium > Gossypium sturtianum. Next base: position 166,370,681 of record CM046950.1, read on the forward strand.
AGTCAATTCGTATCAATACCTTTATAAAGTATCGATCTTTGAAGATAAACATCGATACCAAATTGACATTCTATCGTTTTAGAACACTTTTCATTTGGTAAAGTACCGATATCTTAATCCTTGGTATCGATTCTTTTACCCAAATGATAAAAAATTCTTACACTTTGGTACTTTTACATGCTCAAACCAAAATCAAATATAAATTGTGCCCTAACCACACTTCCAACCAGCATTAAACCAATCCCAAGCTATACCAATATGCTACAATTCATACATTTTCAATCCACTAACCAACATTTCACAATTAACATTTAACATGACACCTATTCATGCATAACTTAAACCAGACATGCTTCCATTGAATCAAATTTCAATGACCATTTCAACTTATCCCATTTTGCCTTCAATCATGGAAATTTCCAAATACATTCTATAACAAGTCAACTATGCACATATATCCATTTTTACCAATATGACATTATGCCTCATTTGATCCAAAAATTGTCATTCACCACATATCAAACATTGACCATCAACCATGCTAACCTCATTTCCATAACTTAAGCATTCACATTCAAATTTGGCCATTCATAATCTCCAACTATGGCTCATCATACACACTTTTAAATATAACATGTAAGCATCCAAAATCAAACATCTTTTATGGATTAAACTCATAAACATTCATAGTAAGCAAATATGCAAAACATTTCCTATGTACATGCCACATAACCGAGACTAGGACAGTTAAAAGACTATTGAATCGAAGACTTGATAGTGTGAGTTCCGAAGTGATCCAATCGCCTTGTTCTGTAAAAGATAACTACAAGCAAAGAAAACACAACAGAGTAAACATTTCGTATACTTAGTAAGCCCATAGGAGCTAAAATAGTAAACTCACCTCAATTCACAACTAAAATAATGAATTAGCTAACTATACGACTTTCCTATCATCACATTTCAGATCAGTAATGTGAGTTCATCAGTTACAATATTACAACCTCTCAATATGTATAATACATTACTATTCAGTGACATTCTATCAGAATTATTGAACATATACGTCATTTCATCATTCCAAACATATAACCATTTTCAAATACTATACATATTATCAATAAGATATATTACATTTTACACTAACCGTTTAGCCCGATGAAATATAATAAACAAATACGGATACGCTGGTAACCACTAAAACACACCAGATTGCTTGTCCAAGCGATAACTCCAATACACACCTCAGCATCGAAGTGCTAAGGTCGTAGGCAACAAACATCATATGACATTACATTCCTCCAGAACACACGAGGGTCTCCGTAGAGACAATAAATAACAGTGGTCTCCGTAGAGACAAAACTCGGTAACCCACAACAAATGTTAGATTCCGTTTTAAACAATGAATTTCTCCATACATCAGTATCACCTCATATCATATCCCGTACAACGTGTAATTAACCCTACTGACATGCCAGTTGTATTCTATCCTTTCATAAGTTCATCCAGGTACATTTAACATATTAGCTCATTTCTTTACAATTCAATCCATTTCTCATCTTTTTGTACCATTTCATAACCAATTCAAAATACAATCAAACGATATAATTTCATAGTTCAAACACATTCTGTAACAGCCCGTTTTTCAGTGATGTCAGAAATAGTGATTTCGAGGCCACCAAATCCGACAAGTAAGTTCATAAATATTATATTTAATATTTACGAGTAAAATATGGTTTTTAAAAGGGTTTTTGATATGATAATATATGCTATATAAACAATTTATTAAGTTTAAGTAGTTTGACCCTAAGGTCAAGTAGTTTTAGAAAATGAGGTATCGGGACCTTGTTTCTATAAACTGAGCCGTAAATATTTTTATAAATATTTACAGAGTGTCATTAAGGTGGTATTAAAGTTTCGTTAAGAAATTTTAACGTTTTGATAGTTAATTAAGAGAAAAGGACCAAATTGAAAAAGGTGTAAAACTTGTTAATCAATACATTTAGGTGATTAAATGGTTTAATTAATAAATGAGGAATGGATTAAGTGATAATTAAGCCATAAATAATGAGTGGGTCGGCATAATGGTTGGAAATGAATTAAATAATATAAATTCAATGGTAATTTTGTAATTAAAGTGAAATTAAAACAAAATAAAGTGAAATTAAAACATTTTAATTTCATTTCCTCTTCTTCACTCCACCGAACGCCATAGTTATGGAGGGTGTTTTAGTTTTGGCTTATTTCCTTTACATGTGAGTATAATCGATCCTATTTCTTGTAATTTTTATATTTTTGAGATCGTTGCAACTAGGTCTAGCTAGCCCGTACCTTCGATTTTGAAACTGTTAAAGATTTTGAATGTTTCCATTGATGAATCTTGTGATATTTGATGTTAAATGATGAATTTGAAATGTTAATTGGTATTTATAAATATTTTGTTAAGTGATTTTTGAAGAATTTATCGATTAGGGACTAAATTGTTAAATTAATAAAATTACAAGGATTTGATGTAAAATTTTCATAAATATGGGCTGTATTGGGAGCTACGAACCTTCGGCTAAGATCAATTTTGGGTAAAAATGGTTAATTTGCATGTTTTGGGCTCAGAGACTAAATTGAATAAAAGTAAAACTTTAGGGGCAATTTTGTAAAAATGTCAATAATGACTAAATTGCATGAAATGAATTGTTTTATTGTCTAAATTAATAAATTGAATGAAATTATTAATTTAGATCAAGATCGGGTGGAAAATCGAGGAAAATAATAAAATTACCAAAATGCCCCTGAATCTTGGTATTTTTGCAATTTAGTCAGGTAAGTTCGTATGAACTGTATTCTGTATAATTTTGATTAAATTGAATGTTAATATGTGATTATATTGTAATTAAATCCATATATATATATATGTTAGTATGCAATTTATTGTGTTATGAAACGACGTAAATCCAAAGACGTACGATAATTACCGAGTCCCATTTGAACCTTAGGAATTCGTAGGATACAAATGACATGTCATTAGGATTACTGATTCTCAGCTCGAGAGAGCTTATTGATATTCAGTTCGCATGAGCTTACCGATATTTAGCTCGTATGAGCTTACCGTTTATAGCTCGTAAGAGCATACCGATTCAGAGCTCGTATGAGCATACATATACGGGAATTGACGGATTACAGTTTAGTACACCTCATGTGTACTACCCGAGTATCCAACAATATTCTAAATGGTTCAACGAGCAATGTTCTGTTACGAGACGATATGAGTTCGATACGAACTAACACAAGTATATACATGGAATACATGGAAATGATGGTACATGATATATTGATAAATTGAAATGGATGATATACGTATATGAAGAAACGGTAAGAGAATGATATGTATCATGACATGTACATATATGAATATCTTTAACATGTTGATACATGGAAATTATGTAAGTTGAGACGAGTAATAAACTCAAGTGTGACATGTTGAGATAATAAAGTTATCGATGTTGAATTTATATGAAATATGTTCAAGCATGCTAACAAGTGTTGTTATTTGATGCTTAGGCAAGTGCCAATCTGTTGGTTGAATGGTAAATTGAACCAAATCTAGATATGTGCATGTAAATTTAAGTTGATGTTTAAGTGCTTATGAACTAGGCAAAATGGATTGAATTTGGTATGTTTATAATTTGGATTTGAATGATGCTTTGATGATATAAATTGATGATATAAATGTGGTACCAATGAAGGTACATTGGTTAGGCACCTAGGATGATTATTTTGGCATGTTTTGAATGTGTTTGATCGTGTTTTGAACATGTTAAACGAATGGTTTTTGAGTTGTTTAATGTTCAAGCATATGGGAAATGGTAAATTTGTTGTTCAAGGCACATTTTAGGTCCACATGGCCAGACACACGGCTAGCACACAGGCGTGCGAGGCCATTTCGAAGGGTACACGGCCTGGCACACGGGCGTGTGGCTTGGCCGTGTGACCCAAGTCAAAGAGTTACACGAGCACAGACACGGGCTGGGACACGACCGTGTGTCCCTACTTCAAATGCCCACACGGCCAGACACACATGCGCGTGACTTGGCCGTGTAAACCCTGCAGTTAAAATTTTTCTAACTTTTTCCAAAAAATTTCAAATGTTCCCGATTTAGTCTCAAATCATTTCTAAAGTATTTTCAAACCCTCAAAGGCTTATTAAGAGACTTTATGCATGTTAATGATGAATCATTTTATTATTTTTGAAATGTTTGAAATGAATGATTAGATTATGATTACTCGGTAATGTCTCGAAACCCTATTCTGATGACGGATACGGGTTAGGGGTGTTACACATTCAATACATTTACATATAAACTTACCAGACCAAAACGAAAATAAGTGCAATGTTGGGGACTAATCCGTAATTTTTTTTCTCAATTGTTTACTGGTTGGTCCAAATCTTGATCTATATTGTAATTCATTTCAAATTATCATTTTCAATTAACTTATAACATCTTATTTTATGTATATGACATTTTAATTACATTTTTCACAAATTTCCTAAAGTTTCACATTTTATTCAATTCAGTCCCTAAAACCTAAATAATCATATCTTTCACATTTAAGCTCCGATTTTCAATCTGATTCCAATGTCATCCCTCTACAGCCCTCTAATACCTATATTTATAGAAATTTCATGCTAATTTTAAAATATTTACACTTTAGTCATTTTTTTACTAAAACAACAATTTCACTTTACAAATTAGTCATTTTTCATAACTAAGCTCAAAATCTATCAATTTAGTACCAAAAGCTTTAAAATTCAAAAATAGTAACATTTAAAATCTTTAACAATTTTACAAATTAATCCTTGGACTAGCTAAATCAAGCTCCCAAAATCTCAAAAATATAAAAAAATTACAAGAAAACGAACTCAAATTGGCTTACCATGCAAGGGCCAAACTTTCGAAAGTTTTGAAGATTCTAACCTTCTTCAATGGAGGAAATTTCGGTGGAGAAGATGAGAATGAAGTCATTCTCTTTCTTTCCACTTTGGTTTTCTTTTATTAATGTTTTAATTTCAATAATTTATCTTTAATTTTTAACAAAACAATTGCTAAAATTATGAACCAACCATGCCATGGTAATATATTTGACCTAATTGCCATTTAGATCCTTGAATAATTACTATTTAAGCTTTTTTATCTAATGAAAATCAATAGCGATTAATTTTTACAGTTTAAGATTTAGTCTTTATACCTTAATTAACTATCAATTCAATCAAATTACCAGACCGAAATTCAATATAATACTATAATAGACTCATAAATATTATTATATAATACTTACAGACTTGATCATCCGAAAAACAGGATTCCAAAACCACTGTTTCCGACACTATTGAAAAACGGGTTGTTACATTAGTCAAGCTTGAGTTGGATTTTTTAAAAAATAAACTAGTAATATGATTCAAATATGAAACTTTGAAAGAAAACTCTCATTGCAAAATCAAAAAGGTAAATTTACTGTGTTCTTTATAAGGAAGAAAACAACCACACATAGTTAACATCTTCTAATGCAACACAATAACCATTCTTAGCTACTTTATAATATAAAACCACCTCTTGAGTTCAATTACATCCCTAATTTCAACCATGCCATGCATTTAGATATTATCTACCACCCTTTGGTGCAAGTGAAGTGGCACTTCGGTGCATATCAGTGTAAGCACATTTGTGCTAGTGATTTAGTGTTCTTTCCGCATATTCTACATGTTTTATTGAGTCTACATTTGGGCTAATATTAAACGGTAAATGGAGTTCATTAGTGAAATTGGTAAGTGTCATATAAGATGATAATCGAGAATTCTTAATGTTTAATCTCTATTTAGTTTCATTTTATATTATCATAAATTATATATTTGTAAGTTAACATTAGATACTTTTAAAGGTAAGTTTAATTTGTGACGTACTTATTTGCGTTATTTTTCAATGCATAAGTTAGTTGCTACATTTATAAATAATAATAATAATAATAAAAAAAAACGTTGCTCATGTATAATGAGGATAGGAATACGATTTAAATTCATTTCTTCAATATTATATGGAACAGAAATAATTGCAAATAACACTGACGAGTATCTGGAGTTCGAGCATCATACATTTCACAAATCCAATTCTGGAATGCAGCATTCCATTCCATTATCGCCACTGATACACAAATAATACCAATCAAAACTGCTAATAATATCATAACGCATTTCCCTCCACTCTTTGAACCTACAACAGTTATGAAACATCCAACATAACACGACTACTGTTGCTGTGCCGCCTGTGCAACATATAAGTCACCTTTACCACCACCATTTTCCATCGCTGGAACACTTTTCATTACTAATTTTTCATCTCCGACGAATGAATATAACATCTTGAAGATTTTATGCATGCAGGTCCTTGTTCGTATTCCATACAGGGGCTTTAGGGCCTACACCATCACTCAACATCCCACTTCCATTATCCACGCTAATCAGAGGATCGGATTCACTTTCCTTAACCTGCATCATTCCATGAAGTAGGAAATATATATAGGTCAGCATATATTCCAAGATATCAGTAAAACTAGGATTGCATTTTACAATTTGTGGGCTATAGTTCATCAGAACAAACACGACCAGACAAGGAATTACCTGTGGCAACTGTGGTGATACTTCACTAGCCTTCTGCTGCTGGCTCTCAACAGTGCAATAATATGAATAAATGACCATTCCAACTACAGCAATCAGGATGCCCAAAATGTTGCGCCAGCTAAACGGATCATGAAGTAGAACATAACCAAAGGCCAAAACAAGGCATGTTTTTAGATGTCCTAGGACCTGATATGTCACAGGGGATGTCTTTCCAATTACCAGAAATGTACTAAAGTTGACAGAGACCGATATCAGGCAGGAAAGAACAATGAAGAACTGCAACAAAGATTGCACATTAAAGAAATCCAGTAAAAATACTGTACTACTAATATTTCTCTGTACTCATTGGGGTGGTGGGGATCTTATTCTTACCAGCACTTGAGGGGTGTACTTGAAAGCAAAAACATTCTTGTTAGTCAAAAGCCCATCCAGGAATGGGCCAATGATGAACAGAGTTAATGCCTGGTAAGGGCAAGACTGGTAGAGAAGTTGGGTTGAAGATACTTTGAACTTCTTCTGAATTGTATTAGTCATCTAAGACAAGTAAGTTAAGAACTTAAACAGCTAAGAGAATTTAAAGCAAGAAAACCTATTCATGCAGCACAATTTAACAGTTCATTTGCTGTTCTTAAGGACCTAAACATGGAGGCTAATGACAGATAAAAGACAAAAAAATAAATAGCAAATATCACTCTAGTCAAAGGATACAATTTGAGCTATGCAAGTTGTAACAACTGCCAGCAGAGAAAGGATAGAACCCAGGATATTGAGCTGCAGATCAGTCACAGTTGCAATTCCAACACCCAAAAGTAGAATGGCCAATGAAAGCTGGATATTCCTACTGCAATAGCATACAAATGTAATGAAACAAAGCCATAACCACAAAAGTACTTCAAAATAATAGCAGGTATAAACTGCAAAACCTAAAACCACTAGCAAACTATAAAATGAAACAATAATTCCTCAACTGGGAGAAGCATAGAAATTGTAAAATCGAAGAAAGAAAATTTTGTACTGCAGCAGATGACAATAACACAAAGTTAAGAGTTTAACAGACATAAGTACAGAAGGACCTTATCATCCACTGATGGGTGGAGGAATTATGATTTTATCCTCCCTTTTAGCATAAAACAGTGGCAATCAAGGCTTTTAATCCATTCCTGTGAGCATGTCAGCTCCATGAATGACCCCTAAGCCAACCAATGCAATGTCTAGCCTCGAAAAGTAATCTATTCCTAAGGCTTATCTCCAAAAAAAAAAAAAAACCACAGTTGCAAGAAGCCAAAGTTATAACATGAACTAACATCAGTTATATGAAGAAACAAGCATGCTAATAACTGACCTGAATTTCTTTCTGAAGAAAAGGGTCTCCAAAAGAACAGTGCAGGGGATAATTGCCAGTTTTGTCATCTAAAATACAAAAAAAGGGCAAACATTTTCAGAAACTAATGCTCCTAATATGCTTGTAAAAGTGAGGAAGAAAAGCCAAACTTTGAACTGGATATATAGCACTAACTACTGACAAATTCCATAAACCAATAAGCTGTAAGCACAAGGTATCATTTTGTATGAATTTTGTTGGAATCAGCCAAAACTTGGACATGAATTTGATTCCAGAGGATAATGACAGGAAATAGAACTTTACCTGGTAGAAACCAACAGAATTGAACCCCAAACTAAGATTCAAAAGCCCAATGGATATCCCATTTAATATACCAAATCCCATGACAGCTCTGGCATCAAAAGGTTTGTGCTCAAACAATTTCATCCATAAGGCTACATGAAGAGAACAAAAAGTGACTAGGAGATGCCAGCTTGTCAAAGTTGTGGCTGCAAAACCCAGACCATAAATTAGCATAAATGGTCAAGTAATAGCATGCAAGCAAAGTGACAAATTCTGATGCTTTTTCAAATTAACCGCATGTATTACAATAAACTATTAGCTTAAATCTCACACTTTGAGAAAATATTTTTCTTCTTATGAAAATGAAAGAATGAGAACATTGGTCATCACATTGTAACCAAAATGAAGTAGCAATAATTGCAGAGAAAAAAACATAGAAAGATTACACACCCACATCCTGAAGAGTCTATCACTAACAACAAACTAAGATCTCAAAGAGAAACAAGTATATAATGAGATCGTAACAATTAACTAGATTAAGCTGCCACGTAAAACCTCATAAACTCTGCTGACTAAACTATTCCTTTTGAGCATAAATGTTAAAGAATTTCAAATTAAAATATCAATTAGCCATAAATCAATAGCAACCACTGAGGCATGGGATAGAAGCAACGCAAGCTTGTTTCTATTAATCAATCGTGAATTCATTTGATCACTTAGAAAGTAACTCGTATGATGACCAATCTGATGAGCACTTAAGTGATACTTACAAATAATAATTGATAGTAATCCCTACATAATAGTTTTCATACTTTATAGATTCTGATTTGAAACACTTATCATCTCGTAACTTCAGTTTCAAGAGACTGATATTTCAGGTGCATACATGCTTACAGATAATTTCCGCATTAACACACAAGACAGCAGCAATTGACAGTCAATTCAACATGTAATTTTACAACCAGTGTCATGACAATTCTGCTTTGAAATTGGAATAAATACTCAGCACCATAATATTTCCAACTGCAAATAAATAATCTCTAGTTATGGTGAACAGATCGCAGAATTGATAGTATAAATCAATCATAAAAGAAAGAAAATAAAGACAAAAAATTATATTTAATGGCATTAGAAATCCAGAATTCTGCAGAGAAGAAAAGAAAAAGTTGGGAATACGGAAGCCCCCAATTATGGTGAGAGATCAAAAGCAATAAGACATCATAAGTAAAATAAAAAGAAGGGGAATCCAACAAATCGGGAATGGAGACCAATGGAGAATTATTAAAGGATAAATATAAGAAAGAAAGAAAAAAGAAGAAGAAGCAGTGTTCAAAAGCTGACCAAAGGTGAAGCCGAGAGTACTGATAAGAGCCTTGTTGCATATAACAATGGACACCGAGGAGACCACCGATAAACTCAAAGCACCTATTGTCCCAAGCTGGAACTTGCGGTTCTCACTCATTTTTCCCTTATGAATTATGTTTCCTCAATAGTGATCCGGATCTACGTAATCTCCAAGGGTTTTCGATCACATATACGTCGATAATATGTATGTATAAAGGCACGTAGTGAATCCTCGTCGATTCCTACCTCAATGGCGCTTAAAATTCTCGAGATTGGTTGAAAATTAAAAGTGGGTGGGAGCAGCTGCTTCAACAGCAGGAATGAGAAGGAGATAAGAAAAATGAAAAAAGAATCAAAGAACCCTAGATCTGCTCCATTAAAAGGTAGAAGGATCACTTGAGAGTCCGACAAAAAAGGAAATCTGAGAAACAGATTTATTTTTATTTATTTATCAGGTATCTACAGCGTCAAGTCTAATATTAATCTTCCATGTTCTTTAGGCCCATTAAAGGAGAAACATATTTATACTTGAATAAGAATGTTGCGAATCTTAAAAGAAAAAAATGTTTATTTTGTTTAAAAATATCAAATAAATAATTTTAGTTTTTGTAAAGATATCGACTTAAAAAATTAAAAAATATTTCTAATAAGTCAAATTATAGAATTTTTTTTTTTGTAGATAAGGAAGCTAAATACATTTAGCTTTAATAGGAATTATATCTGACACTAACATTGTCTTGTAGAATCTCCATCTCGATCATCTTGGGGGGACATCATAAATTTTTAAACTAAGAGGAACATTTCTTCCTAATGCTGCCATGGAATATGCAGCTATATTCATTGTGCATGGAGTAAACATTACCTTTACATGCCAATCCCTTGTTAGACGATTTGTGTTAGACTCCCTTCTATATCTTCTGTGTGACCATTAAGTATATTGACCACAATCAAACAATCACTTTCCACCAATAACTATATTATGTTACCTTTGAAAAAAATTTCGTTAGTTTAAATTTTATTTTAAAGATTATTTTACGTATCAATAAAAGTATAAAAAATAATTTTTTTTTTGTCTTGTACAAGCAATTTAACATTAAATTAAAAAATGAATTTAACATTTTTGTAATAACTTTTTATGTAGAATAAAATAGTATATGGAAAAAAGAAATAATACCTTATTAAGTTGTAAAAATAACTCATATATTAAAAAAAAGGTATGAATTTTTTTTTTATCTTGATAAGATATGAGTTTTTTCTTTAAATTTCACAAGCTATTAGTTATTAATATATCACCCAAACCGTAAGCTAAGTTATAAATTTATGTAATGGATGAAAAAATACTTGAATTGCTCAAAAATAATATATAGATAGATATAAACATGAGCACTTAATGACTATTTTATTGTGAATTAAAAGAAGGAAAGAGCACTAGAAAATCAAACCATAATTCAACTTTTCCATGGGATATAAAATAGTTTATGTATACACTTTATTATTCACACATTCATTACTAAATATTTATTCTCAATCAAGTTTTGCAGATATCTATCTTTATTGATTGAGGTTCCCTCTATATAAATTGTATACGGCTCTCCATAAATGCTAGGGGTAAAACTCTGACACGAGAACAATACATTCAATTGTTAAAGTCTTAGTCAATTATTTAAAAGGACAACACTTCGAAAACAAGATTTTTTCTCCGAGGAGTCGATTCCATCAAGAAATTTGTGCCTTAGAAAAGCAACAACTATGTTGCCTTTAATGTTATATATGATTGCTTTATTGCTTTGAAGTCTAATGTCAACTTAAAAATAAAAATGAAAAAGAAGACTATATATGCATGTTGATTCAATGTTATTGATCTACATTGACCAGGACGACCATGCAGTAAAAGTTTTTAATATAGTTCTTTTTTTATTGTTTACGACCAAACCTTCCTTAATTTCCCTATAAAGTCTCGTTGTGCCCAAACAACTCCCCAAGGCATAAGCACTTACGACATGGAATTTGTCAACATTTTTCTCTACCTGTTTTCTTAAGATTAATCCTAGGTTTATTATTGGTAACTTGTCTAATTCAAAAGTATAAATGTCTGCTCTCTGTAGCACGGTTTTCTTCTGTTTGCCTGTGGTATGCTTTTGTCTAGTTTTGTCTTTTGTCTTAAGGTCTTTCACGGCTCTGATTCTCTGTCTCGTGTCGTATTAATGTTTGATTCGTTTTCATTGTTTTTTATCAAATGTAGAAAAGAATGGTAGATCTAAGTATTGAGGATGGAGAAGAAGCATGGCTTCTTCCTGGTGAAGTCGAATATCAAAATTCAGTATACTAGTTTTGCTTGATGGGTTGTTTTTTTACAGCAAGTGTGGTAGGAATACAATGGCTAACCTATGGTATCCCCTTGGAGGGGTTCAAATCTTAGATCTAGGGAAAAAGGTATTTATTCAAATTTTACCACGAGTTAGATGTTGATCGTGTAAGTACCGGTGCTCCATGGACTTTTAATAACCATATTTTGGTTATTCATCGATTAAAGGAAGATGAAGATCCGATGCAAGTCCCGTTGGTGTTTTCTTCCTTTTGGATTTAAGTGCATGACTTGCCTCCAGGTTTCTTTTCGGAATTTGTTGCAAAATAATCTGGCAATTTTAATATGTTGACAGACAGATTATCATGTATCACATTCACATGCAAAATCCTGTGCTATGTAAGCTAATTAAAACTTCTTTCACAAAAAAGATAAGACTAAAGTATATCATGCCAGATAAGTAAACAGATAGCAATGAAGAAAGAAATAAAGAAATGGATAAATGAGGAAAAGTTTTAAGCTTTGATTTAGGTTAGAAATGGTTATCAAGATAATTATTAATAAGAATAAGAAAGCAACCGAAGTGAAGGTGGGGATAAAGCCTAATCCTTGTGTAAGGCATCATCTAGTTCTACTTCCAATCCTACACGATTCCGGATAGATGCAGAGGCATCCAGAGGTGTTTTGCACTTGTTTTGTAACTCCTTCAACCTGTCAACGTCAAATTTATGCTTCTTGAACAATTTTCTTTGCCTCGACAAAAAAAGCCTCTTCATTAGATCTTGATACGTGGGATCTCTTGAAGTACAAAGGAAGTAAGCATAGCCGATGACTATGCCAGTGGCCGTGGTGAAAAATGCAATCGGTTCCATTACATCCCATGAGAATTCCCAAAACGTTAGCCGGAAGAACAGTCCAACTTGTACCATCGCTAATCCTAGACCACTCCAAAGGATGCGCCGAACTTGCTTATGTGCTAGCACATCAATTTCTTCCTTTTTCTCCTGCAGCCTCTTTAGCTCATCTCTTATAGGGTCATCTTCAGGAGTCAAAGCAAGAGGTACTGCTCTTCTAATTAGATCCACCACCTACAAAATGCAAATTTAGTCTGTATCCTTCATAATTAGGGTAAAATGATAAGGCAATTCTTAATGAAGTCAAATATGAACGTTGGGGAAGAAAAGAACAGCTGCATAAGTTTTTAAATACATTTGATATAAAAGCAATTTAAGATGGGTTGGAAGTGTAGGAGCATTTCTAACTTTAGGGATTCATATCCGTCTAGGAGCTAAAGTAAAGGAGTTCATAGTCATGACCGCAAGGGAGAAATCGGGGAATGATCTGGAGTTATTGTAAAGAAAAATGGGTTTTTTTTTTTTTTGGGGGGGGGGGAGAGGTGTTGTTGAAGGGGATGACAATAATGCCTATGCATATCATTTAGATAAGAGGTCAAGCAAAACTCACTGCAAGGCTTGAAGTGAGGTGCAGACAAACTTGAAAGAGGCTACCAACTAAACAATTTGCCTTGGACAAAAAGATACCATTTATCTGGCCTAAGCACGACAAGGTATTGACATGTCAAACAATTTATTGAACAACACATAGACTGAAGGTGGTCATCTGCAGATGAGTAATGGTGCAAAAATGCAAGGATGTAGAGCAATTATGTGAGATTTATGGGTTCATAACCACTGGTTGTTGCAAAATTGGGTTCATAAGCAAGCTCATCAGTCCTTTTTCATAATAGCAAATTTATGGGCATGAGATGCTATTTCCAATATATACAATACAATTAGACTCAAAGTCTTGAGGTGATATGACATGATGATACAAGGAGAAAAGATTCCACCTTGATAAACCAAAATGAAGGTCCACCTCCACGAAGATTAATTGTTCTCATTGATTTTAATTTAAACAGAAAGATTTCAACGAGTAAAGAGGAAGATGATAAAGTACCAAGTTATTTTGGTTAGATATAAGCATAAACCTCAACAGAATCCAACTTTAATCCTTAAAACCTCACCAGTTACCATCTTTCTATAAAAAAGAAAAAGGAATAGCACTTGTACAAATACCAGATGACTTTTAGGGTGCGTGTTTGATGCATAGATGAAGACTGGAGAGGAATCTATTCTTAAACAAGCATATGAAAGAAATAACTTACCCCCAAGGATTATAGACAGGACAGAAATGTATTACTTTTGGTTAAGACATAATATATTAATAAGGATCAGTGACTAGCTTCATGCAGGTTTTTTCTTTTACAAAATATTTAAATAACCTAATAGATGCCCATTTGTTTTATTTTACTAAAACGTAATAAAAAAAGTAATCTAGTGTTTTCTGAAGCCTAACAGCGTAATAGAGGGAATTTGTATTTCATTTGTTATATATATAGCAATTGAGTTGGGTTGAAAGTGCAGGAGCATTTCAAACTTAAGGATTGATATCCTTCTAGCAGCTAAAGGAGCTAATATTCGTGAATGCAAAGGAGAAATGAGGGAATGGTCTGGAGTTATTGCAAAGAATATGACCCTTTTTGTTTTTTTTTTTGGAGGGGGGTGGCAGGGGTGTATATGGGAAGGAGATGACAATAATGCTTATGCATCTTATTTAAATAAGAGGTGAACCAGAACTTAGTGCAAGGCTTGAAGTAAGGTGCAGACAAACCTGAAAGAGGCTACCAATTAAACAATTGACCTTAAAACACGGCATGGTATTGACATGTCAAACAATTCATTGCACAACACAGAGACTGAGGGTAGTCATCTGCAGAAAAGCGATTATTCTACAGATTCATGCATGAAACAAATGCTTTGGGGTGACTTGGACCTTATATATGTTGTTACCAGATGACTCCAAGCCCTATGTTAACAGCAGCACCCTGTAACCTCATCTGGACAATTTCTTTGATTTAGCTCAACAACTCTAGCTCGCTATGATGTCTACCCCAAATTGCCTATGGTTCCTTTCCCTCCAAATCCAGTAAATGCAAGCTGACAAAGCGAATCTTAAAATGATCGAGACCAAAGATCTCCCCTTAATCTTTTTACTTACCCACTTCACACTATCAGTCCGGTTGTCCAATCTAATAGACCGAATTTGTATTTCATTTGCTAGATATATCTAGAGAGAGAGAGAGGGATGCACTCACACTATTGTAAAAGTACCTTACTACCTCAGTTTTACCCACTCCATAACTTTCTGTATGAATAATATTTTAACAATCTAACCGTATTAACAAACATTCAACTACTGAATTGTTAAAATGTTAAATCATATAAAAAAATTGATTAAAGTGTGTGTGTGTTTACATAAGAAATGATATATGCTATATAAAGGCATTCAAGACAACAGTTGAAAATAATGGAGAGAGGAAGGCAAAGGCAATGACAAATGAAACATCAGAATTGGAAATAAAAAGAATAAAATGAACTTGATGGGGCATTCGATTGGTAAATCCATTGCCAATCATTCTTCACTCGATTATCAATCAAGAATCACGGATTGGATCAGAAGGGGGAGGAAAGGAAATGCGTTAATATAAAGAGACAGATAATACAAGAGAGTAAAGGTCAAAAGAGGAAGGACACCTTATCAGGATGAAGATAAACCTTGTCGCGGAACAGAAGTACGACGCCTGCCTCATCGAGAACGCGTGCAAAAGCGATGGCCTCGTCCAGAGATCTCGCAATGCCCATGCTCTCGCAAGCCTTTAACAACTCCGAGTAGCCGATCACCTCTTTGCCTTCCATCCCTAGCTTGGTCTTGAGTGATTCCACATTGACAAGCCTCATCAGCTTCTTGGCCTCCCCGAATGTTACGCTGTCCACTCCTGCTCCTGCCTTTTTGGAATCAGAGGTTGCATTGGCATCACAAGATGAAGAAGAAAACCTAATTTTTGTACCGCGGAATACTAAATTGGTTCCCAATGTCACTCCACCCAACAGCAGCGGGTTCGGCGGAGGAGGCGGAAGTCTCCTCCCAACGGCCGCAGACACACCCTGCTTCAAAGCCTCGCGCCACCACAACCTCCTCCACATGCTTCAATATATTTCTTACTCAAATTTAAAATGTAGTGTGTACGTATTTTTTAAATGTGCCTATGTATGTACGTATATGCGTGTGTCTCTTGTGTTGGTAGTTTGAGTGATTCAGTTTTAAATCAGATGAGATGATGAAGTGAGGCTCTTCATTTGCTGGTCGTAAACTCCTAGGAACAAACAGATCTAACTTTTTCTTTCAATAAAAAAGAAAGTAAAAAAAACCCTTCTCTTTTTTTCCCTATTATAATAATATGTCCTATGGTCAATTAGAAAATAAGTGTATTTGGGTGCCCAAGTTTTGATCCCACCCACCGAACAGGGTGCAAAATCCTGTTGAATAAGTCATGAGCAACGGTTTAACAACAAGCGTAAGAAATGGATGAGAAAATGGCAAATAAAAAGGAAATTTCCAACGATGTCCTCTCAATAGAGATGAGAGGGGGGAGGGGGGGAGTAGTCTTACCTTTTCGAGCACATCCATAGGTAAAATGAGTAGACACTTGGTTGCTTACAGGGTCAACAAAGAGAAAGTAGGTAAAATGCGAACACACTTGCTTACTTACAGGGTCAACAGAGAGAAAGGAAAGGGTTTTTTTATTCCTGAGCTGATAATTTTTTTAATATGCTATTTATATATATATATATATTTGTTTAAATTGACACGATATCAAAGATAATAATGTTACCATTTTTAACTTTTAATTCAGGGTTTAATGTTAAATGGATAATTTATTCAGAAAGTTAATGTATTATTTTTAATCTCGTACAACGAAGGATTTAAATCCGACCATTCGTCGATGTAACAACCTCATACTTACATTGAAGATTTAAATCACTCTCCACTAATTTTTTCCTTTAAAAACTTAACTTATAAAATCAAGTGATTCGCTAACTTATACAAGTCTCTCATATATAAATATTGCCGCACTTGTCGAAATACAAATTATTTGATAATTAAACACAATTGAAGAAACTTATAATTAACCCTAAATTATTTCTATTAACAAAATTATAAAAAATTCAAACCTAATTATATTAACAAATAATCTTCATCAAATAAATCCTAAAAACTGACATAATTACATTTGAGTACCAAAATATATAAATTTTGTTAAATGCAATACCAAATTAGACAAAAAAATAATACATCATATTAGGAAAAAAAACATCAAATTCGAATATCAAATAATATATTAATAATTTATTTGATCAAAATTAATTTTTTGAATTATGAGAATCATATGTATTCCAATTTTTTAGTCTTGTCATGATTTTTATTTCTTATAAAAAATATTGATTTATTTATAATTTTAAATTCTAATTTTTTTTATCTAATCAAACATTAGAAATTTTAAAAAAACATTTTTAATTAAATCTGTTAACTCAAAAATACCAAATAAAATTTTGCAAATAAAATCTAAAAACTAAATAATAGATTAGGTAAATTTAAAGAAAAGACCAATTTTAAAAAAATATTTAGAGATTTAAACAAATTTTCTGTATTTAAAAAAAAGCGTAAACTATTAAAATAGTCACTTTTATTTATCTCAGATTATATTTTAGTTACTTATGTTTGAAATATTTTAATCACTTACGTTATCGTTTTATTACGAAGTGGTCACTCTACCATTAAAATCCATTACCTCCCTAACGGCAATTCTATATAACTGTCCAAATGAATTTTTGCCAACTTGAATGTCCATTTGAACTGCCATGTAAAATCATTATTAAAGAGGTAACGAAACTTAACAGCAAAGTTACCACTTCGTAACAAAACTATAACGTAAATAACTAAAACGTAATATTTCTAACATAAATGACTAAAATATAATCTGAAGTAAATAAAAATAATTATTTTTATAATTTATCCTCTAAATCCCTAAATATTTTTTAAAGTCGGCTTTTCCTGTAATTTACCCTAATAAAACGACGCAACAATGCAATATTGACTTCTATACCGCTCTATAGTGGTCTAGAAAAAAATTGAGGAAAACATGGACATTCCCATATATCTAACCGGTCGGCGCCACGTTTCAGTGTTTCACAATTATCCATATTATTTTATAATTTCACACAATAGACAAATATTAATTGGATTTTCTTCAATTTTTTAACTTTACACAGAAAACAAATATTAATTCGGATTGTTCTTATTCTCTGTGTCTTGCTTTTGAAATTGTTTTAATCAATCCCTTCACGATCTTCCAAAACCATACCACATTCATCAACCCCAGCACCGGAGGTACAGTGAGCAAGCTGTAGAACCCCAACGGAAATATCTTCTTGACCTGTTTTATTCATCAATTCACTAATCAAATAAAAAATGTTTGGGGTATAACAGCCTAGTAAAAATCAACGAACAAATAAATAAATGAAAAAGGAAACATTTTTAAGTAAATATATAAGCTCATGTACTCGAACACTCACCTCATCAAAGTGGTTAAACATGTGGGCAAAAAAATAGATGAACAGAAAAATCCTTGCAATCTAAAATCATCACAAGTGGATGTCATGTCTGTCTGTCAGTCGAGCGATATCAATAAAATGGAAGAGAAAGCAAGCAGAATATCAACAATGTCACAAGACATCTGCTACGAGAGATTGATGATTCCTTTTTCCTTTTTTTTTCCCGGACAAAAGAAAGATTGATGATTCATCCAAATATAAAGTCAATATTTTTCATTTTTTAAGAAAACCAAGTCAAGAATTTTATATTAAGGGGTTGGGACAAAAAATGATCGAGTAGAAAGATTGATGATTCATCCAAGGACTGAAGCCATGTCATTAGATGAGCTAAATGGATGCAGAGGGATCCTTACACTTTTAGCAAGTTTTGCATATTCTTATTTATAAACACACCCTCTAATTTATATAAGCAAAGTGCTTCCTGCCAATGTTTCTCATTCCTATCTTTAACGTTAATGGACCAACATGGAGCACAGAATGCAGAAAAATTAACTATACGACAATAGAAAAGATCCAAGATTTGAGGTATGTGCATCAGTACCAACCACCCAAAGAACAATGCAATGCCATTGTAGATATAAATGGTAGAGCTTTTCCGACCAGCAACATCCAAGTACCTGGAATTGCAGTCATAGTAGTGAGACAATGTTGATGAACAAGCGAGAAGAAAGATTTAACAAATTTTAAATTGTTAACTAACCATCTTATATTTACAAAAGGTGTTGTGCTCTCTGAAAAGAGAACCATTAATATGTAAATCTGCCCTTGACTGCTCATGAGGGAGAGAGAAATTGAAAACATGGATAGCCCATGGTGCAAGACCTGACAGAGATAGGAAATCAACAAAATGAACCACTTAGAGGGTGTTTGGCTAGCTTCAGGGAGAGTTTTCTACGGAAAAAGCAAAAGCATTGTGTGTGGCTCTCAGATTTAAATTTTTTTAGATTATGTGGAAAGGCCATTTTGGCTTTCAAACAAAGCTATACACTAGCATGGAACCACATGAAGCCAGCTATTAAAAAGATACTATATTTATTTTAAAATCATTATAAAATTGATTATTTGTTAATTAATAATGTGTCACAACATAGTTCACTGGCAGCATATAAACCTATTACACATCTCTTGCTTAACATACCTCGCCAGACCTCTACAATTGGGAGTTTGGGACAACCCCACCAAACAAAATAAACCCGCCAAATACCAAGCTCCGTCCAAGGCCACATATGCCAAGCTCACTTCCTTGCATACCTAGCTAAAGGATAAGCATTGTATAACTTATGCATATTATAAATAATTACTGACATTCCTCAAGCTTTGCAGGAATAAATATCATGAGCATACTCCA
This sequence comes from Gossypium sturtianum, assembly GCA_025698515.1. Lineage (NCBI taxonomy): Eukaryota > Viridiplantae > Streptophyta > Magnoliopsida > Malvales > Malvaceae > Gossypium > Gossypium sturtianum. Next base: position 166,390,478 of record CM046950.1, read on the forward strand.
TTGGCGAGTACCTTTCAACCGTTTCAGGCATACCTCAATGAAGGTACAATTATATAAGTAATTACAAGTTTTTCAGGGAAAAATATTGTGCGACGTTCAAGCACATATTTCCAGGAACTTAGCTTTTAATGCATACTTACTACTTCTCAAACACTTAACCTACGAGACATGCTTGCTATTCTTAGACACAGCCTTCAAGGCATACTTCGTCTTCTTCGGCACTTAGCCTTTAAGGCAAACTTCGTCTTCTCAAATACTTAGCCTTCAAGGCATGCTTTGTCTTCTAAGACACTTAGCCTTCAAGGCATATTTCGTCTTCTTAGACACAGCCTTCAAGGCATACTTCAACTTCTCAATCAACTAAACTTTTCAAAAACAAAGCCTCTTGAGGCACATTTAACCTTTTTAGGTAAACAGCGTTTCCAAGAACACCTTGCACATTTATACTTTGCCTCCAAGGCTTCATGCATTCATACTTAGAATGTTTACACCTTGCCTTCAAGGCGTTGTGCGAATTTCACAAGAACAATCAAATCACAAACTTCGCAAAAATTTCCTCCAATTTTAAGAAACAAAATAGGCAGAAAATTTTCTACACAGAACTTGCCCACAACATGGAAACTTCACTAATACATTTTGTCTCAGGTAAGGTTACTTTATAACCTTCCCTTCAACTGAGGGCAATTGTTACACATATCCTCACTTAACATACCTTCGTCAGACCTCAACAATTGGGAAAACTCCACCAAACAGAATAACCCCGCCAATCACCACCCTCTGCCCAAGGCCACGTCAGGCCAAGCTAAACCACTCTGTTGTCACTACTCTTTATCCTCGTTACATCAAGTCACATAGCCACCCTAATAAGGTACCCACTTTGAATAACAAGCCCACCAATAAAACAAGGACACAAGGCTTATAAGTGTTCCCCTTAAATACTCCCCTCAAACCTCATAACAAGAGGGGACCAATCTATCTACTACCACTTCTCTCTCTCTCGACTAAACTTCTTCCAATCTTTCCTCCCTAAACCACTTACAACTCTCGGCCCATTGAGTGAACCGCCTCCGACCTCGTTGCCACATTCTTATATAGTATCAACAAAACCCTTAGTTTAATAAAGTTTAGTTGTTTTTTTTTTTCATATTTTTCATTTATTAGAAAAATGTATATTATTATATAGTTTACGTTAAGTATTTTTTCTACAGCACTAGAAGAGATCTACTTGAACAACAGATTTTTATAAAAGACCTAGGCCAAACAAATCCTAAGCATCCAATTTCAAAACGAACATGTCAGTTGATCCAATATTTCAAGGAGAAAGCAGCAAAACACCAAAAGCTTATTTGAAGAAACACAATTATTGGTTAAGCAGATGCTTTAAATTAAATTGCTTCTGGGAACTGGGACCAATTCAGAGCAGTAATATAACCTTACAAAACAATAATATATATAACATCAGGCATGATTCTCTACTTACATACTCCAGACCTCCTAAAGCTGGGAAATGCCAAAACACCATTGCCAAGTCTGATAGAAAATAACCAATAGAGAACTGTAGAAGAGAATGATTAGGAAAAACAATAAGAAATATGTTTCAAGTTAACCATCAACAAATAATACCAAGCATGTTACAGGCAAAATTGAAGGAAAAGAAAGTCATCATGATCAAAGTTTAGCAAATTGTAAAGCAGCATTAAACATATTTTGCAAACCACATACCATTAAATTATAGAAATTGATAGTCCAAATATTAGTCATGTTATAGACTAATTTGAACTCCCGAGGCTATGTTAATCAAAGGAAAAGAATAAAACCAGGCAATCAGTTCACATATTGATAAAATTGTAGCTTACCCCTAAGATCATGTTCGATATAATAGAGCTTCTATTAACAATCAAGTCATTACTGGAATCCTCGTCAAAAAGATCTGAGAATAGTAGGAGGTAGAGAGAAGCCCATGCTGCAATTAAAGCATGGAAAGTTGAAAATCCCCTGCACAAGGTAAGGCTATCTAGATCAATGTTGCAAAGAAATTTAGGAAAATAAATTATATTTTGAACAAATTTTTATACAAGAAAAAGGAAAAAAAATAAAAGAACATAGGACAAAATTGCACCGATTGTTCCATTCCATTTTTTCTTTATCACTTAGTTTTCCATATCCTTTGAAAAAAAAAGGGCTGATAAAACCTGTTATATCATAGACCTGCAAGAATAATATCGAACATATTTAGAACTTAAATAAAGGGAGAGAGACTATCTCAAAACAGTATTAAAAGGCTGTTACTTAGAATCGAGGGTTAGTGTCAGATGCAATACAAGGATGCGTCCAACATGGATATACTAAATCTTTTAAAGTTTTTCCATATATTTATATCATCATATTTTAGAAAAAAATGAAGAGTCTTGGTAACGTAGTTAAAAAAGACATATAACTCATACATTGCATTAATCTCTAAAACATTTCAACTATAAAAAATACCAACAAATAGACCCAAAAAGATAAGGGAAATTACCTTTACTATATAAAAAAGAATGAATGAATGAAATTATTATCCAGCTACTCAATTTACTTCTAAAGCTAAAGCCAACTTATGATATTTAATGATAGAATTGTATTATGTTTCCAATGCATGATTCTTTTGTTTGGAAAGTTCAAATACTCCCAGTGTAAGAATGTCTGAATATGAGTATCAGAAATTAGATAAATATATATATTCTGTAATCTAAAAGTGAAATGTGAATTCCATCATACTGATGACAAATCTAATACTGCAGTTCTAGGCAGTCCTAAATAGATTAACCTAAGATAAAGTGGTTTAAATCTAATCTTCAATCGATTTTGATAATTTCCCTAAATAGTCCACAAACTTTGGCAACTGAGAACAAACCTAATAAACTACTCCAACTTGGGCATGGACAGCAAATGTAGATATGGATAACTTTGACCCAAAATTCAGAGATACAGGTCCAAAAGTGGAATCACTACCAGGGTCTTTTAGTGGTCAGTGTGAAGCTGTCTTATCCTAAGTTTCCCAAACCTTTTTATGATTCATTTGAGGTTAAAATCTCGGGAAGGCAGGTCTTTTATGAGCGTCAGCATAATTTAGTTGCATCATGTTGGTGCCAAACCATTTTTTTCTCAACCAACCTATTCTTCCTCTCTATTTTAAGGTACCATTCACAGCCATTCTCTTTTTCTTAATTCCCAATTTCAAATCCTATTCCTCAATTCTGGATAAAAATAAATGGTAGAAACTGGCCAAATAGGATTCTAAGCAATTTTATACAACCATAACTATTACCATTGCCAGAAAAAAAAGCTACCTATGAAGCTAATCTATCAACAAGATTTAGGAAAAAAAATTTTAAGTAACTCGAACTAGAGAAGGCTGAGGATGTTTTACCGACTGCCAAGATTAGTGTATTGAATTTATAAAAGATGGAAAAGAAAACGAAGATTAATAAAAGCCACTGAATTTGACCGAAATCTACGAAGAAGAAAGAGCTGAAAAAAATTCCAATCCACCAAAAAATGTCGTTGATGAAAGCAAAAGTATATTGGACTACTTACTAGTTTGCAGGTGATGATGCCCCAAAAGCATGATGCTAGCCAATAAATTTCTTTAGTTGAAAAGGAGGGCAAATCCGCCATACTGCTGGTAGAGAAAGACAGGGTAAGACGAAATTGAATCAAAGACATGTGCAAACCTATCTATCAGAAAACAACAGTTGCAAAGTCCTGTTCAAAACTAATAATTACCATAAGGTATATATAAGAACATCATACTAGTAACTCAACCAAGTAAATTGAACAACGGTTTAGCAACAAGCATATGAAATGGATGAGAAAATGGAAATTAAAAAGAAATATCCAACAATGTCCTTATAATTTTTCGATAAAAGAGATGAAAACGGTAACAGAGACTTTGAAAAAGAAAAAGAAAGGCAGGCAACACACAATGCAAATTGCTAGCAGACAAAGACGACCTTATCTTTACAAACAAATCCAAAGGTAAAATGAGAAGATACTTGATTACTTACAGAGAAAGGAAAGGTGAAGGAGGGGGGTGTTGGCGTGGAGGTCAGAGAAGAGAGGAGAAGACTGTATTATTGATGTTGGGTGTCTCTCCTAACCGAGACGGGTGTTGCTCAATTTTTAATAAATCATCTAGTAATAAGAATGGATGGTCTGCGGTCGTCCGCGTAGTTTTCTCTTCTTTTCTTTTTTTTTGTTTGTGATAAAAGGTGCTCAATTTTTAATAAATCATCTAGTAATTTTTAACTATTGACTTAATAGTTAAAAAAACATTTTAAATATATTTATATTTTATATTTAACCCAACCCAATAATAGGTCAAGCCCAAATATTTATATTTAATACAGGCCAATAAAATTAAATGAGAACCCAACAAATTAAATAGATTTAACCCTAAATTTAAAAACCTAAACCCAACAATTTAAACTAAATTAAATAGATATAACAATAAATCATGAATCATGATCCAAAAAAAGAATATAACACATAATATAATCCAAATGAAAATATAAATCCCCCACCCCACCCAAAACGACAGTTTCAACAGCATTTTTTTCCAGTTTCTTCTCAAGCGGTGACACCTCCGTTAGTTCTCCCGACCGCCCTACCGTCGTTCATCTCACAGACTCACACCGTATAGCCTCCCTCATTCTACAAGCCGCGGCACCTCCACCTCACCATTTGACCTCCCTCTTTCAGATTCACTAAGGTATTTCTTGATTTAGGATTGAACCTCATTGACTTTTGTGGTTATTGATTGTTATTTGCGTTCTTTGTGATTGATTACCACTTAATTTTTGTTGGTAATCTTTTTTTATAAAAGTTTTCAAAGCTTTCATAGAATAAAATAAATAAAACTTCTCTTTTTTTTTAACTTATGTTTAATTACTTTTCTTCAATTTGTTGTTACTCTTTCTTATTAAAACTCCTCACTAATTCATACTCTGTTTATGAAATTTGATTTATTCTAATTTCTAAAATCATCTAATTGCAACCATTTCAGCCATTTGCGGACACAGATGATGCTATATATACATACAACTTCCTATTTGTGCTGTTATGGTCCTTCAGTTCTTGGCGCCCTCTACTTGTTATTGAGTTCCTGGGCGAATTTTTCCTCAAAACTTTCCAGCATTTCATTTTTGACATAAATGTTAGAGCAATAAACTTGGTAATTGTATTGTAATTAAAAATTTATATCCAAATATTCGGTTCCCAGTAGCTAATTTTTATTTGCTATAAAAATTCACATTGTACAGTAAAAAAATGCCATTTCCTGAAAGAAAGTTGGTTAACTGACCGAACCAACCGAAGTTAAGTCGGTTCAGTTAGGTTGGATATGGCACTCCAAGGCGGGTTGGTTATCTTAGGTTAATGTCGGTTAAGTCGATTACATACAAATAACCGACTTGCTCACCCCTACAACTCTCTCATTCGGCATTTGAATTGAGTAAAAAGCTTTTGGACCCTTCATCCTGCCAGTTCCAATCCATTACATTTGATTTCCTCAGCTCAGCTGCCTTGCCTTGCCTTGCCTTGGATGGATTTCATTCTCTTCCTTTCCACAATCTCTGACTCTGTTACTGCCACTTAGAGTTGCCAGTTTTTCAAACTAACTGAAAGCCAATTTCTCATTTACTTCCACTATCATTATTGCTAACACTATCATATCTGGTAAGAATAATAAGATCCTTCATTTTAACATTGAACGAACAAACAATTGATTGATTTATACATACCAAAGTTTATTAATGTTCTTTTCTCTCTGTACTAACAACGGATTATGTCTCCTGCTCTTTCTAGATCAATTAGTTATGTCTTACTCTCAAGTCTCAATGTTTGCATTCATTAATTTGATTAAAATCTATCTCAGATTTTTAGAGCTTAATCAAAATTGTAGGCTTATTTGCTCTCTCTGGATCTCAGCTATTCTGTTGTGTTGTATTCAAGATTTTCAAGTATTTGTAGAGAGGGCACGAACAATGCTGCAGTGGATGGGGGGATCAAGACGGAAAGTCATGATTGTAAGCGTTACCTAATCTGAATTTCACTTTTTGACTAGACTCACTCATTCACTCAGAGGTTTTTACTTGTTGCTTGCTACACTCTTCACAATTTTGCTCCCTAGGTTAGTACTTTTATAACGATTTACATGAACATCTAGTATTTTTGTGCCACCATCCCATCCCAACCCAACCAAGCGCACTACTTGCTATAAGTTAATATCTACTCCCACACATCTCTCCCCAACATTTCACTATACTTTCCTGCTTTATTCAATTATATATAATATTATATTCTGCACATTTGTATTATCACATAGTGGTAAACAAACTACAGCGCTACTTTTAGAGTATTACTATGACTATGACTATGGCAATCTCATTTTCAACTGCCATTGGGTATCTACAAATAATACAAATACTTTTGTGCATGCTGTCCTGTCTCTCCACAATCTCAGTCAAGGAAATCTACACACAACAGGTACAAAACCTTAATTCTATTTTTACTTTTATTTGTTACTCATCAATCAATTTCCTACCTGTCAAGTACTGTAACATAAAATCCAATAAACTGCCACCTACTTTTGTGGAAATTATTTCCTACTTGATGCTTTCCTTTTTCTTGTTATTGTCAAGGCAAAGGCAATACTTTGAACAAAGGAAACAACAAGAAAAGACAACAGGTTATGAGGGCCATGCTGATGAAACTAGCATAGCTGGACGACATCAAAAGGAATGTCGATCTCTGGATATCCTCAGCTTGCTAAACCTCTCAACTTTTTCTGCTGTCGGCAAGTGTTATCCCAGCAGTAAGTGTCCTAAATTTCTTTTGCCGGACAACTGATTTAGGCAACCCAAATAAGGTCGCTTGAAATGTAGCTGATAATCACCTGCATCTATGACCTCCATGCTCTGCTCTTTTGCAACAGGAATTTAGCAATATTTTTGTATGTCTCTTGAAATTATCTTCAATCTTATTTTCATGTCTGAGTCACCCGTTCATTTCTTTCAGTGGTATGTTTTCAGTGCTTTATTCGATATGTAGGTTTCTCTACTAATGCATCATGTGCAAATTTGAAAGGACATGCTAATGTGTTTTTACCAGGGAACTATATTTAACTCAATATTCGTAGACATATGTATAAGGGCTACTGTGTGCTAGTTATAGGAAGTGCCTCACTAGAGATCACTACTTTTTGATACATGGATGGCGTGTTGCATTTTATGCTGCTGTTCAAATTTTGACCAGCCTTGGTTTTTCTCCCTTGTATTCTTTGTTTTTAACCAAGTAGGAGGTCATTGTAAGTCTGGTCCTTCAACAATTAAGTATCAAATGCCAGAGGATCCAGCGAAGATCATTACAAGTTCAGTACCCCCTTCTTATTCTGTTAAAATCAAGGAAGCAGGTATCTGTTAATATCTCTGTGCATAACTTTGTGAACTGGGGTGTAACTTCTCTGGAATCCATGGGTTTTCAGTGCAAAATGCCATTTGCTGGTGCAGGTGCTCCATCAGCCAGCTATCAAGGAGAGTTGCAATGCCCAAAGTAGGTCAATACTTTATGTCGCACTGAAATCATATTTGTGTAACTAAAAATATCCTCTATTACACATAAACATCAAATCTCTTTTGATTTAGGTGGTGCTAGGCAGAGAAACCTGCAAAAATTTAAACATAGCTACAATTAACAACTTGATGTTAATGTTCAATTACTATTGCGTCTGCTTTTACCAAAAAAATAAAGAAAGCTTAAGCAATGTAATATTTTGAGATAATAATTGTACATTGACTAAAATGAAGACTACTCTCTCAAATCATCAAGAACGCTTGCTGACACTGTGAAAAGCTAATGCTTGTTATGCTGCACAGGATTTCATTTAGCGATCATGATAGTCATGATTTAAATGCTTCCAATGATAGTTTGGGTCTCTGGAATGCAGCCACTGAGAATCGTAAGTTGTAATGTTGGACTATTGGTTATATACAAGATCTCAACTAATTTGGTTTACAATTTCCATATGTCCTGACAGGATTGTAGCTAGCCAAAAAAAGTATATTATTTTCTTATTGCAATATGTAACTCTGGCATACTATTAGGATTCTTTTTTCTTGATGTTATTAACTAAATATATAGTTCTCTTCAAATTTTTTTTCCATCGTTTACTTTTCCAGAATTATCTGTTTTCGACATGCTTATCAATGATGAATCAGAGGTGGGTTCAGAAAGAAGTCTGGTTCATGAAGCTCATGTTGCATTTTCAGTTGAAGGTATGATACGTTAACAATGGAGGGAGTCATTAAGGCAGTAGGACATGCAGAAGTCGATTTTCCAAAGAAACTATAAGCAAACTTACATAAACAACTGTTTTTCATGAAGTTTCCTCTTTTTATTTGAAATTTATTGTTGTTTGAAACAAAGAGTTAATTTTACGATTGCCTGTAAAAATAAATAAAAGAACCACAGTAAGCCAAAAATTGGACACTGTAGGAATCGCCAGAAGATAAGTGGATAACTTCTAAATAGAATAGTAGCAAGGTAAGTGGCTAGCGTCTAGAGTAGGAATTACAGTTATCCTTACCCATTTAGGCTCTAATTAACCTGCTAGTGCATCACTAAAGAAGGTATCTCAACTTTGATTAATTACTTGTTTTCTATGTTATGAAGATACTGATGCAGTGATATTGGTTTTCAAATTTCAACATCCTAATAACATGGTATTACCCAAATTTATTCTGGTTTATCAGGTTTAGGTAAGATCAGAACAAAGACTCCATTACACTCACCAAAGCAAGAGGGAAGGTAATGGATAATCTGCAAGATCTCTCATATTCCCTATTCACTCGCTAAATAGTTGTCCTAATAACGGTTAGTTTTAGTTTCCTAGACTACTTTCTGTGTCATATTGTTTCCATGAGCTGCATACTTCATGAATCTATTTTCCATTTAAAATGGTACTTCTATTTGCAAGCAGCAATTAATTGATTCTCTAAATTCAAATTTGTGGTTTACCTACGTCATAAAAGAAGGGAATATGAGATTTCCAAAGAAAATAAATATGTTTATCACCAACCTGGAATTCTTTTTGATAGGTGTGATATGATGTGTAAGAAAATCTGGTTACACTTCAAAGTTAATTGTTTGTTGAGGTATGGACTGGTACAGTGCAATATTACTTATATAACTGATATGAAACATTTAACTGGTGTAAGATGTATTTATGGTGTGCCTGAGAATATCCTTCTATCATTCTTACAAATTTTTTTTACCTGAAAAGGTGTCGTTGATAAACCTCCTAGGAAGATTCCTTCATTTCGTTTGGCCCTCTAAGCAGTAAATAGTTAAGTTCTTTTCATTGCATGAAGCCAAACAGTTCGAAGTTTTTGTACAACCACTCAAGAGTGAAAACTATTGAGAGATTTGTAGTCTTCAGTTCTCATTTCTTAATATCTTCTAATCTTTTTTATCTTCTTGTGTACTATGTTCAACTTACTTCGGTCTATCACACAACTTATATATTTTAGATTCTATGAGACTGGCACATTCTTCAGCAGCTGAGTGCTAATTGTTTGTTTGAACAAAGTTTATATGATGTATTTCCTGATAAAATAAAAGTTATAGAATTAAGGAGTGGTAAAATTTTATCTAAACAGATCTTAACTTTCTGCTATTGTAGAATCTCTTCTGATGATTGCTCATTACCCTGGAACTTTTCAAGGCAACTAAACTCATTGAAGGGTTCTAACTTTGTGCTAAATGATATTGAACTAGAAGTGGTGAGAGAACAAATTGATACTCAGTTTCTTATATCTATGTTTGCTCTAAATTAATCTTTTCCTTGAAAAATAACCTTCACATTAAACCTCTTTCTTTTACAACATTAGCCTCCCAAGAGTATCATGTTTGTGATTGTGCATCTTAATGTTGTTTAACCTTATATGATGGGATCGGACTATCAAATGAAATGCTCATTTTTTCTTCATTTGCTTCTTTTTGCAAAGTGAATGTATTATATTCTCCTTAAAACTAAACTCAAGTTTCTTATCTTAAATTTGGTAAAGAAGGATTATTATTATCATGTGCTAAATGCAGGATGCCATTATGCAGGACATGGATGTTCCACTTGGTGGCAGTCCTTCGCATTTCTCGGTTGATATAACTGATTCACATGGCAATTGGAAGCCAAACCTCTCCACTTTTTCTGACGACATGCAACTTGACAGCCATTACAGAAATAGCAAGTACTCTTTTGGTGACACTGACATTTCCTACAACATAGGAAGGGAAGATATATGGGATGGTGAGTCTCAGCTTTAGTCGGTGTTGGTTGTTTTGTTCATGAATCACAATTCTTATGGTTCATTTTACACATTGCACCAACTTGTGATTAAGATATTCAGAAATTCTTTTGCGTATCTTCACTTATTGTTTCAAACATAGATATTATGTTAGTCATATGCATCTCCTTCATCAAGTCTGTTTGACTTAATCATAATAATGGGAATATCTCTTACAGCAGACTATCATTCTTGTTCTCTGTGTCAATAAGTACTATTTTGAACTAGTTCTTTTTTTCACAAAGCTTTTCTCATATTTAGACATCATTATACTGTGGAAGGCTTCTCTGGTGCAACATGTCATTTTTTTTTTTTCCTTATATGTTTGTCTGCTAAAGTTAGCTACCTAGATGATGGCTTTCCCCATGAAATGGAAGATGACATTTCTTGGAAATACTGGCCACACAAAATAGATGGTAATTCTGGAGATTTTTTGGATTATGAAAATGGTGAGATGCCGGATAATGCTTTTGAAGGGCATCACATGCTGAGGAAAAGGTTAGCATTCAACAGTGAATATTTCCTTGTTCTGAGAGATAGGAGTATACCTTTTCTTTTTGATGAATTCGTTACATCTATGCAGGGGTGTCAAAGCAACAAATTTGAATAGTTTAGGTGCTATTTCTCATTCAATTTATGGAATAGTTTAACTCAACACTTTTTATTTAATATTAACAGGACAAATTAGTTTATAATTATTGCTTTGTTATTAGTTTTTTGCTACATATGCTAACTTTGAACACAAATTATGATATGGCGTCATCCCTTTAAGAATTTGGAGTGCTCTATTTCACTTACTGAGAATTTTCTGTGGGGGAAATCTCCAGATTCTTGGGATGATTGTTGGCTCAAGTTACCTCCAAGAGGGAGGAGTTAAATGTGAAAGTGTGGTTGCCGTATTTCTTTCATATTATTATTCTTTACTTGATGCATCTATGATTAGAATTGTGATTAAGAATGTTTTCCATCCACCTCTAATTCTTTCTCTTTTTCCACAATCAGATCCTTCTCCAAAGCATTTATCATCAAAAGTTGGTCATGATTTGACAACTTTAATTGGGGAAAGGTATGAAATTTCCCTCCAAAGGTACTTGGGAAATTGGCCTTCTTTTTATTTAATTTTCTAAATAGAACGGTTGCTTTGATATGGTGGCAGGTATAACCCAATTCAAACGAATTACGATATAAGAGATTTGCCAGCCCAACCAGGTTGGCCTTTTTTTGAGACTGAAGATGCAAAGGATAGCTTGAGCTTGCTGAGGTAAATTATAGCAAATTTTTGTTGCAAGGTGATTTGGTTGGAAGGTACTACTTTAACTTGCATGTTTCCTCTCTCTCTCTCTCCCTCCCTCAAGCTTTAGCAGTGAAGAATCATGCTCTTCTAGTGCAGGTTACGTTTGATTTCATAAATAGCTTTGACAATTCATTGTCATTTTGTAGTCTTTAATGAAAAGCTCCTCTTGTGAAACTAAAGCAATCATTTAAAATATTTAATTTCAGTTAGGGGTGAAACGATAGACAGTTCACCTCCAAATCTAATGCCTAGGCAGAGCAGAGGAATATGTAGTACATTTGGTAGGACCAGAACGAAGTATGATCTGGACAATGATTTTGCCAAGGAAACACGTTGCGAAGACAGAGATAATCTTGGGAAACCATCTGGCAAATATATGAGGACTCCAGTTCTGCACAAGTCAAAAGCAACCAAGCGTGCAAGCTACTGTCTCCAAGGGGGAATAGAACTATCTCAGAAATGGTTGCTTGAGGAAGGATGCAATGCAGTTGATATGGATTTGGGTTTCAGTTCTTCCCATTGCACCTCACAGGCAAACCTTCCATCTGTAGGATCCCAGCTGTGGGCTGAAGATCCTATTGATGCCTTTCCTGTTCCTGAACTGAATCTTGATGTCAAATCTTGCTTTAATACACCTAAGCACAGTGAATCTATTCACTGTTTGCCTTTTAGCTGTTTCACCTCTGAGAAGTTTGCTTTTTGCCAACCATTGAATCAAACACTCTCCTTTGATTCTCCAGTATTCTCAAATATCGGGGCTGGATCAATCAAGCATGTCCTATCTCCAGATTCAGGAAGACAAGGTGTTCCTTTGGATTTGTTTGATGCTGGTCAGCATAGAGAGATTGGATTTCTTGATTTATCAGTACGAGGACGAGTTAATGGACATGATAAAAGAAAACCAAAGTCCCCACCAGCCAACTGCGAACAGTTAGAATTTGGAATGGAAAATTGCTTTGGAAATGATTTATTATTTTCAAAGGAGCCCATAGTAATGGGTGGTTCAAATCCCAATAACAAGGAGGATGAATTCAAGGAAGCAAAAGATGAAAATCTAGAAACAAAGGGGGGCCTTGGTGTGGAAATATCACCATCTGTTAAGATCCATGAGAAAGGAGAGAGCAAAGGGTAACTATAACCTACTCAGATTTCATCTTTCCAATTTGCCATCACTTTTTTTCCTTGCCCTCTGTCAAGTAAGATGCTGAGATAAGGTTTTTCATTGCTGCTAGATATGAGTGTGATGTAGAAATTCCACTTCCTTGTCAAAGCGGGACAGAACAGAAGGTATATCTTCTTTTAGCATACGGTTTTTTTAATATATTTACATATATGCGTATTAAAGTTTGAACTGCCATTAGATGTTTGCTTGATGTTCTGAATTCATGTATAACGTTTGAATCAGAGCTCAATGCAGGAACAGAAATGAAAGGTCCAAGGTTGAGGAGGGAAAAGCTATAAATAGAGGAGAGTAAGGTGGGGATAATCTAAGCAGGTGGGAAAACTAGCTATGTTGTTCAATTTGTTTAGCTAGAGAAAGTTGCAAGGAAAGGAAAGGGAACATTTGATTATGCCTTGCCTTGGACATTATTATCGTCATCAACAACTTGAAAAAATATAAATAGAGTTGGAGATTGGGTAACAGGGGATGCTAGGTTTTCTGATTTTCTCTAATCGATACACTTTTTATGTAGCAGAAAATGGTTAAGAGGCGACACTTTTTTTTTTTTGTTAACTGCCTAGAATTGAACTAAGCTCTTTTGCAATTGCTATTGCTAATCCCAGCAACTACTCCATCTGTCAATGTGTAATGTTTCATTTCTCTGCTAATGATGGCCTGATCCTGTGGAAGGGTGGTTGCCTTGCCCCACCTGGAGCCGATCCAAACTTTGGAAAGATTTCACCAATTTCCCCAGTCAATTAAGTTTTGAACCATTGACATGAAATTGGAAACCCCATTTCGCCTGCTGTTATTGGCATAATAATTGCAGCTTTGGTCCACCGGTTCTATTGTGTGTATTTACATTTTAAATTATAATTTCAACATACTAAAGTCTGAGATAATAATTAGACCAGAATACTAACAAAGCCTAACAAGGTCAAACTAAAATGGTCATTGAACTTTGGTGATAATTTTTTTGCCATTGAAATATAAGTTTTGGTCACTTTGTTTATTAATAGCCGCATTAATTTAAGGGTAAATATACAATTTCATCTCTGAATTATAGTTAATACATTCCATTTGGTACTTTTATAATATTTTTAATAATGATTTTAAAATGAATATTAACAAATTTTAAGTATAAAAAAATCTTGAAAATTTACTATTTATTATTTGAATTTATAAAAGTATTTTAAAAATATAATTATGTAAAAAATTTTAAAAATCATAAAAAATTTAACAATTGTATAATAGTTTTGTTTATTATCAACTTAACGTGAACAAAAGTTTCAGTCATCAAATCCCCAAAATCAAATTTTTAATAAAATCACTTTGCCCAGAACCGGTCCCGCAGATGTGAATTGAATAAAATTTAAAATACTTTGCTTTTCTGGTCTGTTTAGTAATCCATACTGAGCTTTATGTCATTGGAAACCCACTGCGAATTTAACCGATGTGTATTTCCACTCAAGTTCAGGTCAACAGAAAATAACAGAGCTAAGGGGTTTTACCTATGTTTTCTAGCTGAAGTTGGCCTTTGCTCTGTGGTTCCAGAATCGCCGAATTTAAAAACTAATGCAAGTTTGTGAATAATGCAGGAACCCACAGTGTGAATTGAGGGTCCATCAATAGTGCTGTAATAACTAGTGTAAAGCCAGAGTCCACTGACAATGCAGTGACCCCCAATGTCAAGCCAGAATCACCTGGGAAGATAAGTACTCTGTTCATTAACTGAAAGTTTTCTGGTGATCTAAAAATTCAAAAGTTGTGTTTGATGTTTATCTTTAGATATATGCTTATTTGAAGTTTTTCAGAAGATCTGATAGGAAAGTCGTCTTTTAATGTTTTGTATCTGCTCTTCAGGTCATATATATAATATATAATATATATTAAATATTTTATATATAGTCTATAATATGGTTGTATTCGAATCTGTTGCATCACCTTTTGGGCTTAGTAGAAAACTGGCAGGTTATGCTTGAAATGCCATTTATGACTATGAATTGGTCTATCTCACAAGCCTCATCATTTAGCGCTTGTTGATTTTCTTGTATACATGCGCTCAGGATCCTAGCTTGCTTGTTGTAACAAGGAATTTTGTTGGGCTCAACAGGTATATTCTTCCTTGAGTTTTCATGCATTTGTATCATCTTTTTTATTTTTACGGTATTTGGTTAACTTATTCCAGCGACTGCAGATGAATATCTTCTCACTCTAGATGAGATTTGGCTATGGCAGGAAACCTTTAGTTTAGGGGATTTTTTGGGTTCTTATCTACTTTATTGTGAAATTTAATTGTCTTATGTTGTCCATGCTTAGTTGATGAAGTGCTATATATAAATGTGTATGTTAAATTGAGCCATAAGGCAAGAAGAGATAGAGAATGCTGGATTTTTTTTAAATGCAGAAAATGCAGCTTTTTGACACTCGAAGAGACATTCTTGATTGGTGAAGAATGCTTCCAAAATTTAAAATTTTCTGAGCTAATTGATTTTATTATATGTAATGCTTCCAATAACTGTTCTGACTCATGGCTTATTACTAATAGATAAATGTTTTCTGATGGGTTGATGCCTGCAGTTTGAGTGGGCCTGGCAGCGTCCTCAAGAATCAGCGGCTGTGAGGCAAGCAGCTGCAACATTTAAATCCCTATCTGGTGTCACCAATAAGATAAAACTTGCATATATGATGCTCGCCCTCCCTTCCTGGCAGAGGTATATACTTGCCTTTTATCCCTGATAAATCCTGTTTTGTTTAGGTCAATAGTTGGTTAACCAATGTGTTATATTGTTTTTTGATCAGCTTGATCATCACGGTAAACTACTTCTCAACCAAATACACAAATCATTCTGCTAGTTGCCCAAGCTTGCTGGAGCAGATGAAAGTTAAAGTTTCACCAATGGATGAGCTCCCCTGCTATACTGAACCAAATGAGTTTGAATACAAAGATGATTGTGATAACTTGGATGAATATGACGAAGTCCGTGATACATGTGAAACTGTTCAAGAAACATATCCAAATGAAGTGGTTATTGTTTCAGCAGATAATTTGCATAGCATCATTCATGAGGCTTGTCATGAACAATCTGAACACATTGAAGAATATGGGACAAGAAATCTCCTGTTTCCCAATTTCTCAATGATCTCTCTCCTATAATGCCATCCAGAGCGAGAGCATCACTGTGTAAGAAAAGGCTTTCTGAGTCCTGTTTTACATTGATTTCTTCATTGTTTAACTCACCACATTTAAATATAGACCTACGACCAATAAGCTTAAGCTTCCTTCAAAGGTGTTTTCTTTTTTCACTTAGGATATTTTTGGAAGTCTAACCAATCACTTTGCTCATAACTAAAGATTGTTTTGTTTATGTTAGAGTTGAAATTGGTGGGTCAAGTTCAAATGGTCGCAACCAAGACGATTCTCTGATCAAACATGGTGAATACTGGGCTCAACATGATGAACTACATGGTGCTTGTTTCAATGCCTCGGAAGTGACCACAGGAAAAACTAATGATAACACGAATGATGGCATGGTTGAGATTTCCGATGATGAAAGGTTGAATAAGATGTTGGAATTTTCATCTAAGAACATCTGGGAACATGTTGAATCTGATGAATTTATGGAACATGTGCGTCAAGGTTTGGATTCTCAGCCCTCTTCCCTTGGTGGAAATCAGGCGACGTTAATTCAGCTCCCATCTCATATTCTACCATTAAACCATGATCCCTTGATCTCACCAGGTGGGAGAGTCGGTGATCATGTTGATAATGATCACCGTGGAGTTCGACCATTAAACCCTGATCCCTTGATCTCATCAGCTAGGAGAGTTGGTGATCATGTTGATAGCGATCCCCATGGACTTTGTGTACCAGAAAATATGGAGGATTCTCAGAATGTGTCATGTTTTCACCAGCTCATAATCCCTTATGAACATTTTGCTGACAGGGTTGACCAACTATCCAAATCCCAAGATAGGTCAAAAGGGGAGAGGCAAGTTTCACATTGCTTTCTTAGCTGTGGGAGTTATTGAATTCAGGAATAAACATTCCCAGATGAGACTGAAGCCTGGGTTGAGTTTTGTTGTTTGTTGTGATTGGCAGTTATTGTGAGTGCTTTGCAGCAGGGATTTACTGCAAGGATTGTTGTGCATGTGATAACTGTTTGAACAATTCGACATCAAATTGAATTGCGTAACCCTCTCGCATTTGCTCCACCTATTGTTAACCCACCTAATGGTTCCCCTAATTTACTGTAATTATAACTTCTATGATCTTACACTTTTTTTCCCTTTAAATTTGTGTAATTTCATAAGTGTTTGACATGATGAACACTCCATCAGCCAGGCACAAAACCGGATGCAAATGCATGAGGTCAAAGTGCCTAAAATATTATTGCGAGTGCTATCCGGTATGTTTTAACTTTTTAGCTACATATTACTTATGTTGCTCCCAATTTCCTTTTTTATTTTTAAGAACTTGTATTCAAGATCCATGTGTAATATACACCTGGACATAGATATGTTATATGACCCTCCAAGTATATAAAAAAAACTCTTTAAATTATTAAACAAATCAGTGTTAGACATAAACTGACAACACTCAAGTTTGTGTTTAATAGATGGTTGTCATCTTATTTCCTTTTCGGATGAAAAGTCAACTTGTTAAGATGATATATAGTATATGAACTTAATTACCTCTAATCAATCCGACTGCACAAACATTCTTCATTTATTTTTAGGTTAAGGATGCTACTATGAGGATTGTGACAATTCTTTTGGCAAGAAGTCAGGTAATTTCTAAACTTGAAAATGATTTATCATATCTATAAGGACGTCTACATTTGCACAAGCAGCCAAACTTAAGAGGGGGCTCCTGCCAAGGAGAAGGAACTAATAAATTGAGCTCACTTTCCTTTTTAAGCCATTGGTTAATGACTTCGGTTTTTATTGCATGAATTTGATTCTTTGAACAATCTTCTTGTGGTGTTTTGGGTTTAATTCAAAATTTCCCGAATCATGAATGGTTGATGTGGAAATTTGATTAGGACAATGTGAAAAAGTTATGCTGTAATTTTCTGAACTGTCAAGATATAGGTATGTTAGGGGAAGCCTACTCTCTGTTTACAGGTAAGTTTAATCTTGAGTGTTAAATGAGGTTGATATCCTTTAATCTACAGTTTTTATATATTTAAGGTTAGGGAATAGCTGTTTCCAATTACTTGAACACTTGGCTGTTTTCATTTAATCTACAGTTAATATATATTTAAGGCCAGCTTTCCTTATACAATTGCTGTTTGATTTTCTTTTTCAAGGAAAAATGCAGTTTGTATGGCATTGTTGTGTGTTTTCTAATAGAATCTAAAGTAAGAGACTTTGGGCTCAATTAACATCAATTTTAACTAGAAGAACATGGTCATATTTAGAGTGAAAAGTCTTGCATTTTATCTGGTGCTAAGGTGGTGCATATTAGTCCGTCCATGGATCAATGCATATTTGGTTTTCTTTTCACACTGAAAGGTGCTTTCACTCATCAGTAAGGATTGGGGTAGATTTTCTTTAAAATAGTTGAGTGGAGCTCATCGATGAGCTTAGTTGGAATTGTTTGTGTGCTGGTACTTACATGATTTGGAAATGGATTTTGATTGAAATATTCAGGTAATATCTAAATGCATGGCATGGCTGGAATTAGGGATGCAATTTAACTGAAAAGGTTGTTTTATTTTACAAAGTAGTTACAGTGGTTATTGTGTTGCATTAGAAGATGTTAACTAAGTGTTGTTTTCTTTCTTTTGAAGAACACAGTACATGATTCTAGGAATACCTTTTGCTTTCGTGTTTAATATGGTGCTGATGCTCTCTCATATAGCTTAATAGGATAGATAATTGATCATTTGCTTTCAATCAAGGTAGAACATAGAATGTGCCTAATGTTTTGAGCATCTGTGCATATCATACATAATTTGCCTCATATAGGTTGATTAAGCTAAATCCATTAAAATTTCTTAAGGTGACATCGTTTTTCCTGTTGGTTCATTAGATGATTACAGTGAAGACATTCCCATTGAAGACGAGGATGAAATAGAAGATGATGCAGAACCGAATAATGAAAACAGGTCCTCGTGAATGTCAATAATGTTTTCTATCAACCAAGAGGTTTATTAGTGCAAAAAGATTGATGGCAATATCTTGCTATTCCATGAGGCTTTACTGATTTGTGAAGTTGGCAGCTTAGTTTAATGGCCCACACTTTTCCAACTTTCATCAGCAGAGGAGAGCACCTATGCAAGTTGTGGGGTTTGTTGTTTTCTTTTTTCTTTCTAAAATCATGTATAAACATCAAACATTATATCAATAGCTATTATCACAGTCAATCATTATATGAGCTTGAATTTGGAATCTCAAAATTCCCGGGATTTTTCTAATTGAATTGATATTATTAAAATGGATAAATCACAATAGCATGGGGTTGTATCTTGCTTCTTGCAAATTTAGTAATTTGTTGAATTCCGACATCCAGGAACATCGGACAAGGCATGGCACCCTTTTTCAGGCATGAACTTATTTATTTTTCAATAAGTAATTTTCAGACATGGCGATTGGTTTCAAAAGGGAAATGAAAATAAGGGCAAGCCGGGAAATAGCATTTAGTTGCCATTACTTCTTTCACTGGTACTGTCAAACATTTAGGATGCATTTGCCAGGCATTATTGATACAACATTCTGTGGTTTTCTGAATTTATTTATAAACTTGAAAGTGCAGATAACTACATTCGGGCAACCTTTGCATCTCAACTTCGAAAGATGTTTCATATAGCATAATCTGATTTTATTCAACGCATTTGAGTCTACAGTGGTCAATGTAACTCCTTGTACACAGAAAATGTCTTCTTAGTAAAAATGGCCAGATTCTCTTAATTGTAGTGGTTAGTGTCTTGGATGAACCTTGATGAAGATGTGGAGGAGGATGAGATATAAAGATACGAAGATCCTTCTAATTCTAACAGATTCTAACCTTTATTTTTTAGACATTGTAATTATTCTAAATTTTGTTGACTTTGCTATTTTTTTTTTAATGCTTATTTATTTAATTGTATCTGTTTCCTTTGGTGGTCTCCTTTAGGATATCATGGTTAGGTACCATCGCATGAGGGGAAGACCAACACTTTGGCTTCCTGGAACTGATCATGCTGGTATTGCAACTCAGGTTAGTCTCTTGATGATCATGATTTCTGCTCATCTGATCTCCCGAACTAGTAAGAAAAAAAAAAGGAAGACATATTTTGGAATAGTCTAATAATCTAATCCAACTACCTTCAGTTTTAACTTGTGTAATGGTTTCTGGAAAAAGGATTGATATTTATGGTTGTATTATTTCTAGTAATCTTTTGTAAATATAATGTTTTCAGCTTTGTTGTTGATTTATATTCTGCCCTCTTTATACATAATGTTCTGTGTAGAGAATGAGTATATATGTTGTATTCTGTTTAATGGGAATATATAATTGAACCTATTTTACTTTTCTTTTCCCAGTTGGTTGTGGAAAGAATGTTGGCTTCTGAAGGAATAAAAAGGGTAGAACTGGGCAGAGATGAATTTGAAAAACGAGTTTGGGAGTGGAAAGAGAAGTATGTCTTCCCTTAAATTATTTGCATACTTGGTTTTTCTGCTGTTCTTTACTGATATTGAATCTATTACTTTGCACATATCATCTATGGTGTTTTTGTTACTTCTGAAGAAAGGGCTTTTGGGGGTGGGGTTCTCCACAACTTCAATAAATTCTACTTCTTCTCCTTCCAAATACTGATACTTATGGAGTTTTATTGCTTTAACCCGTTGCTTAATTTCTGGTGTTTATTGTTCATATTTGACCGTTAAGGTTTCGTATAGGTACTACTTTGTTTTGTATGTTTTATCTATTTTTTGTTCATTGCTGGTCTTTTTTCTTTTCAATTTCAGGTATGGTGGGACCATTGCTAATCAGATTAAGAGACTTGGGGCATCTTGTGACTGGACTAGAGAAAGTTTCACCCTCGATGAGCAGATAAGTCGTAAGACAAGTTTTATATCTAGTAAAAGTGAAATCTAGCTAATGTTCAAAGTCTTTAAGTTATGTGTAAATTTCCAATCTGTGACCTGTTTTACTTGTTACTTCATTTGTTTTCTTTGCATTGTACATATGGCAGTAATAATAGTAGTGATAATCATAGAAGTAATAATTAGGCGCTTACATTTGTTCAAATATCAGTAGGGTAAGTTTGTGTTCTGAAACTTGTATTCCTATTGCAGGAGCTGTTATAGAGGCGTTTATTAGACTTCACGAAAAAGGATTAATTTATCAAGGTATATGCCAAAATTCCATTGCTTACTATCATGTTTCACTTTGCTAACTGATATTTAGCATGTTTACTTTCTCATTTGATCATAATTCTCTATCTTCCTCCTTTGCTTCAGCTGCCTATCGTAGGGAAAAGAAAAGAACGTCAATATTATCTTTCTGTGCACTAAAAATCTAGAAGAAATTATGATATCAAATGAAAAACAACAAAGAAAGACTAGTATTAACATTTAAAAGGAATTTTATATATCTTTCCCCCCTTAGAGTGTATTGATTTAGAAATACTGATGCTTCAATTTGACATCTAGTCTGAGTTAGTCATTGAGTGGTCCAAACTTGGTAACATGGAACTGATGTAAATAGACTTTTCTGTACTTATTATTGTACATGTGCATATAGAATGTCTGGTCTGAAAATAGCTGAGCAAAAGACTGAAGGGAAGGAGGTTTTAAACCGACAAGCTTTCTTTTGGACTTCAAGTACAGTTATTTTTCATGGTGACTTGAATATATTCTCTGGTGTTTGGTGGTATGATGTGGGAACTACTTTCTTTTCTGTTTGTTAATTTATCAAATATTCAACTATACAACTCAGCTCAGATTTTTCTGATTTGATTTTATTGTTAATTGCACTATATTAGTCTCAGTAACTAACCTAGTTTAACTGATATGATATCTTCTTTTAGGGTCTTACATGGTTAACTGGTCTCCAAAGTTACAGACTGCTGTTTCAGACTTGGTATGAATCTTGTTTGCACGGGGATATTGCTTCTCTTTTTATGCATTTTGTTTTACATTTTTTATCATTCAACATTGTCTTTTGCATGTTCCCATAGGAAGTAGAATACTCTGAAGAGCCTGGTACCCTCTACTATATTAAATATCGTGTTGCTGAAGGTTCAAGGTACTTCTTGTTAGGCATTTTTTTTTTGTGTGTTTGCTTTGCTTTTCTGGAGTATGAATGGACTTAAATAACTCAAACAAGAAAATGTAGTAATTCAACTGGATTCATAATTGCCAGAGTAAAAAGATAGAAGGACTGAGAGAAGACAGGGAATGTTATGTTACCTTAAGAGCTTTAAAAATTTACTCTTATTGGAATGTCAAATGTGGTAACTAAGTGGTAGAGAATCTCCTTATCGTATTGTTATTTTATTTTTGATTTAATATAAAATTTACACATGCTTTCATTTCATATGGTATCTCTGTATATCAGCTGAATGGGAAGTTTTGTGTGATTATTGATATATCCATGTGGTGAAATACTCGGATTTTGGTTAAAGATAGAATTATATTCATCTGTGTTACCTAGCCTTACATGAAGGGAAATTGAGTTGTAATCTTTTAAGTGAATAGGTTCTAGTCGCAACCCTTAGATTAACATAATTTTGATTTGCTCATTGGTTGATGGTTTTATGAGACTTAAAAAAGATGCGTTGGATATATTCTCTAATGATGTCATAACCAATTTCTTCTTCATTTATTGTCTTAGTTGATTTCTCAATGCATTCTGTTCCGAATAATTGTTTTTTTTTCTTTTGATTTTTTTGTTTTGGGTTAGCTTACAGAATTAAAAAATTGTCTTTGACCAATCGTTTGATAATTATTACCTTATACAAGTGCAGTTTGATTTTCTTTTTTTAATGTTGTCATAGTGCATAAATGTTAAGGGTTAAATATTTTAGAATTAGAAGCAAATTGATATGATATATATACCAGTTATAATATTATTTAATTTCATATTATACAATTAATATAAAATGAAATAGTTTATGTAGTATTTTAATTTATTATAATTTTTTAATTTTTTTAAAATTTTTTAAAATTTTAAAATTAAGACTAAATTGTCATAGTGTATAAATGTTGAGGGTTAAATATTTTAGAATTAAAAGCAAATTGACATGATATATAAACCAATTAGAAAAGCCATGTCATCGGGTGAACAAAATATATAATCTCAAATAGTTGGATGACTAAATTGTAATTTTTCATAGTTTAAAGATTAAAACGGAAATTCACATTTAATTCAGTGTCCCATGGACCACAGTGTAGTTTAATAGCACTATAATCAAATATTCAAAACCCTATTTGGTTAACAATGGAAGTTTAATAAAATCCAGGGTTTTTAGCTGCTTCCATGCTCTTTTCTTCATATTCAAAACCTTGCACAGACTTAGAGTTTTACATACGGTGACAGGAAATAATTTTCCTTAAGATTACTAGAAGCTTGTCCCTAACATTACATTTTGGAAATGTTATTGTTATATTCTGGTGTTAATCGAAGGATAGTTTGCTTGTGTTGTGAATGCTGTGATTACAAGAGTGTCTTTTTGCATATGATTTCCATGACTGCAGTGATTATATTTTGGACTTAAGAGTTTTACATACGGTGACAGGAAATAATTTTCCTTACGATTACTAGAAGCTTATCCCTAACATTACATTTTGGAAATGTTATTGTTATATTCTGGTGTTAATCGAAGTGTTTTCTGCCGTACAGGCTGCTAGATTATTCAATGAAGCTGCTCAGATGTCTCCTGAGGATGCTGATGTACACATTGTCCTTGGTGTTCTGTATAATTTGTCGAGAGAATATGATAAGGCCATTGCATCTTTCAAAACTGCTCTGAAAAATGATTATTCTCTTTGGAACAAGCTTGGTGCAACACAAGCCAACAGTGTGCAGAGTGCTGATGCAATATTAGCTTAACAACAGGTAGCCTCTACATGATTCCCCCTTGAATAGTGGTGGCCTATCTGTATACCGCCTGATATGTTAATTTCATAAATATAATTAAAAATTTATTTTCCCTATCCTAAAATTTTGGGGTTCTCTTTCCTAAGTTGGAGTACCTGTAATGTGTGAAATTCAAAATATATGAGTATTAGGATTTTACTAAGGATCAATTTGTATGGTGTGTTGCTCACTATTTTGCATGTTAGGCCAGAATAAAAAAAAAATGAATTATGAAGGTGTTGACAATGTTGGCAAGGGTGCTGTAACTACCTGAACCATTTGAGGTGCAAGATGTAAAAGAGCACTTTTTTGAGTAAATTAAGGTGAATATGTAAATTTGTGCTTCTTGAATCAAGGG
The DNA here is from genome assembly GCA_025698515.1 of Gossypium sturtianum. Taxonomy (NCBI): domain Eukaryota; kingdom Viridiplantae; phylum Streptophyta; class Magnoliopsida; order Malvales; family Malvaceae; genus Gossypium; species Gossypium sturtianum. The sequence goes on from CM046950.1 coordinate 166,414,742, forward strand.
GCTTTTTTCGCTTCTATACAAAAAAGTGTGCCTAGGACTTGGCTTGTGCTTAATCAATTGAAAGGATGGCATAAAGAAATGCAAAACATGTGATAACCCAACATGTCAATCTTCTGTGTGCCAAATTCATATGGGTTGCATCATCTTTTCCTCTATTTCTCTTCTTTCTTATCTTTCAATGGTAAAGTGATGCATTGGTGTGTTATACAGCTCTCTTATAGGGTTGAATTATTTACTTGCTCCATCTTTGTAACCTTAGGCTGCTAAAAGATTCTTCAAATAACATGTTGCACCTAGTTGGACCTTAGAAGACAAACTAGCTCTTCTATTAAGCTCCATGTAATTAGTTATTTGATTTGTTGAAGCTATTGGTTAATTTAGATGATTTGATTATGCACTTCCTCAATTTACATATACCCTTGATCACCTCTTTCAAAATGCCTTTTTTAATGCATTCAGATCTTGCATATGCAGTTTGATTTGTTTAGCCTCTGTTACTGAGATTGTCCATTTAAAATTATTTGATGATAAACTTCCCTTTGCCTGTGGTGGCCATATTTTCAGCACTATTGAATTTAGTCTTTTGGTCTATGTCTGGATCTTTAGGCACTAGATTTGAAGCCAAACTAGGTGCGTGCTTGGGCAAACATGGGTATCAGTTACGCCAACCAGGTTTGTTATATCCTGCACTGTTCTCTCATTGTCTTGAGATTCATGAAAAGGGAACTGCATTTCTTACTTTATGTCTTCATTTCCTTTTGCATATTTCTGAGATGGTCAATCCTTCTAAATGAAAATTTATGGGTATGTGATCAGGAATTTAATCACCTTGTTTTCAATATATAGGTCTCAACAAATTTTGGAAAGAGAATTGGTTCGAAATAACACTAATCTCGATGGAAATATGAAAATCTATTTGATTGGTCAGTAATAAATTTTATGGTCTAAAATGAAACCCATTATGTATCCAAGATTAATACATTTTGGGCTGGGAGGATGGGCATGGTTTTGGGGTTTCTGCTCAGTTACTGTGTCTTGTGATAATGGGCATTTTTTTCGTAGTTTATTCTCATCTCATTTTCCTTTTTTTCTAACATTGCTTTTCCCTTTACTCTCTCTTTTATTCTGCCCGTCTCATTTCAAATATTTCCTCTTACGTTTTTTAGCTTTTTTGTAACCGACGCCCAAAGGAATGCAAAGACACTGCCGTTTCTGTTTTTGGGATTTTTGGAATCCCTTGCTTCATAAGGTATGAATCTTTGCTTCAACATTGTCTTTTCCGTTCTCTGTTTTTAATTTAAGAACTATGCTGTTGTACTTCTATTTCTGGGTTTATTTTATGGTTTTTGGTTTTCAGGTTTAGAAATCACTGTTTCTATTCGTTGTTTCTTTTGTTTTTTTAATTTATTACTCATACACCTGTTGGTCGGCAAATTCTGTTCATTCTGCATTCTCCCGGAAGCCAAACAGGAGACTTAAACGTTATTTATTTCGAAAATTTTCTATTCCGTGCAGAATTTTACATGCTGTAGTTAATTTTCTTTCTTATTCTGTTCCGGCTCTATCCCTGTCTTATTCCGACTCGGAATAAGCTACTCCCCGGATATCCTGGCATTTCTTATTCCGGTTCAGAAATTTTAGGTACCGGTTTAGGTGTTTTAGTGGCCGGTTCAGGTACTTTTTCTTGTCTGGACCGGATAACCTGTCATGCTTATTCCGCCCAGGGATATCCCATTCCAGGGATATCCCGGTTTACTGTTATCCCGTATAGGAGTATCCCGGCTCAGGTATATCCTATTCAAGGGATATCCCGATTCCCCTCTTTTTTTTCTAATGGCTCTTTACCTTCTTTGTAATTTAAAGAAGGTTTTAATTATTCTTCAGCCTTTTCAAATCCCCTCCCTTCTCCATCGTTGAAATTTCTCTCTCTTCCATTCATAGCTTTTTCATTAAATAAAAAATTAAATAAAAAATAATAAAATTAAATAAAAATAACAATTTAATAATTCAAATAAAATACTAAGTGACCGTTAAGATGGCCCAAAACTGATTTACTAAGTGAGCGTTTATTAAATATCTCTTCAATCTATGTCACATCTATTATCCGTTTTCTTTCTCTCTCTCTCGGTCTCCCTCTTTTGTTTTCTTTTTCTTCCTCATTTCTTCTGTTTTCATAACAAATCATCAAATATATTTCTTCAATCCAAATCTCCTCCCATTTCTTTACCGATTCTCTCTCTCGGTCTATTTTCAATTTCTTTCCTCCCATTTTTTTAGCTTTGGGTAACCAAAGGCCAAAAAAAACACACACGCTACACTCTGTTTTTTTGTGGTTTTTGAAATCCACTGCTTCATCGGGGACTGATTTTGAGGTATGAATCTTGAACTTGGTATGAATCTTGAACTTTGTCTTTGTCTGTCTTTGCCTTTTCATTTCTATTTTGGTTTCAGATCAATGGTTTTTTTTTTTGCTTCTATTTCGGTGGGTTCATTTCTCTGCCGTTTCTTTGTTGCGATTTTTGTAACCCCTGCTTCATTGGAGACTGATTTCAGGTATGAATCTTTGCTTCAACATTTGTCTTTTGCTTTTTTCATCTCTTTTTTGGAGTGTGGTGTGTTTAGCTGTGTGGGTTTGGGGTGTTGTTGGTTCATGTTTGCGGTCTTTGGTCTGACCAAATTAAAGTCTCTTCTTTCATTTCCTTTTATCTCACTTAAGATAATGCTTTAAACTTTTTCGGCTGGCTTTCTTTCTAATATGACAGTCCAGATAGCCTACTGGTCTCGTGTATAAAAACTGCTTTCTAGTCTGATGTCCTGCAAAAGAAAAATCTCTGATTGGCTTGATTATAAGTACTGTGAAACCGGTATCCAAATTGTTAAGTCAACCATCAGGAAATCGTCACACATGAATGACTTTAATTAAATAATAGATCTGTCCTTGGAATATGTAGTACTCTTCCTGTCCACAAATGACTGTCTTTAATTAGTATCTTTCTTGCCCTGTAGCAGCAAGAAGTACACATTCATGGATTCCTTTCTATCTCTTTTGCAGGTGCAAATCTATAATAAATAGAAGTTGAAACCGCTTATGGTATTGGAATTTTTGTAAACATTGGCTCATTCCATATCATTCATCTCCACTTTCTTTTAAAAAAATGGATGTTTTCTTTCGGTCTCTTGTCTCCCGTCTTTCCATTCGTCCATGGCTATTATATTGTTAATCCTGCCGTCGCTCTTTACATTCCTGTTTTAGTTTCAGATATATGCTTCTTTTTACTTCTATTTTCAGAGTGTCTTTGTCATGGTTTTGGTTTTCACCTTTAGAGAATCACTGTTTCTGTTCATAAGAAACTATAGATGTTAGTGGTTAGATACCAAAATTGATAATTATGTACCAAAATGTGAATAAAAATTTAAGTAACAAAAATGTTAAAGAAATATATATAATTTAGAAGCTAAAATGGTGAATAAAGTCATTAAGAAAATACCTAAGGTTTTAAGTTTTTCTCAAACCCTATCACAGTATTGTGTCCAATTCAAATGGATTAAGATAGCAGTGGAAGAGTGCATGCATGGAGATCTCGACAAGGTCTACGACACCATTAAAGACATTGAAAACACTCGCAACATCAAAATTGACCTCCTTTGTTGTGGTGATTTTCAGGTTCTTTCTCTTACACTCTCACTTTCTCCCTTCAATTTGTTGTTTTTATACGAAATTGAAATCATGAAGCTTCCAATTATTTATGGGAATTGTAAGTCACCCCCTTTTCTTCATATGTTCTAGCTTGGGGATTTTGATTCTTTTATGAAAAGGCCTTGAATTTTACCAACTGCAATTGAAAGTTCTATGGAATGATGGAAGGCTGTCTGACCCTATTTGCAAATGCACTGTAAGTTGCTTCGATTGTGAAAGTCTCTAAATCTTTGTGTTCTCTTTTTGCATACTGGTTTGTGATCCTATTGCTTAGTAGCTCAGACAGTTCTAATCTACGTTTTTAGAGAATATACTGAAATTATTACATCCATTCATGCCATTCGTAACTGAAGAACTGTGGCAGGTGTGGGCTTTGTAATGTTTACCATGTTTTTTGTTAATATAATATTTATAATTTAAACTCATTTAGTTTACCTAGTTCTTGAATCTGATCATTCATGTTAATATTAAGTTTGGATAAAATCCGCTGGAACACAATTTCCATTGATGAGCACCTTATTAAGTCTAGATTTAATGTGCACACCTGACTTTGCGCATGCACATGTACTTAAGTGAATTTTGGGTTCACATTACAGCATACATGAATAGTGCTTCATACAAGAAATGATATTTTTTCTTTTCTTTTATTGTTTTAGGCATCCCCTAAGGTTTTCTGCAGATGTAACTGTGGATTTTTCTTTTATTTTATTTATCTTCAGGCACTTCCCAATCGGAGAGAAGCTCTTATGATATCTTCCTGGCCACAAACTTCTCTTCCCAGGAGTACTGATTTGGTAAAAAGATTTGAAAATTTACAAGCTCTGGTGAGTTTATAGAGCTCTTCTTTTTCCCTCTACATTCGCCACCAAATACTCTTCAACCCAAGGTAAGGGAATCGCTAACCTCTGATAATTTATGTCCTAGACTCGAGCAATCCGGAATGCTAGAGCTGAGTATTCTGTTGAGCCAGCAAAGCGCATAACTGCTTCTATTGTTGGTAGTGAAGAAGTCATTCAGTATATATCTGTAAGTGGAATTATATCAAAGACCATCTCAACACAGGTTGCCCATTGTGTCCAATTTCTCAAACCTTTATACTTCCTCATCTTTATCTGCTTCTTTTCTCTTTTGCTCTACTCCTGTTCGTGCACTCAGACCTGTTAAGTGTTTGTATTTATTTACTGTATTCTATTTCTGTCCTTTAACAGGGCATGTTGGCTGTGTACAACTCCTTGTCCGAAGAGGGAAAAAGGGAATTCGAGACTGCCTATAGCGCATCTTATTACCCATGCATGGATATACTGTATGAGTGCTATGAAAATGTAGCCAGCGGAAGTGAAATCCACAGTGTTGTATTGGCTGGGCAACGGTTTTATGTAAGTCTTTTCTTTAATCTGCTGTTGATACTTCAACTTGTAATGGATACAAGTTTCTCATTATCTGAACTTTAAGGTTGCACATAGTTATCGTTATATAGTTTACAGCCTTCTTTGCACTTTGGACCAGTAAGATTCATTCTGTGTTTGGCATGTTTTACAGGAGAAGGATGGTCTCCCCGCTTTTCCAGGGGGAAAAATTGATCAGACACGCATGTGGAAAGTTGGTGAACGAGTCCGAAAGGCACGCCATCTGGTGATTTAGGGCCATTGTATTCTTTTTCTGCCGGTTTCTATGTGGCCTTGATGATGGCTTAGGTATGATGCTTGCGTTTGATATAGACTAAGGCTGTTACATTTGTCTGATGATCTTTTGTTCCGGTTTGAATAATTTCAGATTGAGATATTGAGGAAGAAAGGACACTCGTACTCTGAGATCATTAATGAGAGTGTGATAGAGGCAGTGGATTCGTTAAATCGATTTATGCATGCTCGTGGAGTTTCCTTCATGGTTGATAACTGCTCTACCACAACACGATTGGGATCAGAGGTGAGTTTTGAGAAGAAATGTTGTAAAATATATCGATCAGAGGTGATCTTACCGCCTTTAACTTTTTGAAGAGCCTCATATAAAGCCTCCTTTTTTTTTATGTTCAAACAGCTGCAATAATGAAATCTCATATGATATACAACATTTTCTAATTAAAGATAAAAAAGAACTGTATGAATAAAACAAAAGCAAAGAAAAGGAGAAAAATGAGATTATATACCTCCCTAACTGAATGAAGAACCTTTTCCAGAGCTATTGAAATCATAATGATGACAGCCACAACAAGAGCCACATCCCAGGTGGGCGTCTGATCAAGCTCTCTCGCACCGGGGCTTGCTCCTCCCGCCATTGATATATATTATTTTTTTTTATAATTTTAAAATTATTTATTAATGATTCAAAAAATAATAATACGATGATTCATTTATAAATAAATAAATTCAAATGAAAAGAAAAAGAAAAGAAAAGAAAAATTAAAAAAGTTAATCAAACATGCATGTATATATTCAGCAGCTTTATCGTAAACTAAAGGTCAAATTAAGTTCTAAGAAACTATAAATTGACTTTGACATGGAGACTTGAATGCGGTCTGCAACTAAGGTGGTTAATTAATTAATTAATGAAGATTCGTTCGTTTTTGGTAGCACTAACGATATTGACATTGACAAGTGGCGATTGGTCATCTAAAGATTTTCCAAATATCGAGATGACATTTACTACCAACCCAAATTTGAAATTTCCTAATATGGCACGGCCCCTCTAGCTTCTCTCTACACTCCTAATCTTCACCCTATTAACGCCTTGCATCTCGGAATTTTGTTACTATTTATCACCTACACCATCTTCCCTTCTCATCCTCACATTCACACTTTAAAACAAAAAATTAACTTCATTTTAATTTAAGATTAATTCTTAGTTTTAAGTGACGTTTATTTAGTTATCTTTATCCTGTTATACGTTATATGTATAAATTAAAATATATTAAAAGTGCTTTATAATTTTATAAATAAATTTAAATTATTTTATATATTTTTTAATTCAATGTTTTTTTTTTGATAAAATAATATCTTAAATTATTATATGTATATGATATATACAATTTCTAGATTATACACAGATGAAAACAATTTTTTTTAGAAATTGTTTTAACTTTTTTAGAAACTCAAAAGCCTAAAATTTTCTGAGCTTATTGAATTTATTATACGTAATACTTCCAATAACTGTTCTGACTCGTGGTTTGTTACTAATATATAAATGTTTTCTGATGGGTTGATGCCTGGCAGCATCCTCAATAATCCGTGGCCGTGAGGAAAGCAGCTGCAACTTTTAAATCCTTCTCTGGTGTCACAATAAGATCAAACTTGCATATATGAAGCTTTCCCTCCCTGTTTGGCAGAGGTATATACTTGCCTTTTATCCCTGATAAATCCTGTTTTGTTTAGGTCAATAGTTGGTTAACCAATATGTTATATTGTTGTTTGATCAGCTTGAACATCATCGTAAACTACTTCTCAACCAAATACACAAATCATTTTGCTAGTTGCCCAAGCTTGCCAGAGCAGATGAAAGTTAAAGTTTGCACAATGGATGAGCTCCTCTGCTATACTTAGCCAGATGAGTTTGAATACAAAGATGATTGTGATCACTTGGATGAATATGACCAAGTCAGTGATACATGTGAAACTGTTCCAGAAACATTTCCAAATGAAGTGGTTATTGTTTCAGCAGATAATTTGCGTAGCATTATTCATGAGGCTTGTCATAAACAATCTGAACACATTGAAGAATATGGGCGAAGAAAACCAGGGGAGTCATCCAATCTTGGAGTAGGTAATGTAGAGTCACTAGTTTTCATTGATCCCCCTACTAGCAAGGCAACCTCAATTGCTGCAGGCCTCACCATGGTAATTTTTGCTGAATGTGCAGATATGAGCATTGCTGGGAAGGAGTCTTTGAGGGGCATGCGGTTTACATATGCTGTGGAAGCTGATGAAGATCTACAACCATGGGTAAAAGAGAAACTATCGACTCCTGACGAGGAATATGAAAAGCTAGGGGACACTTGCACTTTTGGAGTATATCACAGGCAGCCATTTGATGTCATTTGTTCACCAGTACGAACATCTTCCTCAGTTGTTACTAGCCTTTCTTATAAAGAGACAGCTGAAGGAACCAATATAAGCATTATTGACAAGGAATTTCGGATTCAGAAGCAATTTTCAGCTTTTGTAGCAGCCAATGGAGATCAACAGTCATGGAGAAAAGAGAAACCATTGACCACTGAAGTAGCAATTTTGAAAGATTCAATGTCACTCGTGAACCTGAGGTTATAGATTTATTAATCCCATCTCCCAGCTATAGAATCAGGCCATGCACCAAGAAAAAAAAATATTTTCCAAGTTTTTTCTTGAAATTATAAATCTCACCTGAGCTTTGTTTCAGCATAAAATGTTAGGCATGAATTAATAGGAGGATTAAACGGGCCACAAGAGTAACTGTTTTATCCCTTAAATCAACTAGCAGCTTTGGGTAAGGAATTTTATTCATTTCTACAGTGACAAGGATCCTTTCTGCTTTAATGCTAATTGACCAGATTCAAATTATTTGTTTTCATCAAATACTACAATCCTTTGTAGTTGATGATGAGGAAATTACTTCATTTTGTATTAGTGTTTTACTTATATTGAAGTTAAGAAAAGTTAATTTGAGTTTTTTGTCTGAAATACAAGATTGTCACATCATAAATTGATTGTTCTTTTTCTTGCACATCATAATTTTTTTTTCTTTACTTCATTTTTCTTGCACATCATAAATTGTCACATCATAAATTGATTGTTCTTCTCTTGTTTATTGATCTTACTATAGAACTTCAGCTTAATGATGTGGAATAATTGCTTCTTTTTTCAACTTACTGTCCTAGTGAGATAGTCTGATAGGGTTTTGGATGAGGAATACACGGAGTGGATGCCAGCCGATACTAGACTGGTTTTGGATTCTTAGATTTTGAGCCTTGATTTAGTTAGTCAGATGGGCCCTTTTATTATGATTTCGTTCTCTTGCTTTGGGATTTATTCAGCTTTATGTACATACTATTTATTTAATTATTTTAATATCCAGTCCGACATTAAAAAAAACAGATAAAATTCAAACCGTTTGTCAAAATAAATAATATAAAAACTCTTTATTTGTGCATCTCTCTCACGGTTCTCCCTTTATTCTCTCCTCATTTCCCCTTTTTTTCTACTATTTTTCTTCTTTCTCTTGTTTTCTTTTCTCTCCTCCTCCTTTATTGTCCTTTCTAACAAATCTACGCACGCCCTCACACCTTCCAGCGTCTTACCTCCGATTAAAGGCCAACTTCCTTCCCAGCATTCGAAATTTAAATTCTCAAATATATTTATCCAATACAATTTTAGACAATTTTAAACAAAGCCTTAAAATGGATAACATACACAATCTCAAACAAATTAAATTTATTACAAAAACCGTGTGAAGCTAATATTTTTTGTTTTCAAAATTTTGACAAATCTAAATCAAAGAAAATGAAAGGTATAAGGGTAGGCATTCACAGTACAATTAAATAGTTTGAATGGATTATAGTACCGCATGAAGTCAAAAAACCACCAAATTTCAAAAAATAATGAAACATATTTTTAATCCATAGTCCCAATTTACAATTATATACATAGATGATATGTTTGTCAAAACTAATTTATTCCAAAGATAAGTAAAATTTTTAAGTAATTATGTCACCTAAAGAACCAATATAATAGAATCCCCATTAAAATATGCTAATAGATTCCATGACCAAATATTGGATAAGATATAGCTTCAAAAAAAATTTAATAACCTTAAATTATGTCATGTAATATATATTTGAAAATTATAAAAAGTATGAATTGTTAAATTTATAAATTCCTTAGGAATATCAAAATAACTTCAAATCTGATGCGCCAAAGCCTTAGAAAGAGGATACATTGGAATTATATGTACATATACACAAGTAAAATACCTCGCCGAAGAAAATCTTAATAGAAACCCTTCAAGCCCAAATTAAAATAGTTGACAAAATTTTTATAAGTAGCCCCTGAAGATTAACGAATTTATCAATATGATACTTGTTCTTTAAGAATGTTCAAGCTACCTATCCTATCAAACCATCAAACTGTTGATCTACCTACCACTAACACAGTTAAATATGACTTATAATGTGGCTTTGACAAATCCGACGCTGACATGCGACAGCACACTAGAACAAGATGCCATTACCATTATCAAACTCCAACCAGCTTTTTCTTGACTTGCTATTTGCTTTTCTCTTCGCAGTTCTATCGCCAACATTTGATCAGCCCTAAATCACCTTACAGCACCAAAACCCTTACAAGAAATTAGAAACAAAGAACATCACTCAAGAAACTAGGCAAGAGTAGAAGTATTTTGAAATCACATAGAAAAGAATATACCAACCTATATTTATCACTCAACTTTCTTTTGAACGAGAGGCCTATGAGGCTTTGGAGCTGAAAGATACCAAAAGTAATTTGATGAATAATAAGAATGACATAATTTTTCTTTTTCTTCTTAAAAAAAAAAAAGAAATAAAGAAAAATGCTGAAACAACAATCCAAACCTTGCTCTGTTACGAGACCTCTGTATATAATACATATATGAATTAAACAAAAGAAGACATATCAGCTAAATGAGCAGGTATAATACCTTCCTAACAAGAGATTAATCACTTCTACACAAATGACTTAACAAAATTTATTATAAGCTTGTAGTATAATCTTGCCTACTAATATTTTTCCATTGCATATTTACGCTACACCAAATCCAGTATACTCTTAGATATGATTTGACCAACACCATCCTTTCAGACTATTTGTCATAATTTTACCCAATTTCAACATATTTTCACCTGAATTGTATACTTTACAGATTCAGGAGTACTGTTTCACAAGGATATGGATTAAAGCAATATGCTAAGATGATATCCAAGATTGCATCAAGCTCTACTTCCTAGATAACAACTCCACTATTATAGCGGTCTTAAACTCTGGACAATGTTTGACATGAGGTTGGAATTTTCTTACTAACCTAGCATTCCTAGATAACTCTTTGTTTATATTTCTTTCTTTCATAAACCGACTTAATAGACTAGAAATTCCCCAACGCATTGAAGCAGAAATTACATACCATTAGGATTCCCCTGTTCATAGAAACTTCGGAAAAGAGAGATTGCTTCTGAGGCCATTAATCCCCCTGTACATTTGAAACCTCTTTGGGGAACTTTATCACTAAAAGAACAAAGAAAATTTAAAATAAGGCATCCATTTGAATTGCAAAATGTTCCAATAATGAAGAGGATGAATGCAGATAGAAAGAAATTTCAGCATTAATGGGTTATTAGTTTCCACATATTAAAGAAAAAAAGAAAAGAAAAAGGAAAGTCCAATGAAGAGACAATATGAGCACATTATCAAGAAATATTGCATTAACAAGGATGACATTCCCTTCTACACATTATTTGAGATGATAAATATAGAAGCACTTTCTTTTTGGTCTGTTTTATCTTTCAAAAAGCTTAGTAGGTTATAAGCTACCCACACTCTATTTCTATAGAGAGAGAGAAAGTCCTTCAGGGTCTGGTCTCAAATTAGTTTAGAATTAGAAAAACAACCAGAATTGTCATTTATTCTGTGAATGTAACAATCACTGAGACAACTTCTAGAGCAACATTCAATATATATACAAGGAAGGAGAAATGTTGTCCTTCCATAAAAATGATTTAGTCGGGGCAGAGAAAGCCAAATAGCAATGCAATAAAAGGGATTAGTGATGTAAAGGCCAGAGAAAACATGGATAAATCAAGTTTTTTCAGAAGAGAAGATGAAAGTCTGCTTCAAAAAGGGTAGGAGGATTCAAAGAGGTGGTGGAATTGGCAAGGCAGGACAGAGAGGGTGAAAAAACAATGCAAACATTAAGGAGGTTAGTCTTACTTCAAGGAAAAGCTTGAAAACAGGATACCTAAAAACTGACAAAAAAACCTTCTGTTGGTTCAATGATCTAACTTACATATTCTATTTCTTTTTTAAATTCAACTCTTTAATTCCATTACATGCTATTGTCTTGGGTGATTATCAGAGTGAGCTTATCTCCACTAATTCAGAGCGATGCTCGATTAAAGTTATGCTTAACTGACGATCTAACAGAACTTTTTAGTGATTTCCATCATAATCACTTCACCTCATGATGATCCAAGAGGACCACGAGGCCTCATTGATCGCACGAGAGTGGCAGTTAGGAGGTGAATCCGTTGATTAGCTCAAATCTATACTCAGAACCTAGTTTAACTCAAAAGATCGCTAGTTTGAAGATTGGAAGATCACATCTGGTTTATATTACCCTGGCTCATGTACTTTAGGAAGGTCACAATGTGTCTCATTTTCAAAAACTAAAAAATGCAATTTATTTTAAGACACATACAAGCACGATCACAAAGCAATGGCCATGAAAATGAAGAAAAAGTCAAAATACAAAGATACGATGTTGTGTTAGAATTCTAAGAAAATTCCTACTAATGCATTTAGCAAACAGACAATAAAATTGATTTCTAAAAAAGAAAATAGTATATATATTTTATGTTAACATTTACTCATCAAAGAAACTAGAAAAAGAAAAGGATAAGTAAATTGCATGATGCCACTAGATATAACTAATAAGTAAATGGAATCAATTCACTTGTTTGGTATGAATACAACAAATGCAGATTGCAGAAGGTTTCTACCACTTGATTATATATATGCTGGTTACCAGTTAGCTACCTTAATTCAACTGTGATGAATAGTTGGAATTACTTCATTTGTTATTGGTGATTTTTCTCCCTTTAGAAAAGACAAAAATCAAGGGGAGAATATTTCACATGCAATATAATTATAGTGATAACAAATTCAGAGCATCATAAAATAATATGTGAAACTCAACTAGATGAAGACAATGGAAAAACAATGGTGATTAAAATAATACAAAATAAAAGGTAAACATTTCCATGCAAGAATGAATTCCAAAACAAACCTGATGAAAGGCTCTGAGCAACTTGAATGCAAGGATAAAATTGATCCGCACCCTCCAAATTTCTCATTTGCACAACCATAATATACTTCCTTTATGCCTAAATGAGAAAATATCCATCAAGAACCAAGATAATGAAAAAAGTAATAACAAAAAAATATATATTCATAATAATGTATTGATACACTAAAGCATTGTAATTGGAAAAGAACCATACCAAGAAATGACAAAGCTGCAGCACACATTATGCATGGTTCACATGTAACATACAAAATACATTGTAAAACTTTTAGCCACTTCTGCTTTTGAAAGTCCTTCTCTCTGCCACATCTCTAGAAGATTATCTATGGCTTCCATTTCTGCATGCCTTGTTGCCTACACCATGAAAAAATGAAGTCGTGCAATTTACATGAGCTAACAAGGAAGAAGTAATTTTGACTAATAGTCCATCGACACACAAAAAGTAAACTATAACAGAGGTCTAGAGACTCAGGACATGACCAAAAGTATGATAAGTGATAACTTTACTGACTTGTGGTCAAATTTGTGTAAAATGAATACTATTTTGTGAGGCAGCCACCTGCACCCATAACCGTGGGGTGGGGGTTCATATAATATTTTCCTCAAATGAAAAAATTTGTAAAGCCAAGGAAAAACATAAAGCAAATGCCCATAGTAAAATGATAATAGAAAATAAGAGATCAAATTTAAGTTAGCCATTGAAAAAAACGGAGGAAAGTGAATAAGAAGAGGAGGTAGAAAAGGAGGCATGTTTATCTTGCTTGTCTGAGATCCAAAAAAGAAACACAATTTTTAGTTTTGCTCTCGGAAGACTACCAAAAAAAATCCACGGATACAGAACAAGGAAGCCCAAAATAAACAAACCAACAAGCCTTTCATTATTACTACTACAAAAATTTTACAAATAATATTTGAGGATATTTTATATTCTTGAGGCCAACATAAGTATCCTGAAAAAAAAGTTGAGTATGCTAAAGATGGGCTAACATAAACAAATGTAGTACTACTTTTGGCTAAGAAATATTAGATTATTTTTCATTTTCCATCTCTATAGATCATCTACTTCCACCTGGTGGAAGTTAAAACAATGAAAGATAAAAAAAAAGACCAAGGGATTTTTCTTAGTTAAATTTGACTAAGAATATAATGCTGCTTGTACAAATCTAATTAATTTCATGCATGCTTAATGACATGTACATCTTTACATCAAATTTTCCTTAAGAATAATCAACAACATTGGATTGTTCTTCAATTTCAGGCCAGATAATAAGTTATGTTACTAGCAACAACCAACAGATTACTGTTAAATGATGGAAAGCATATGAAAGCCAAGTCTCAAGAAAATTATGCGTAAACAAGCAAAAAGGTTTCCCATAAACATGCATGCACACAAGAAGAAAGGAGAGATCAAGGAGGCATAATATGAAAACGTCAAATTGATGAAAGAAAGGGCAAGATTTATTTATATTTCGTGTCTCAGTGGTTCGATTTCTACCCGAGGCTATAACCTCCCCATCCTTGATGATTACGCAACTGGTAGATAAAAGGTATGGTGAAAAGACAAAAATTGCATTTAAATTTTGCTCTTGGACTATGTGTCATCGACTTGAGCAAAAGAAGACAATTTAGTCTCCAAATTAAAGCACAGACAAAGATAATGAGGAACTATTTATGTTAACAGATATCTGATGAAGTTTACAGCAACGTAAAATTCTGGTTGTAGCAATAGAGGAATTGCTACATGATTCAAAACTTGGTAATCAATTACAAGAATGTTAACAATCGTTTATGCTTTAACACTCACAACAATATAAAACTTAACCCACGAGTCTATGACATGGTGCAACCAATGAAGACCAAGAACTTAGTGATATTTTGATTTATAGATTAATCATGAGACCAAAAAAATAATTATGTGCTTGACAATGCTATTTTCTTTTAGTCTTAAGTTTATAACTTGTTCTTTTTATTGGTCAAATCTGTGTCATTAAATTTTGCAATCTTCTAGGTAGAACTAATACATCCATCAGAAAAGTCATTACTTCTTTTCTTTTTTATTTAAATGTTCAAATTAGGTGACTCTTGAAGGCAATAATTACAGATGATATGGTGTCACTGTTTCATACAATCATTTCTCTTGTTTTGGTGACAAGAATCTGTTTAAGTTATTACAGAGTTTCATTTTTTATCCTATGGAATGTACTATAAATAGGTCCTCATAAGCTCAGCATGCGTTTTCTCCAAGAATCTGACGTTTTTGCTTCTTGATTTTGTTTCGTGTGTCTACCTTATTCCTTCGAATTAATGGCAGTTTGCGGTGGTTTTTGAGTGATTTGGAGTTGCGGTTGTGTGCTTTTGTTTGTTTTAGTTTTTCTTTCTTGCTGACGAGCGGTGCCTGTGTTTTGACGTGAGGGGACTTGGTCGTCCTGTTCTGCTGGAAAGGTGTTTTCGTCAGATGTTCCTCGGGCATGGTGGTGTCTTGTCGGTATCTGTTATCTCTTCCTTAATCTTCTTGTGTTTAATTGCTGACTTCTTTGGTCTTCTTTTTTACGGTGGACTTTTCCGGTGGGACCCACGGGGGTCAAAAAGTTACTTTCCAGTTGATTTCCTACATGAGTTTTGCATGTTTTCAGATATTAAAGTTTCTTTGGTTTCTTTATCCTTCTCTGACTGCATGTTTCTTCTACGAGTTCCAAGGATTTTTTTTGTCGGTTTGTTTTTATTTTTATTGTTTTCTTTATTTATCCGGTTAGGGTTTGAGTCTGGTACGTCTTTACATGGTTTGTTTCACGTTGCATGAAAACCATTAATGGCTGACTAAGTTTTTTATTTTCTCGACGTCTTTTTCTTGAGGGGTCTTCGTCATTTCTCCAGGCTTTCAAAGCATGCATTTTACAAGTTTTTAATGGTTTTATCTGAGTCTCAAAGTTTTCTTTTGTTTTCTTTTAAGTTTCAATGAGATCTTAAGGGTCTGCCTATCTTTTGCGTTGCCACAATTTTCGTGTTTCTTCTGATTGTTTTTTCCTCTTCTTGTTTCGGGGTTGGAGTCTTTTTGGGGATTGAGCCTCAGTGTTAGAGTGGTTGACTTGAGGGTTTATTATCTTTCTTGGAATGCCACTGCTTTGTTCGTGTTCCCTCTCTGCTGTGTTTGGTTAACAAATTAAGGGTGACGTTATCTTTGAGACAGACCACGCGGGTTTGGTCAACAAATTGAGAAACATTGACAAGGATATTACCATTGTTGACGCGCGCATCAAGAACTGTATATTATTTTGGACAAATAGGGCGTGTAATAAAGTTGCTGATTCGCTTTGTACTAAAATGTGTAGTGAGAAAAATGAGTATTTTTTTGAAATGGATCCATAACTTTGTAATTAGCGATGTTTCGTAATAAATTGTTTGACCGTTTGTGGTCTTTTTTAAAAAAAAAAAAAAAGGTCCTCATAAACCTTTTAGGGTATTTCAACTCTTTGTTCACCTTAGTATATTTCTTTATGTCTACCATTGCAAGCAGATTTCATCCAAACATATTAATCATAACACCAAATTCAGCACACTTCCTCAACTCAAAACTTTTTCATGTGTTTCTAAATCCTAATAATGTAATTATATAGGTTATAACCAACGTTATGCTATATAGCATAAACTTGGGCTATAAAAAAGAAAAAATATATATTCTTAACTTTGGTCTACATAAATCTCAAATGTGGATAATACTTTTTTTCCAAATTCCAGAAAACCTAATAAGTTCATAATTTCTGTTATATAGATTTTGGTATCTTTATGTATTTGTGTCGTGTTGTATTTCATATAATATTTTTAGTTTTTTTTCCCAAGTCGTGCAAAGCAATGCCAATCTACATTAGTAACAAAAAGAGAAGCTAAATTCATATTTTCATCCAATAAAGGAAGAAGGTTGGTTAAGGGAGAAACGAAATTTATGAGATTAATACTTACCCAACAGGCACTTCAAAGCTTTCCGAAGCAGGTTTTGCCTGGAAAAAGAAAGGGGGGGAGGAGCTGAAACAGTAGCAACATTACGAAAACTGGATTACGGAAAGGAAGAAAAAGAATGATTGGGATTACCTGGTGAATTGCAAGTTCCATGTATGCAAGATTATCACTTTCCATCTAAGACAATAAGAAAGAACAAAGAAAGTGAAGCAAAAGCTAAAAATGACAAAGAGGAAAAATAAGACCAGATTTTAGACGAAATGACTGGTAGCTACTGAAAGAAAAACAAAAAATGAGAAAAAAAAAACAGCCCAAATCCTGCAATTCAAATACCAATATTCAACTACCTAAAAACAAGAAAAGTAAAACCTACGGGTGAGAAATCAATCGGGTCAGTGCAGAAAAATAAAAAACTGACTTAACCGACTTCCCCTTTTTAAGGAACCAAAACCGAACTGACTTTGTTGGAGAACCGATAAAACCAACCCAAATTAGTTTCGGTCCGTTACTGACCAAACCGAGTTTAGTTTGCTTCAATTTTTTTTTCCAAACATGATAAAATGACGATAGCAATTAACAAATTCAGTTTACAGCTTCAAATTTAGATTTTTATTTTTTTATAATTAAAAGAAGGCAAACGGGGCCGTAAGTTCTACCAGACCTTATAATTGGTACCTCTCATATCACTCAAGCATAATTTTTTAACTTCAGGGAATAGGTCATCTAAAACCTTAACAGCATATGACCTGCTGGTGCATGACTTCGCCATAAAATCTGCAACTTGATTGGCTTCTCGATACACACGCTTAAAATGCACAGTCAGTTCTTCTTACACATTAACTGATAACAACAGCTTTAAACTCGATTCAAAGGTCATATGACTGGAGGGTTGAGTCTATTTGTAACCCACAAAATTGCTGATAACATCAGCATAATTGAAGGCTAATAAAAATGCTACTTAATTAAAACAGTTTTAGTAGAATGAAGAAGAGGTCCATCTTAAAGAAACGATTTCAGTCAAATATCAATAACCCCAAATCGCAACAAATATAATTAGAAAGAAAAAAGAAACCCTAAAAATTACCAGAGAAACGAGAAAGGCAAACTGATCAGCGGCAGCACGAAAACGAGAGAGGGAGACCTTACTCTGACCGACGACCGATGGACAGAGATTCAAAAAGGACAAAAGAATAGAAATAAAAGAAAAAGTAAGAAAGGGCAACAGAAGGGAGGAACGTGTTTTAGGAGAGAATGTAGAAAGGACTAAGGTGAAAGACAAAGAGAAGAAGAAGAAGAAGATGAGCAACAGTTTTAACAAATTTGAGCAAGTTGAAATTGTTAGAATGGCCAGATGTTCTAATAGTGAAAAGGGAGAACATTCAATATTCACGAGTATAAAGGAAAAGGAGAATATTGCATCCTAGATCCCTGTCCCTTTGAATTGTTGCTATTCAACCCTTGGGTCACTGGGTACAATTTTTTTTTTCTTTTCCTTTCTATTTTGCAATTATTTTGAAATGTTTTTTTTTTTCTTTTGTATCTACGATCTCAATTAGAATTATTAGCACATGGTGTCGATGAATTGAAATTCAAATTCATGTTGAGTATATGCTTTGATATATCATGTATTTGAATGCGTGCTTTGATATATATATATATAATATTCACACATTTATATGGCCATGCAATATGCTAAAATGAAGGGGGATGCATGGGAATGAGAACTACAACCACTAAATCATCTCATAGCACAACCATGTTTAGTATCAATGTGATACTTGTTCTTTAAGAATGTTTAAAATTTTTATGAGTAGCTCATGAAGATTAACAAATTTATCAGTGTGATACTTTGTAATGACCCAAAATTCACGGGCATCGGAAAAGTACATTATCGGGCCTTCGATTTAGTAAAATGAGTTCGTAAATATTTATTAGAAATATCTACGAGGTTGGTTGAGTGTTTAATTAGGTTTTAATTAGGAGAATTTGACTTAATTAAGGGTTATTAGGAAAAAGAACTAAATTGAATAAATGGTAAAAGTTGAATTATAGAATAAAGAAAAACAACAAGGACCAAATAGGGAATTAAGCCATTCTTGTTGATATAGGCGGCTTAACATTGAAAAATCCAAGATTTTTAACTAAGATTTTTATTATAATATATTATTTTATTATTATATTAATATTATATAATATTATAACTTAATAAATAAATAAATAAATCAAATTTTTTGTGCCAAATGTATGATAATAGTGATATGCATGTGTAATAAAAATATGCATACAATTGTAATACATATATTTAATTTACTTATTAATTAAGTAATAGATATTTATTATAATTATATATGATATTATACTATTATTAATAATACATAAAACAAATAAAAGAAACAAAAAGGAAACAAAAAGCAACAAAGCATAGAAAAAAGAAATGAAAAGGGCTAGAAAGAAACATAAAGAGACGAAACAGAGAAGGAGAAAGAAGAAAAGAAAGAAAGAAAAATAAAAGGAAAAATTAGGGTTTCAAGGTTTGAAGCTTAACTTGGTAAGTCAATTAAGTCCTTTTCTTGTAATTTTGATGTTTTAGAAGTCTTAGAACAAAGTATTATTGAATTTAAGTTGAAATTTTAGAAGTTCTTAGATTTTTGGACATGATTCATGTTGAACAAATTGTTGAATTAGGGGTTTAATTGATAGAATTTCTAGTTAGAATTAAAGGATTAAATTGTAAAGTAAGCCATAAGTTTTGCATAGTAGGGACTAAATTATGATATATATTTATGTAAGTTATGTAAGTTATGATATATGATATCTATCAAAAGAAGCTTAACCATTAATAATTGTATTATACAAAAATGTATAATACAAAATATATATATTCAATAAATGACATTTTATTCAAGTTTTAAAAAAAAAAACGATGAATTGATATTTTTTAGAAAAAGTATTTCTTTTTGAACCCATTTAAGGTTTTTTTATATTTTTAAATCTTTGATGACGATGTTTTATTTCTTGTGCAGCATGGAAAGGATCCTTGAATGATATGAAAGATACTCGTATACTGAGATCCAATGTAAGACAGATGAGATTCAACAAAATGTAAACTCAATTTACAATTTTTTAAGTTTTTTTAAAACATGCTTTTTGGTTTCATTTTGAAAGGGGATGTTCATGGATCAAACCATAAAAATTTGAAGACACCAAATCTGTTCTACTTGTTGACGTTGGGATGATTTCAATATGTTCTTTTACAGGAAACTGGACGTGGGAACATGCAAAACTTAAAGCTAGAATAGAGACTTTACAAAGAAACCTGAGGTACCCCCAATGGCTTCAAATTTCAGATACATTCAAGGCATGCATCTTCTCTTTTACTAATATAATTAATTATATTTCTAGGCATTACGAAGGAGAAGATATCCAGAATTTGAGTCTTAGAGAGCTTCAAAATTTGGAGCAACAACTTGATTCTGCCCTTAAACGCATAAGATCCAAAAAGGTTTAAAGCACTCCAACAATATATATACTAAAATATTATTTTACTTAGTGTAAAAGATTTTCATGATTTATATTTTAAATCGGTCCAAATATATTATGGTATTGATTGAAAATAGTGTCTCCACCACATAAACAATTAGGGGTGAAATAAAAAATCTTTTAAATAGAACATTTTTCATTTTTGAAGAGTCAGAATCCCTTTAAATTCGCCCCCTCAAAATTCGAATAATAAATGTATCATATATTGAATAAATATATTTAGTATCAAAAGAAGCTTAACCATTAATAATTGTATTATACGGGTTTGTATAATGCTTTTTTTTTTTTCAATTATAAGCTTGATTAATTAAATATTGATTCTTTTTCAAAAGAAGCCATTAAATTTACTTGTAATCAATAGAAAAAAAATGGAAAAGCAGCCATTAAAATGGACGGAATATATGATTGTAAATTGGATGATATTATGTGCAATTTAAATTTAGCAAATTAAATATACATACCTCTTAGAAATTGTAAATTGGATGGTAGAGTCGACTCCAACAACTAGTGTTGTGGTGAGCAAAGCACGCCCAAAACTTTTGAGATGCTACAAGAAGAATAAAAAAGAAACTCCATAATAGCGAAAATATAAAATAAATGAAAAATAAAAGGGTATAAATAGCAAAATTACGAGTGAGAATGGTGCGAACAAAGCGAACTGTAGCAAATACTAAGTATTTTTCCCTTCTATGAGTCAAGAACAAAACTTTTTCTATAACATTGTTAAGGATAAAATTACACCTGCAAGCAATGAAGATAAGGTAATTAACACCCAAACCAAAATATTAAAATAATATTTAAGTAATTAGAATAATAATAATGCATTAAATGTAAAAATAATATTACATTAATTAAATTTAAGTCATCTTCAGCAACAATTATTGAAATTAATTCAAAGGAGTTGCTTTCTTTCATTAGTATTATTCCATACATAATTTTATAAGCATAATTATTGATCATCTTTCAAAAGAATCTATGATTAAGACATATTGCCTACTGTTTAGGAAGTAAAGGGATCATTATGCATAAATAAACTTAAAAGCTAAGTTATAGTGCAATAGGGTAGCATTACAAACTTATTATAAATGAGCTATAGAGGCCCACAAGTTAAGTAAACTTCTAGATTAAATTGGGATTTTACTATCCCTGTGTTCTCTAATGAGAGACCTTGGTTGACCCAAGAGAAAATGATTCTAACATGCATGATCCATACTCAAACTGAATGGCCCAAAGCAATAGCATCTTTTACATAAAAGACTACAATTTCGACGGTTTCAATGAGTAACTAATAACTGCTAAATGCTAATCGTTTTTCGAATATCAAATGTGACAGTAAGACTGCAGAACCATACGTTCTGTGGGTTTAAATGAATAAACAATTTAAGCCAGCATCTTAATTCCATTTAGAGAACACATGAAATGCCAATAATCAACATGAAATGCCAATAATCAACAAGATCATCACCTTGCAAGGACAATCATATAAGCACACTTAACAATATGCAGTCACTCCATGGACCATACTAATCAAACGTCTTTAACACCATAACAAGACCAAACAATAAGACTTCAAAACTATATGTACTGTGGTTTTAATGAACAACCTATGTAAGCCAACATCTAAATCCATTTAGAGAACACATAAAATGCCAATAATCAACAGGATCATCACATTGCATAGATAATAAGCACACTTAACAATATGAAGCCACTCCATGGACCATACTAATCAAAGTCCTTTAACACCATAGCCTATGACCAAATATGACAATAAGACTTCAGAACCATACATTCTGTAGTTTTTAATGAATAAACATTTTAAGCCAACATCTTAATTCCATGAAATGCCAATAATCAACAAGATCATCACATTGCAATGACAATCAATAAGCACACTTAACAATAAAGAAAATACCAAATTAAACCAGTATGATTACTTCATTGAGGAACCACAAAGTATTCTAAGTTCAAGAATCACTTTAGTAATTCACCAAAACAAAACAGCATCTTGTTCTTGACTTAATATTTTTAAGTAAACTATTTTTAATAAAATTTACATTAAAATGCACCAGCACATGAAGTAAAACGAGAGAACGAGAGAGATCATCGGCGTACCATTTTTGTCCCTTCAATTTTGAAGTTAACTCCCAGCTTCCGGTTATTTAAAAGAAATATGCCAAACAAAAAAAGGAGGCTGCCGACGGAGATGCAGCAGCAGGCTGCCGACGCGAAGAAGCAGCAGAGGGCTGCCAACGGAGATGCAGAGGGCTGCCGATTTGCGTTACTTTCAACACTGGCTGCACTCATTGACGATCCAATTCTCACCGATGTCCCTAAGAAACCCAGTTTGTCTGATGTCGATACCCTAATCAACCTTGAACTGGGGAGTGCCATGTGTATCTCTATCTTCAAATTAGATGGAACCTTCTTCGGTACACTTCATATGCTCTCTCTCTCTCTCTCTCTCTCTCTCTCTCACACACACAGAGCTAGGCAGGCCTTTAAAATCAGTACTTATTTGGATTGGTTTTCCTTGGAATTTGAAGATGTTATGGTGATGACTTGAAGGTCTTGTTGTGATTTGTAAATGTGGAAATGGTTGTGCCTAGGTTGATACCAAGATTGGCAGAGAAAAGTGGCCTTAAAATGAATTATTTTCGTCCACACGGAATAGCTTAATGTAAGATGGGATATCCCTGAGATATCCTCGAACACAATAAAGTAGAAAATTAAATAGCGAAGGGCCCTTAAATACACAATATATTCTAAGTAGTGTTTTATTATTCCCTAAAAATATAATGTTTTTCGCATTGCGAAATATATGTATTATTTAAATTGCTGCAAAACAATTAATTAAAATACTTATAAAAATAATTTTATAAATATTAAATAGGATCCGACCTGGTTTATCAGTTAATATAAAGGAGTTTACATAAAGAAAGTTTCGGTTATTGTAAACTTTATTGAAAAAACAATAATTAAAAGTAACATGTTTTCTTTTCATATATTATTTGTTCATGTATCTGTCAATTTTTTTAGACAGCTATTTTTTTTTTTTAATTTAGGTCCTCTTATTTAGAAAATCGTAATAAACAGCATAAAACAACAAAGTAAGTCACAGGCCACATCAATAAATTTCAAACACATAGCAAAAGAGCAATTTCTAAACATCAAAACCATAATCCCAAAAATACAAGTAAAAAACCATAAACATTAAATTAAAAGAAAGAAAGCCGAAGACAATGCTCATGCAAAGATCCATACACGATGATGAAAGGGATTCTAAAAATCACAAAATCAAAAACGAACGCCGAAATAAAAGGCCACCACACGCAAAAAAAAGGGCCGACTATTCAAAGTCCAATATCCCATTAACCCAAAACCGAAGCAGTACACAGAATTAAACACAAAAATGAAAGCCCAATAACCCCAGCCCAACAACATTCAGCTAAGCAGAAAATATAATGTAAGAACTGTGACGCAAAACAACAAAAATACAACAGAGGGAAACATAGAACTCAAAAATAAAAAAATAAAAAAACTGACCAGTATATACGGATAGTTAATTAATTTCCGATAAATGTCGTCCTATTGGGGGCAATAAGAAAGTTCGGAACAAAGTATTCTTCTATCTAAATATTATCCAGACAAAAAAAAAAAAAAAAGCAACTAATGAAGAAGTTATTCAGGCACTATTAGAAATATAAAATTCTCCATATTTGAATGCATTATATTTTTGGAGGGAATAAGAAAACACTACTTAGAATATATTGTGTATTACAAATCTACTTTTTCATTAAGATACTTTACGACAAAACAGAAAAAAGTCCAAAGAATGATAATCAAAAAACATAAAAAGCCGAACCGAGATATTCGGATATGGGATATACCCAAGCTGGGATATACCTGTATGGGATACCACTGAACCGGGATATCACTGGATTGGGATATCCCTTAGAGGATTAAGTATGATAGTTAGCCCGGTCCAGACAAGAAAAAAATCTGAACCGGCCACTAAAACACTTAAACCGGAAGCTAAAAATTGTGAACTGGAATAAGAAAATGCAGGATATCCTGGGAATAACTTATTCCGAGATCGGTATATGACAGGGATAAAGCCGGAGCAGAATAAGAGAGAAAATTAACTACAGCAGGACAGTTAAAAATCTGTGCCGGATAGAAAATTCTTTACGACAAAACAGAAAAATCCAAAGCATGATGTCCAAATAAAATTAGACTGATGACAAAACAGAAAATAGTTTAACTATTTTAAACCAACCAAAAGCATAAACTACAAACAAATCACTTTCTGAAACAACAATGACAAAAGAAATCCAAAATCCATTTATGGATTTATAATCCCAATTCACTCAATTGCTTACAATACAAAACAAAAAGCACAGTGTACAATTTGATATCTGGCAACGCAATATCCCTATGCTACTCCAAAATAGTTAAACTATTTTAAACCAACCAAAAGCATAAACTACAAACAAATCACTTTCTGAAACAACAATGACAAAGAAATCCAAAATCCATTTATGGATTTATAATCCCAATTCACTCAATTGCTTACAATACAAAAAAAAAAAAAACCCAATTTGGAAACCGATTCAGTTAAGATGAATGATTTAATCAATAGTTAAGGTAGAAAATTGACAAAAAAAAGACTTACCCAGAAGTACTTCTGAATTAGATGGCAATATTTTCCAGATATGAAGAAGAAAAGAGCATGGAAGCCTAAACCGAAAACCTGACGAAAACCCACTGAAAATATTAGTAAAAAGAAGCATACATCTAAAACAAACAGAGATGAAAAGTAAAGAGTAGCTAATAAAAGAGAAAGGAACGTTCGGGAATAAACAGGTCATTTATTGACTACTAGTTGGCTTGACGTCTTTTACTGTTGGTTATATTTGGTACATGGGCTTTAAGCTTTCTATGACTGTTTAACTTTTCTTCTTTGTTGCCTGCCAAAAATATTAAAAAATATTAAAAAATAAAAATATATATAAAAATAATAGTGAATTTTAAAAATAGTATAAAATACATGTGAAAGCCCAAAGACTCGCAAGCCACAAGCCCAAAACCGTAACCTCATAAAGAATCTGCTAAGCATAAATTACAAAAAAAAAAGACTGATAACACTAAACTAATAATCTTAAATAGAGGTAAACAACCAATCCAAAAATAAAGAACATGTTAGCATAATATAAGCCCAAATCTAAGCATTATATAAGTCGAAACCGAAACCGAAACTAAAACATAAGCACAAACCTAAGTCAAATATGAGTCCAAACCAAGACGCACCTCCTAAGCATAACATAAGCCCAAATATGAACATGATATATAAGATACAAAAACAAAGACAAATTACCCAAGCCCAAGCCGAAACCCAAACCTAAGCTAACATTAGCCCAATCCAAAAGCCGAAATAAAGGCTAACATACGCCAAATCTCTCTGTGACACGAAGCCATTAGTTTAACACTTCAATTTGCAGTATGTTTTAATGAAAACAAAAAAGAAAGAAGGGGTAAAATGCAATGTTACCCTACTCTTGTTTAATCGGTTTCCTCAAAGTCTTAAATTTGACGAATTAACTTCAACTACATCCAAATTCAAGACCATTTGCTGTCTTGTGAGTGAATTGGAGAGAGATGAGAAGGGGGAAAATTGCCCCAGATGCAATGAAGCGAGAAAGAGGAGCGAGAAAGGAGACTCAAATCCTCAATGCCTATTTCAATTAGAGGAAGTCACGAACAGAAGACTTCAAATGCCGGGATCTTGAAGGAGAAAATCAGGAACAAATAAGAGAATCGGAAATGGAAATAAGGGCGACCTGGAAAAGGTTCTTCGCTTGCTATCTGCTAACCTCTCTCGCCATTGCATCTTTCAAAACTGCTCTGAAAAATGATTATTCTCTTTGGAACAAGCTTGGTGCAACACAAGCCAACAGGGTGCAGAGTGCTGATGCAATATTAGCTTAACAACAGGTAGCCTCTACATGATTCCCCCTTGAATAGTGGTGGCCTATCTCAGATACCGCCTGATATGTTAATTTCATAATTAGTTTTTTTATAATTAAAAATTAATTTTCCTATCCTAAAATTTTGGGGTTCTCTTTACTAAGTTGGAGTACCTGTAATGTGTGAAATTCAAAATATATGAGTATTAGGATTTTACTAAGGATTAATTTGTATGGTGTGTTGCTCACTATTTTTGCATGTTAGGCCAGAATAAAAAAATGAATTATGAAGGTGTTGACAATGTTGGCAAGGGTGTCAGAACTACCTGAACCATTTGAGGTGCAAGATGTAAAAAGAGCACTTTTTTGAGTAAATTAAGGTGAATATGTAAATTTGTGCTTCTTGAATCAAGGGGGCTTTTTCGCTTCTATACAAAAAAGTGTGCCTAGGACTTGGCTTGTGCTTAATCAATTGAAAGGATGGCATAAAGAAATGCAAAACATGTGATAACCCAACATGTCAATCTTCTGTGTGCCAAATTCATATGGGTTGCATCATCTTTTCTCTATTTCTCTTCTTTCTTTTCTTTCAATGGTAAAGTGATGCATTGGTGTGTTATACAACTCTCTTATAGGGTTGAATTATTTACTTGCTCCATCTTTGTAACCTTAGGCTGCTAAAAAGATTCTCCAAATAACATGTTGCACCTAGTTGGACCTTAGAAGACAAACTAGCTCTTCTGTTAAGCTCCATGTAATTAGTTATTTGATTTGTTGAAGCTATTGGTTAATTTAGATGATTTGATTATGCACTTCCTCAATTTACATATACCCTTGATCATCTCTTTCAAAATGCCTTTTTTAATGCATTCAGATCTTGCATATGCAATTTGATTTGTTTAGCCTCTGTTACTGAGATTGTCCATTTAAAATTATTTGATGATAAACTTCCCTTTGCCTGTGATGGCCATATTTTCAGCACTATTGAATTTAGTCTTTTGGTCCATGTCTGGATCTTTAGGCACTAGATTTGAAGCCAAACTAGGTGCGTGCTTGGGCAAACATGGGTATCGCTTACGCCAACCAGGTTTGTTATCCTCCTGCACTGTTCTCTCATTGTCTTGACATTCATGAAAAGGGAACTGCATTTCTTACTTTATGTCTTCATTTCCTTTTGCATATTTCTGAGATGGTCAATCCTTCTAAATGAAAATTTATGGGTATGTGATCAGGAATTTAATCACCTTGTTTTCAATATATAGGTCTCAACAAATTTTGGAAAGAGAATTGGTTCGAAATAACACTAATCTCGATGGAAAGATGAAAATCTATTTGATTGGTCAGAATAATAAATTTTATGGTCTAAAATGAAACCCATTATGTATCCAAGATTAATACATTTTGGGCTGGGAGAATGGGCATGGTTTTGGGGTTTCTGCTCCATTCTTGTCTTGTGATAATGGGCATTTTTTGGTAGTTTATTCTCATCTCATTTTCCTTTTTTCTAAAATTGCTTTTCCTTTATTCTCTCCTTTATTCTGCCTCCGCCTCATTTCAAATTTTTCCTCTTACGTTTTTAGCTTTTTGTAACCGACGCCCAAAGGAATGCAAAGACACTGCCGCTTCTGTTTTTGGGATTTTTGGAGTCCCTTGCTTCATAAGGTATGAATCTTTGCTTCAACATTGTCTTTTCCGTTCTCTGTTTTTAATTTAAGAACTATGCTTTTGTACTTCTATTTCTTGGTTTATTTTATGGTTTTTGTTTTTCGTGTTTAGAAATCACTGTTTCTATTCGTTGTTTCTTTTGTTTTTTTAATTTATTACTCATACACCTGTTGGTTGGCAAATTCTCGCTCATTCTGCATGCTCCTAAGCCAAACAGAGACTTAAACGTTATTTATTTCAAAATTTTCTATTCTGTGCGTAATTTTAATTGTCATGTCTGTAGTTAATTTTCTTTCTTATTCTGTTCCGGCTCTATCCATGTCTTATTCCGACTTGGAATAAGCTACTCTCGTATATCCTGGCAGTTCTTATTCCGGTTCAGAATTTTTAGGTACCGGTTTATGGGTTTTAGTGGCCGGCTCAGATATTTTTCCTCGTCTGGACCGGGCAACCTGTCATGCTTATTCCGCCCGGGGATATCCCATTCTAGAGATATCCCGGTTCCTTGTTATCCAGTATTGGTATATCCCGGTTTGGGTATATCCCATTCCAGGTATATCCCGATTCTCCCCTTTTTTTTCCTAACGTCTCTTTATCTTCTTTGTCTTTAATTTCCCCAAAAAAAAAAAGGTAATTTAAAGAAGGTATTAATTATTCTTCAGCCTTCTCAATTCCCCTCCCTTCTCCATCGTTGGAAATTTCTCTCTCTTCCATTCATAGCTTTTTCATTAAATAAAAAATTAAATAAAAATAATAAAATTAAATAAAAATAACAATTTAATAATTCAAATAAAATACTAAGTGACCGTTAAAATGGCCCAAACTGATTTACTAAGTGACCGTTTATTAAATATCTCTTCAATCTATGCACATTTATTATCCGTTTCTTTCTCTCTCTCTCGGTCTCCCTTCTTTGCTTTCTTTTTCTTCCTCATTTCTTCTGTTTTCATAACAAATCATCAACTATATCTCTTCAATCCAAATCTCCTCCCATTTCTTTACCGATTCTCTCTCTCGCCTCTTTTCAATTTCTTTCCTCTCATTTTTTTAGCTTTGGGTAACCAAAGGCCAAAAAGAACACACACGCTACACTGCTTTTTTTTTTGTGGTTTTGAAATCCACTGCTTCATAGGGGACTGATTTTGAGGTATGAATCTTGAACTTGGTAACCTCAAAAACAGAGTGTAGCGTGTGTGTTTTGTTGAATCTCAATGCGCCGGTGGTTCAAAGCTTTGTTGATCAAATCTCTTTCCTTTCCCATCTCTCTAATATGTGTATCAGTTTCTCTTGGTGATCAGTTTGGAGCAAAAAGAAAAAAGGCTAGGTTTTGGTGAGATTAGTTTCTATTAATTAAAATTTTGAATCCGAGGGTTTTTGTATTTGTATTTTTTTTTGTTTCATGGGATTTGAATGGCATTGGGCGATCTGATGACGCCACAATTTTCGCAATTGTTGTTGGCGGTATCGAATCATGTCATCGACGGTAACGCCAGCAGCGGCGGCTATCATGACGCATTTATGTTGCTTATGCTGACTTGATGTCTCGTGAGGAGGGATTTAGATGTCGCATCAATCGGCAGCGATAACGCCATTGCCACTGTGCCTACTACCATGGCTTACTTGCCGCAAACTCAAGATTTTATGCGAGCTTCGGCATGCTGCCTTTGAAGCTTCCACGCCAACTGGACCTTCTGATAGTGGCCTTGTTTCCAAATGGCGCCCAAGTACAGAGTAAGTCCTTTCCTTTCTAGCTTGTTTTCTTCTTTTTTTGCTTACCATTCGTTTGACTGATTATATCTAATAATGGGTTTATGAAAAAAAATATTTACACTTCAGTAGGAAAAGATGGGATTGTGCAAATAATTAGAATTTCCTATTGATATTCTAAGTAAGAAAATTTGACTTCGTTTAGAGGTTATTAGAAATGTTGCTAAATTGGTTCATATCTATGCCATTTTGGGTCTAGAACTAAAATTTTAATAGGGCTTTAGTACAATGGATAGAAGGGAGGGGATTCTTAGATGTGCTAGCATAACATTATGGAATTAGTACTGTCAATTAAGTTTGAAATCCTTGAATTTGATGTGGTCACCTAGCAATGGAAGACATGAAGACATTGTACTCCTCCAGATCAAAGCATTAGAGTCCTGGAAGAGTTCAATACTTTGTACATTAAGTAATCTGCTGTTGTTTTTACCATCCCAGTATGTCATTTGCCTTGTGATGAACTACTGACTAAGGAATATATTTTGAATGGTTGGTTGTTTATGTATTTGCACACTAGAGCCTTCAGAGTAGAAACTCAATTCTTTTAATCCTTTTTAATTTCATTTGTAGTAAAGTAACAATTCCCATACCTTCTCCTGTAGCTTAGTGTTTTGAACATGCCATGGTGAAATGTATTCTATTTTTACCTTTTAGGTTTTGACATGAATTTTGAATCTAAAAGCAAAATAAGGAGACAATATTGTGGAAGATTGTTATGTCTGCTTAAAGAGATTTATAAAGCCTAAACATGCAGAATACAAATAATTTGAAATAGTGTTATACTATACCAAATTTGTTCGCATTCTACTTCCTAAAGTGTGCATTAAAAAGACTGTTTTTATCTTTCAGCAGCCTCTTTGCTCGGGGTTCTTTGCAATACATTAAGTAATATTTTCTTTCTTGGAACTGAATTTGATTCTTAGATAATAGTATGTTTCTTCTTAATAAATATTAGAAACCATCCCCTAAGAACTATTTTCCCTTTAATTTGTCTTGATATGTGTCTGAAGTTGAAAATCAGGAACAAATAAGAGAACCGGGAAATGAAAATAAGGGCAAGCCGGGAAAAGGGTTCTTCACTTGCTATCTGCTAACCTCTCTCAGCCTCGTCATAAAGGCCACACCTATATCGGGTCCGATTGTACTGTTTCTCTTCCTATATTAATATTTTGCCTCATCCTCACCGTGTCTTTTTTATCTCAACATTATGGATGCTAATGCTTCTTTTTTTTGCTGTCATAGATAGATATTTTCTTTTTTGGCAAGATACCTTTTCCAATTTTACCTCTTAAGGTTCAGCTTTATGATTCTGTACTTCTCACTCGAGTGTTTTGAATGGTACATGACATGTTCCAAGGCTTTTATTAGATTCGTATTTACACCCTTTGAGGTTTATCTGAGTAAATTCAATTTTAACTCGATGTTTACTTGGTTATGATCTTTAAATTCAAATTTCGCTTTTTTCCCTTCAAATTTTCCGTGTAGTTTCTTTTCTGGTTCATGTTTGATTTGTTACCACTACCATGAACAAATTGATGCTACTTTCTATGTGGCTTAATAAGTCATTTAAATAATATCAGCCTGCAGTTGTTTTCCTTTGATATGAGGTTCTCTAGTAAAAATTCAAGCTGACCAAACAGTTTGCAGTTTGAACTATTTATCTAACTGCAGTGTTGCCCAATTGCAGATTTACTGTGAACCCACTGCGTCGAATAAGACAAAGACAATGGGGAAATAGGGAGGGGTGCTTGGAGGACAAAGAGCCGACGCCTGTGGGGATGGTTGTGTGCATATATGGTTTTCCAACCAATGTATCTCGCTCTTCAGTGTCATATATATAATATATATTTTATATTTTATATATAGTCTATAATATGGTTGTATTCGAATCTGTTGCATCACCTTTTGGGCTTAGTAGAAAACTGGCAGGTTATGCTTGAAATGCCATTTATGACTATGAATTGGTCTATCTCACAAGCCTCATCAATTAGCGCTTGTTGATTTTCTTGTATACATGCGCTCAGGATCCTAGCTTGCTTGTTGTAACAAGGAATTTTGTTGGGCTCAACAGCTATATTCTTCCTTGAGTTTTCATGCATTTGTATCATCTTTTTTATTTTTACGGTATTTGGTTAACTTATTCCAAATGACTGCAGATGAATATCTTCTCACTCTAGATGAGATTTGGCTAGGGCAGGAAATCTTTAGTTTAGGGATTTTTGGGTTCTTATCTACTTTATTGTGAAATTTAATTGTCTTCTGTTGTCCATGCTTAGTTGATGAAGTGCTATATATAAATGTGTATGTTAAATTGAGCCATAAGGCAACAAGAGATAGAGAATGCCGGATTTTTTTTAAATGCAGAAAATGCAGCTTTTTGACACTCGAAGAGACATTCTTGATTGGTGAAGAATGCTTCCAAAATTTAAAATTTTCTGAGCTAATTGATTTTATTATATGTAATACTTCCAATAACTGTTCGGACTCATGGCTTATTACTAATAGATAAATGTTTTCTGATGGGTTGATGCCTGCAGTTTGACTGGGCCTGGCAAAGATCCTCAAGAATCAGCGGCTGTGAGGCAAGCAGCTGCAACATTTAAATCCTTCTCTGGTGTCACCAATAAGATAAAACTTGCATATATGATGCTCGCCCTCCTGCCTGGCAGAGGTATATACTTGCCTTTTATCCTCTGATAAATCCTGTTTTGTTTAGGTCAATAGTTGGTTAACCAATGTGTTATATTGTTTTTTGATCAGCTTGAACATCACGGTAAACTACTTCTCAACCAAATACACAAATCATTCTGCTAGTTGCCCAAGCTTGCCGGAGCGCAGATGAAAGTTAAAGTTTCACCAATGGATGAGCTCCCCTGCTATACTGAACCAAATGAGTTTGAATACAAAGATGATTGTGATAACTTGGATGAATATGACGAAGTCCGAGATACATGTGAAAATCTGTTCCAGAAACATATCCAAATGAAGTGGTTATTGTTTCAGCAGATAATTTGTATAGCATCATTCATGAGGCTTGTCATGAACAATCTGAACACATTGAAGAATATGGGACAAGAAATCTCCTGTTTCCCAATTTCTCAATGATCTCTCTCCTATAATGCCATCCAGAGCGAGAGCATCACTGTGTAAGAAAAGGCTTTCGAGTCCTGTTTTACATTGATTTCTTCATTGTTTAACTCACCACATTTAAATATAGACCTACGACCAATAAGCTTAAGCTTCCTTCAAAGGTGTTTTTTTTTTCACTTAGGATATTTTTGGAAGTCTAACCAATCACTTTTCTCATAACTAAAGATTGTTTTGTTTATGTTAGAGATGAAATTGGTGGGTCAAGTTCAAATGGTCGCAACCAAGACGATTCTCTGATCAGACATGGTGAATACTGGGCTCAACATGATGAACTACATGGTACTTGTTTCAATGCCTCGGAAGTGGCCACAGGAAAACTAATGATAACACGAATGATGGCATGGTTGAGATTTCCGATGATGAAAGGTTGGATAAGATGTTGGAATTTTCATCTAAGAACATCCGGGAACATGTTGAATCTGATGAATTTATGGAACATGTGCGTCAAGGTTTGGATCCTCACCCTCTTCCCCTTGGTGGAAATCAGTGACGTTAATTCAGCTCCCATCTCATATTCTACCATTAAACCATGATCCCTTGATGTAACGAGGATAAAGAGTAGTGACAACAGAGTGGTTTAGCTTGGCGTGGCGTGGCCTTTGGCAGAGGGTGATGATTGTCGGGGTTATTCTGTTTGGTGGGGTTGTCCCAATTGATGAGGTCTGGTGAAGGTATGTTAAGTGAGGATATGTGTAACAATTGCCCTCCGTTGAAGGAAAGGTTATAAAGTAACCTTACCTGAGACAAAAAGTATTAGTGAAGTGTCTATGTTCTGGGCAAGTTCTGTCTAGAAAATTTTCTCCTACTTTGTTTCAGTAAAATTGGAGGAAATTTAGACATTAAATATAAAAGACAAAGAAAAAGGCGAACCAATATATGGAGAAATAAAAATTGTGAGTTGTGACATTTTGTTTCTTAGTTTTCTCTAAAAAATCTGTACTTTAGTTTAAAAAAAAAATCTAATTGGGATGCTTGTTAATATTTATAGTAATTGAAGAATTGGCGAATTTCAACCTATCTGCTAATTGCAAAGGTTTTTGTAGATTTGGGTTTCATGATCATATTCGGTGGAGATTGTCATGATTCGTGTATGCATTTATGATTTCTTTAAAATAGTTTTGAATGGAGGTCATCGATGAACTTAGTTGGGGATTGTTTGTGTTCTGTTGGAATTGAATACGTAAAAGCAACCTATTTAGAACTTATAAAAGCCCAAAGTGATAAAGGGCAAAAGCTGAAAGGGTAGTATATAAAACATAGTTCTTGTTGAGGGTTTAATGTGTCTATCTTGCTCAACCCATCTTTTTATTTTTTTATTTTTCTGGTCTTTTGTCATTTGAATTATTAAGGCGATCAGTAGTAAAGGGAGAGAAGGTATGCCTTTTTTCGATCTGTTTTCCTTTTGTTCTCTCAATTACTAAACTTGTTATAGTTTATTTTAAATGAAATAAAACACAGTTCATCCTCATCTACTCAACTACTATAAATATAGGGAGACAAGATGTTTGGGAGTATGATTCGGTACTTTTCAACGAAACCCAAGCCGGAAATGAAGCCAATCGAGTTGAAAACGTCGCCAGAGAAAACGCAGACCATAACCAGAGTCATCTTTGACAGTCTCAAGGAGCATGGGCCCCATCGCTGTCGGTGATACTTGGGAACAAGTCAAGGTCAGTTGTTTAGTCTACTATAATCTGTATTCATTGTGTATCTATATTTGTTGTTTCCACATCTAATTAAGCCAAGCCCAAGAGTGAAGTTAGGGCAGATGCAGTTTTATTGTTGCATAATTTTAGGATCTTGAATTCCATGCATTATTGTTTTTTCTTGCTTTACTTGCCTGTGCTCGACATAATAGAGTAGAAATGTGTTTATTAGTTCAGGAGGTTGGATTGAGAGGGCTTACAAGCAAGAGGCACATGAAGATCGTCCTGAGATGGATGAGAGAGAGACAAAAGATTAGGCTAATATGCAACCATGTGGGGCCTCACAAACAATTTCTGTATACAACTTCGTTCACTAAACCAAGCATCAGCCACACAAGAGCTGTCCATAATTCCTCAACTTCTACAACTAGTTTTTCTGTAGATACTCCTAGTCCAAAGTCGTCTTCAGAGTTAGGTTGTAGCACACTTGTGCTGGCTGCAATACCATCGATTTCAGGACATGTACTGCTTTTTTGCAATAGTGTAATACAATTGTTCTGTTGTCATGTTGTGTAAACTTTACCCTCTTCTTCCCATATATTTTTGATTTTAATGTACAAATTCCAAATTCGATTACTTATCATCATTTCTGCCATTCAGACGGCTCTATAAAAAATGAAAAACAAAGTAAAAGAGCTAAGAATTTATTGAGAAATCTCGGAAACAAACAAATCGAGAAGGATCAGAGGAAGATAGAAAGAGGAACCTTGATGATTATCAACCAAAAAATTATCAGCTCGAGTTAAGGAAAGGGACCTTTCTTCTTTCCTCTGCTTTTTCTTGTTCTCGAATTTTCTCTATCTCCCAATTCTCAAACCCTAATTATATATATATTTTTTCCCTTTTGACTCATCAATAGAAGCTTTGCCAATTGCCAATAGTAATTTTCCTCGAAGAATCATCAAGGTTCTTTTTCTATGTTCCTCTGATCCTTCTCGATTTTCCCAATTTGTTTGTTTCCGAGATTTCTCAATAAATTCTTAGTTCTTTAACTTTGTTTTTCATTTTCGCTGCTCCTAAAGTTTAGTTTAGTAACTCAAGTTTTTCTGGTCTGTGATGAATCAAAATCCTCCGCTATTTATTTTATGATCATCTTCTGATATTGAAGAAAGCTTTACCTCTTTTTTTCTTTGCTTGAATTTTGTTTATTTTTCATGCTTTAATTTTTGTATCTTTATCTTTGATCTAAGCAGGACCAAAAAGCTTACCTTCCAAATCCGAGCTAGCTCCTCAAAACCTTGAAAATGTGTAAAATGTTGCTTTCTTTTTGCAAAGAAGCGATAACATTGATTTCTATTTAATGGGATTAGCATTCAAAACTGCATGATAAATAAATCTACTTAATTCATAGGCCGTCTACATTTGTACAAGCAGCCAAACTTAAGAGAGGGGCTCTGCCAAGAGAAGGAACTAACAAAATTGAGGTCACTTTTCCTTTTTAAGCCATTGGTTAATGACTTCGGTTTTCATTGTATTAGTTTGCATGAATTTGATTCTTTGAACAATCTTCTTGTGGTGTTTTGGGGTTAATTCAAAATTTTCCGTTTGGAAGTACTTTACGATTGAACTATTAGCAATTTATACTCAAATATGATGATTTTGCCACTTTTTTTAATATATATTTTTTTTGCTTTTGTTCCATTTAACAAATTTTAAAGAAGCATAATGGAAATTTGAAATTTCACAGATGCTAGCTGGTGATCGGGTGGAAATTAGATCATTGGGATATTGAAATGATCAAATGACTTTTATGTACTTCGTTCTACTTACTTGATGGTTAACTTAACCACTTGAATGTCAAATAATGCTCAAGAACCTATTATTTGCCTATGCATTAGGGAATAAGAGGCATTTATTTTTAGTATATAAGTAGTAAAAACCTGTCATCCTTCTTAAGGTCTTGAAGGAGGCCTCTATGCTTTATGCTGCAAGTGGGTAAGGGATATTGGTCCTGATCTTAGAACAAACGATAATAAGAAGGATGATGGGACTGAAGGTAAATCCAATGGAGATAAGAGTAGGAGTACAGAGACAGAACCTTCAACCTTGGAGGATATTGGTGAGGAACTTTACTTTGTGGTTTCTTATCTTGAAATGTTCTGATGTATAAGTTGTCTGTAATGAATCAAGAAGTATATATCATGACTTGCAAAATGTGAGGCATATTATATGTGCAATAAACCGTTAGATTCGTGCTTGAGACATCTTATGGAGGTCAAGGAACAAAGTCCCATAATTCTTGAGTTCAGTTAGGTTTTCATTTCAATTTCCTTTTTCAGTAGAACTTGTCTGAGGTAGCATGGAATTTACTCTTTGATTTCTTTTTCCCTTGCTGGTCAGAGTCATCTGTGGATCGCATTTTGTTTTATTATGTTGTTGGCACCTGTGTTCAAGTCTTAGATTTTACGCTTCCATTGGCATATTTTTGGTGAATCCTTCTTCACCAGGCCAAGGTTCAGTTGTTAAGGAAGATATTAAATTACTGTTTATCTCCTAGCAGTCTTAGTTATCTGGGTTTCATTGTCTAGAGCCATTACAGTGACGATCATACCGTTATCTTATGCTACCTAGGTACCTTTTTTTCTTCTCTTTGGTATCACTCTGAAGAATGATAGCAATATGTGCCATCTGCCAATATTCTATTTTCTGAACATCTTATTATATATTTCTTTAATTGATTTTAGAAAGAAAATTTTTAACTCGTGATAATTTTCTACGTATTCTGTCATCATTTACCTTGTTGGTACAACTTCTCTTTTTCAACTAAAATTTTTTAGGTCAAATTTCTCTCGTCTCACCCTTTTTTCTCTCTTATTTTCCTGGTATTATAGTTTATCTTGTTGAATTTTACATTGTTTTGATGTTGTCTATGGAAATGATTTAATAGCAATTGCTGCAAGAGGAGGGATGGAGACTTTGAGGCCTGCTTTACAGAGGTTATACATGACAAGGGCTTCTGCATATAGAGATGCTCTTAAGAGTTTCATAGAAGGATATCAAGAAGATATCTAGCAGGTCATGGAGAAAAAGGAAGATTCTTCTAAAGCATAGCAAGAAGGCAATACTGATAAAAATTCAACTTGATGACTGATAAATGCATAATCGGAGATGCATGTGAGTACTTCTCCAGTATACCTATTGTAGGGAAGTTAAATATATGGATAAGCTGTACAATTCAATTATTGAACTAAACTTGAAAAGGATTTGCAAAGATTTACCTTTGCCAAGTTCAATAATTGGCAAAGGTAAATCTTTTGCAAATCCTTTTCAAGTTTGAAAGATCAGCATAAGCTTTTGATTGTTTGATGAGTAAATTCATTTATGGTTTTGTTGGGTATTTTTTATTGTTGCTTTTGATTGTTTGTAGGACTGGTAGGAGGTGGAAATATCTGGTTTTCTATTGCCATAGACTCGGTAATCCTCTCTATCCTGTTTGCTAATGTTTGATTGAATGAAACTAGTAAAATTTCGATGTACAGAAAAAAAAAGAGTGAAGTATAGACAAAATCCAAGTAAGCATACTGGCGTTACATGATTAGTATTTCTTTCAAAATATTTTTGTTGGATATCTAGCTGGGTGTTTTCTCTAGCTTGTAATGGAGTACAATCAAGAAGTTTGGAGCTTAATATGATTTTGTTTAATATGCTATTCTAATATGCGCAAGAACACAAAATTTTGTCTAGAAATTTTTTTAAACATGTCTTCTTAGTTCTTAAGATGGTGCAAGGAAGTGTCGTCTAATAACAACAAAGTACCAGAAAATATTATGACTGATAGGTAGAATTTGTATGGTCAAGGGCACAAGGCGCATTCTAGGTGCTAAAATTCTTTTATTTCCTGAGGTGCGAGGGCAAAAATTAAAAAAAAGAGCCTAGATGCCATGGAATCCATGGAAAGATTTCTTTCAGTGTGCTAAAGTCGAAAATTCAGATTTATATTGCTTGATTACATTGCTTGCTTTCACTATGTATAAATTGCTCTTGCTTAGTTCTAAACTTACATGGCTGTCATGGTCCAACTTTGGCACAATGGTGAAGAGCTTTTACCTTATTATTATTATTTTATTTCCAAGTGTTTTGATTTTATTTTTGTTTGAGATTTTGGTTGTGTGATAACTTCCCGAGTAACTAAATACATTTTATAATTCTACAATTTTGTAATATATACAAGTAAAAGAATTGAACAAAAAACTTTGAAAATTATTTTAATAGAATGTCTAAGTTAATAAAACATGATTCATATAAAAATAATATTAAAATGAAATAAAATAAAAAAAATATTATTTTCTTTATTTCAGAATTTTCATGACTTTTTATCTAATTTTAAGCCATCCAAACTCTATGTTCTTTCAAATATTTTATTATTTCAAATATTTGGGACTGTAAATTTGAATAAAAGGATAATGCAATTGGAAACATAATGCATTTCTATCATTAAATATCATAAGTTGGCTTTAGCTTTAGAAGTAAATTGAGTAGCTGCATAAGAATTAGCTTTTTATACAGTAAAGGTAATTTCACTTCTTTTTTAGGTCTATTTGTTGGTATTTTTGATAGTTGAAATGTTTTCTAGATTAATGCAACATATTGAGTTATATGTCTTTTTAAACTATGTTACCTAGACTCTTCATTTTTTTCTAAAATATGATGATCTAAATATATGGAAAAACTTTAAAAGGTTTAGTATACCCATGTTGGACGCATCCTTATATTGTATCTGACACTAACCCTTGATTCTAAGTAACACCCTTTAATAATACTGTTTTGAGATAGTCTCTCTCCCTGTATTTAAGTTCTAAATATGTTCGATATTATTCTTACAGTGTCTATGATATAAAAGGTTTTATCAGCCCTTTTTGTTTCAAAGGATATGGAAAACTTGTTTCAAAGGATATGGAAAACTAAGTGATAAAGAAAAAGTGGAACGGAACAATCGGTGCAATTTTGTCCTATGTTCTTTTCTTCTTTTCCTTTTTCTTGTATAAAAATTTGTTCAAAATATAACGTTCTTTCCTAAATTTCTTTGCAACATTGATCTAG
The DNA here is from genome assembly GCA_025698515.1 of Gossypium sturtianum. NCBI lineage: Eukaryota > Viridiplantae > Streptophyta > Magnoliopsida > Malvales > Malvaceae > Gossypium > Gossypium sturtianum. Next base: position 166,454,245 of record CM046950.1, read on the forward strand.
ATAGCCTTATCTTGTACAGGGGATTTTCAACTTTCCATGCTTTAATTGCAGCATGGGCTTCTCTCTACCTCCTACTATTCTCGGATCTTTTGACGAGGATTCCAGTAATGACTTGATTGTTAATAGGAGCTCTATTATATCGAACATGATCTTAGGGGTAAGCTACGATTTTATCAATATGTGAACTGATTGTCTGGGTTATTATTTTCCTTTGATTAACATAGCCTTGGGAGTTCAAATTAGTCTATAAGATGCACTACTATTTGGACTACCAATTTCTATAATTTAATGGTATCTGGTTTGCAAAATATGTTCAATGCTGCTTTACAATTTTGCTAAACTTTGATCATGATGACTTTCTTTTCCTTCAACTTTGCCTGTAACATGCTTGGTATTATTTGTTGATGGTTAACTTGAAACATATTTTTTACTTATATTTCAGTGGGTTTATTTCTCTGCGTTTCTTTGTTGCGATTTTTGTAACCCCTGCTTCATCGGAGACTGATTTCAGGTATGAATCTTTGCTTCAACATTGTCTTTGGCTTTCTCTGTTTTAATTTAAGATTTATGCTTTTTTACTTTTGTTTTTTTGTTTTTGCTATGTGTTTGAAATTTATTGATGTGGACTGTGAGTTACTTTGTGGTTGTTTTATGCTATATCAGTTGGTTATTATTAGGATTTTCTAAATAGGTGACCTAAATTAAAAAAAGTAGCTGTTTAAAAAAAACGACAGATACATGAACAAATATTATTAGGATTTAATTATTGTTTTTTCAATAATGTTTATAATCACCGAAACGTTCTTTATATTAACTCCTTTATATTAAATGATAAGAATATTTTTAGAAATATTTTAATTAATTGTTTTGCAGAAATTTAAATAATGCATATATAATTATTTCAATAGTTTTCCATTCTTTATAGAAATGCGAAGTACCCACTAAACTATCAAAACCGGCATATAGGATTCTAGACTGGGACATTCTGTTTCTTAGTTCTCTCAAAAAATCTGTACTTTAGTTTTAAAAAATAATAATAATCTAATTGGGATGCTTGTTAATATTGATAGTAAATTTGTAATTGAAGAATTGGAGAATTTCAACCGATTTGCTAATTGCAAAGGTTTTTTTCGATTTGGGTTTCACGATCATATATGGTGGAGATTGTCAAGATTCGTGTATATATACCAGTTATAATATTATTTAATTTCATATTATACAATTAATATAAAATGAAATAGTTTATGTAGTATTTTAATTTATTATAATTGTTTAATTTTTTTAAAATTTTTTAAAATTTTAAAATTAAGACTAAATTGTCATAGTGTATAAATGTTGAGGGTTAAATATTTTAGAATTAAAAGCAAATTGACATGATATATAAACCAATTAGAAAAGCCATGTCATCGGGTGAACAAAATATATAATCTCAAATAGTTGGATGACTAAATTGTAATTTTTCATAACGGAAATTCACATTTAATTCAGTGTCCCATGGACCACAGTGTAGTTTAATAGCCCTATAATCAAATATTCAAAACCCTATTTGGTTAACAATGGAAGTTTAATAAAATCCAGGGTTTTTAGCTGCTTCCATGCTCTTTTCTTCATATTCAAAACCTTGCACAGACTTAGAGTTTTACATACGGTGACAGGAAATAATTTTCCTTAAGATTACTAGAAGCTTATCCCTAACATTACATTTTGGAAATGTTATTGTTATATTCTGTGTTAATCGAAGGATAGTTTGCTTATGTTGTGAATGCTGTGATTACAAGTGTGTCTTTTTGCATATGATTTCCATGACTGCAGTGATTATATTTTGGACTTAAGAGTTTTACATACGGTGACAGGAAATAAATTTCCTTACGATTACTAGAAGCTTATCCCTAACATTACATTTTGGAAATGTTATTGTTATATTCTGTGTTAATCGAAGTGTTTTCTGCCATACAGAGTTGCTAGATTATTCAATGAAGCTGCTCAGATGTCTCCGAGGATGCTGATGTACACATTGTCCTTGGTGTTCTGTATAATTTGTCGAGAGAATATGATAAGGCCATTGCATCTTTCATAACTGCTTTGAAACTTAAACCTAATGATTATTCTCTTTGGAACAAGCTTGGTGCAACACAAGCCAACAGTGTGCAGAGTGCTGATGCAATATTAGCTTATCAACAGGTAGCCTCTACATGATTCCCCCTTGAATAGTGGTGGCCTATCTCAGATACCGCCTGATATGTTAATTTCATGATTACTTTTTTTATAATTAAAAATTTATTTTCCCTATCCTAAAATTTTGCGTTCTCTTTTTACTAAGTTGGAGTACCTGTGATGTGTGAAATTCAAAATATATGAGTATTAGGATTTTACTAAGGATCAATTTGTATGGTGTGTTGCTCACTATTTTGCATGTTAGGCCACAATAAAAAAATGAATTATGAAGGTGTTGACAGTGTTGGCAAGGGTGTCTGTAACTACCTGAACCATTTGAGGTGCAAGATGTAAAAAGAGCGCTTTTTTGACTAAATTAAGGTGAATATGTAAATTTGTGCTTCTTGAATCAAGGGGGCTTTTTCGCTTCTATACAAAAAAGTGTGCCTAGGACTTGGCTTGTGCTTAATCAATTGAAAGGATGGCATAAAGAAATGCAAAACATGTGATAACCCAACATGTCAATCTTCTGTGTGCCAAATTCAGATGGGTTGCATCATCTTTTCCTCTATTTCTCTTCTTTCTTATCTTTCAATGGTAAAGTGATGCATTGGTGTGTTATACAGCCCTCTTGTAGGGTTGAATTATTTACTTGCTCCATCTTTGTAACCTTAGGCTGCTAAAAAGATTCTCCAAATAACATGTTGCACCTAGTTGGACCTTAGAAGACAAACTAGCTCTTCTGTTAAGCTCCATGTAATTTAGTTATTTGATTTGTTGAAGCTATTGGTTAATTTAGATGATTTGATTATGCACTTCCTCAATTTACATATACCCTTGATCATCTCTTTCAAAATGCCTTTTTTAATGCATTCAGATCTTGCATATGCAGTTTGATTTGTTTAGCCTCACATTCTGAGATTGTCCATTTAAAATTATTTGATGATGAACTTCCCTTTGCCAGTGGTGGCCATATTTTCAGCACTATTGAATTTAGTCTTTTGGTCTATGTCTGGATCTTTAGGCACTAGATTTGAAGCCAAACTAGGTGCGTGCTTGGGCAAACGTGGGTATCATTCACGGCAACCAGGTTTGTTATATCCTGCTATGTTCTCTCATTGTCTTTACATTCATGAAAAGGGAACTGCATTTCTTACTCTATGTCTTCATTTCCTTTTGCATATTTCTGAGATGGTCAATCCTTCTAAATGAAAATTTATGGGTATGTGATCAGGAATTTAATCACCTTGTTTTCAATATATAGGTCTCAACAAATTTTGGATAGAGAATTGGTTCGTGTTCTTTTTGTTCTGGTCCCACTGGGCCATTGGTTTTTTGCTACTCGGGATAGTGGTCCTGGTTTTTGGGCTTGGAGAATGGGCATGGTTTTGGGGTTTCGCTCGATTCACGGTGTCTTGTGATAATGGGCATTTTTTCGTAGTTTATTCTCAATCTCATTTTCCTTTTTTCTAACATTGCTTTTCCCTTTACTCTCTCTTTTATTCTGCCGTCTCATTTCAAATTTTTCCTCTTATGTTTTTTAGCTTTTTGTAACCGACGCCCAAAGGAATGCAAGGACACTGCTTTTTCTGTTTTTGGGATTTTTGGAATCCCTTCATAAGGTATGAATCTTTGCTTCAACATTGTCTTTTCCGTTTCTCTGCTTTTAATTTAAGAACTATGCTTTTATACTTCTATTTCTTGGTTTATTTTATGGTTTTGGTTTTCAGGTTTAGAAATCACTGTTTCTATTCGTTGTTTTTTTGTTTTTTTAATTTATCACTCATACACCTGTTGGTGGCAAATTCTTCATTCTCGCATGCTCCGGAAGCCAAACAGAGACTTAAACGTTATTTATTTTGAAAATTTTCTATTCTGTGCAGAATTTTAATTGTCATGTCAGATAATTTTCTTTCTTATTCTGTTCCGCTCTATCCTGTCATATTCCGACTTAATAAGCTATTCCTTGTTTATCCCGGGCGTTTCTTATTCCGGTTCGTAATTTTTAGGTACCGGTTTAGGTGTTCTAGTGGCCTGTTCAGGTACTTTTTCTTGTCTGGACCGGACAACTCATGTCATGCTTATTCCGCCCAGGGATATCCCATTCCAGGGATATCAATGGGATATCCCGGTTCACTGTTATCCCGTATAGGAGTATCCCACCAGGTATATCCTATTCTAGGGATATCCCGATTCCCTCTTTTTTTCTAATGGCTCTTTACCTTCTTTGTAATTTAAAGAAGGTTTTAATTATTCTTCACCTTTTCAAATCCCTTCCCTTCTCCATCGTTGAAATTTCTCTCTCTTCCATTCATAGCTTTTTCATTAAATAAAAAATTAAATAAAAAATAATAAAATTAAATAAAAATAACAATTTAATAATTCAAATAAAATACTAAGTGACCGTTAAGATGGCCCAAAACTGATTTACTAAGTGAGCGTTTATTAAATATCTCTTCAATCTATGTCACATCTATTATCCGTTTTCTTTCTCTCTCTCTCTCGGTCTCCCTCTTTTGTTTTCTTTTTCTTCCTCATTTCTTCTGTTTTCATAACAAATCATCAAATATATTTCTTCAATCCAAATCTCCTCCCATTTCTTTACCGATTCTCTCGGTCTATTTTCAATTTCTTTCCTCCCATTTTTTTAGCTTTGGGTAACCAAAGGCCAAAAAAAACACACACGCTACACTCTGTTTTTTTGTGGTTTTTGAAATCCACTGCTTCATCGGGGACTGATTTTGAGGTATGAATCTTGAACTTGGTATGAATCTTGAACTTTGTCTTTGTCTGTCTTTGCCTTTTCATTTCTATTTTGGTTTCAGATCAATGGTTTTTTTTTTTTGCTTCTATTTCGGTGGGTTCATTTCTCTGCCGTTTCTTTGTTGCGATTTTTGTAACCCCTGCTTCATTGGAGACTGATTTCAGGTATGAATCTTTGCTTCAACATTTGTCTTTTGCTTTTTTCATCTCTTTTTTGGAGTGTGGTGTGTTTAGCTGTGTGGGTTTGGGGTGTTGTTGGTTCATGTTTGCAGTCTTTGGTCTGACCAAATTAAAGTCTCTTCTTTCATTTCCCTTTTATCTCACTTAAGATAATGCTTTAAACTTTTTCGGCTGGCTTTCTTTCTAATATGACAGTCCAGATAGCCTACTGGTCTCGTGTATAAAAAACTGCTTTCTAGTCTGATGTCCTGCAAAAGAAAAATCTCTGATTGACTTGATTTTAAGTACTGTGAAACCGGTATCCAAATTGTTAAGTCAACCATCAGGAAATCGGCACACATGAATGACTTTAATTAAATAATAGATCTGTCCTTGGAATATGTAGTACTCTTCCTGTCCACAAATGACTTTCTTTAATTAGTATCTTTCTTGCCCTGTAGCAGCAAGAAGTACACATTCATGGATTCCTTTCTATCTCTTTTGCAGGTGCAAATCTATAATAAATAGAAGTTGAAACCGCTTATGGTATTGGAATTTTTGAAAACATTGGCTTATTCCATATCATTCATCTCCACTTTCTTTTAAAAAAATGGATGTTTTCTTTCGGTCTCTTGTCTCCCGTCTTTCCATTCGTCCATGGCTATTATATTGTTAATCCTGCCGTCGCTCTTTACATTCCTGTTTTAGTTTCAGATATATGCTTCTTTTTACTTCTATTTTCAGAGTGTCTTTGTCATGGTTTTTGGTTTTCACCTTTAGAGAATCACTGTTTCGTTCATAAGAAACTATAGATGTTAGTGGTTAGATACCAAAATTGATAATTAAGTACCAAAATGTGAATAAAAATTTAAGTAACAAAAATGTTAAAGAAATATATATAATTTAGAAGCTAAAATGGTGATTGTGTCCAATTCAAATGGATTAAGATAGCAGTGGAAGGGTGCATGCATGGAGATCTCGACAAGGTCTACGACACCATTAAATACATTGAAAACACTCGCAACATCAAAGTTGACCTCCTTTGTTGTGGTGATTTCCAGGTTCTTTCTCTTACACTCTCACTTTCTCCCTTCAATTTGTTGTTTTTATACGAAATTGAAATCATGAAGCTTCCAATTATTTATGGGAATTGTAAGTCACCCCCTTTTCTTCATATGTTCTAGCTTGGAGATTTTGATTCTTTTATGAAAAGGCCTTGAATTTTACCAACTGCAATTGAAAGTTCTATGGAATGATGGAAGGCTGTCTGACCCTATTTGCAAATGCACTGTAAGTTGCTTCGATTGTGAAAGTCTCTAAATCTTTGTGTTCTCTTTTTGCATACTGGTTTGTGATCCTATTGCTTAGTAGCTCAGACAGTTCTAATCTACGCTTTTAGAAATATACTGAAATTATTACATCCATTCATGCCATTCGTAACTGAAGAACTGTGGCAGGTGTGGGCTTTGTAATGTTTACCATGTTTTTTGTTAATATAATATTTATAATTTAAACTCATTTAGTTTACCTAGTTCTTGAATCTGATCATTCATGTTAATATTAAGTTTGGATAAAATCCGCTGGAACACAATTTCCATTGATGAGCACCTTATTAAGTCTAGATTTAATGTGCACACCTGACTTTATGCATGCACATGTACTTAAGTGAATTTTGGGTTCACATTACAAATATACATGAATAGTGCTTCATACAAGAAATGATATTTTTCTTTTCTTTTATTGTTTTAGGCATCCCCTAAGGTTTTCTCGCAGATGTAATCAGGATTTTTCTTTATTTTATTTATCTTCGTGCACTTCCCAATCGGAGAGAAGCTCTTATAATATCTTCCTGCCACAAACTTCTCTTCCTGTGAGTACTGATTTGGTAAAAAGATTTGAAAATTTACAAGCTCGTGAGTTTATAGAGCTCTTCTTTTTCCCTCTACATTCGCCACCAAATACTCTTCAACCCAAGGTAAGGGAATGGCTAACCTCGATAATTTATGTCCTAGACTCGAGCAATCCGGAATGCTAGAGCCGAGTATTCTGTTGAGCCAACAAAGCGCATAACTGCTTCTATTGTTGGTAGTGAAGAAGTCATTCAAGATATATCTGTAAGTGTAGTTTGTTTCTTTAGGGATTGTCTTATTAATTATAAAGAAAAATGAATGGCACCGCTTTGTTTCTTTTCTTGATTGTGCCATCTTTCAATGCATAATATATACTTGTAACTATACTACCACAGTCGTTGTAAAGTCTCATGCGGAAAAAGGAATGGCTTAATGAACAATGCTAATGTCTTAAGTATCTCAGATTCTTAGCATGTCCGCAAATCAATGTTGATAGGTTGTATCCTCTTGATGCGGGAAGAGAAGGAGGTGTTGGCTCTCTTATCCAAGCTAGGTTTAGACAATATTCATTTCACGATTCTCCTCCGGGCATGTTTACTTTGAACCATATATGCTTTGGTCCTAGGACAAAGAAATGCTTTGCATAATCATTTCACTAGTAGTACTTCCTATTGATTCTCTTTGATATATGAAATGTTGGACATCTATATGTATTTCTACTTGCAGAGAGGATGCAAAACAATCAGCTTCACCTTATTGCAAGTGAAGGACCTGGAGGCATATCTTCCCTTTGCCGATATGGTTGATTTTTCTCTCAAGTGCTACGCCCTACAAAGCGCCTATCACGGTTCTCCTTTATTCTCTCCTCATTTCCCTTTTTTTCTACTATTTTTCTTCTTTCTCTTGTTTTCTTTTCTCTTCCTCCTTTATCGTCCTTTCTAACAAATCTGCGCTGCCACGCCCCACACCTTCCAAATGCCTTGCCTCCGATTAAAGGCCAGCTTCCTTCCCATTCAAATTTAAATTCTCATATATATCTATCCAATCCATAGCTCCCATTTCTTCTAAGTGATTCTCTCTCACTGGGTATCCACAGCCAAAAACTCACACGCTACAATGGGAAGAGAGCTTTCGTGAGAGAGAAACCCTAAGTTTTCTCTGGCGTTTCGGTTTTTGTGATTTTTGAAATCCATTGCTTCATCGGAGACTCATTTCTGTGTATCGCCTCTTTTTAGTTTCAGACTCCATGCTTTTTTACTTGTATTTCAAAGGGGTTTTTCTTATGGTTTTGGTTTTCAACTTTAGAAATCATTGTTTCATTCCGTCTTTCAAATCTATAGATGTCGGTCTTGTTCTTCATTTTTGTTTGTTTATCGTCTACTATATGTTGTTCTTAATTTTTGATTGTTTGTTTCCCTCTGCTTAATATTATAGCTTTTGTGTTATTTTCTATTTCTTTTAAATCGTTGCTTAGCGAGAATGCTAATTGCCTAAACAAAAAGCATCGGTGTGTTGGCTTGATTTTATTTCTAGGAACCGGTGGGAGTTGTGACGCATGTAGAGTTTATTTGGTAGTTTTTCTGGATGGTAATAATGTGTCTTTTTAATTCGTTGTGAGTTGTGACATTCTGCTTTCTTAGTTTTCTCAAAAGTCTCAGTACTTTAGTTTTAAAAAAAAAAAAAAATCTAATTGGGATGCTTGTTAATATTTATAGTAATTGAAGAATTGAAGAATTTCAACCGATTTGCTAATTGCAAAGGTTTTTGTCGATTTGGGTTTCATGATCATATTCGGTGGAGATTGTCATGATTCGTGTATGCATTTATGTTTTCTTTAAAATAGTTTTGAATGGAGGTCATCGATGAACTTAGTTGGGATTGTTTGTGTTCTGTTGGAATTGAATACATAAAAGCAACCTATTTAGAACTTATAAAAGCCCAAAAATGATAAAGGGAAAAAGCCAAAGGGTAGTATATAAAACAAACATAGTTCTTGTTGAAGGTATGCCTTTTTTCGATCTGTTTTCCTTTTTGTTCTCTCAATTACTAAACTTGTTATAGTTTATTTTAAATGAAATAAAGCACAGTTCATCCTCATCTACTCAACTACTATAAATTTAGGGAGACGGAGATGTTTGGGAGTATGATTCGGTACTTTTCAACGAAACCCAAGCTGAAAATGAAGCCAATCGAATTGAATACATAAAAGCAACCTATTTAGAACTTATAAAAGCCCAAAAATGATAAAGGGCAAAAGCCGAAAGGGTAGTATATAAAACAAACATAGTTCTTGTTGAAGGTATGCCTTTTTTCGATCTGTTTTCCTTTTTGTTCTCTCAATTACTAAACTTGTTATAGTTTATTTTAAATGAAATAAAACACAGTTCATCCTCATCTACTCAACTACTATAAATTTAGGGAGACGGAGATGTTTGGGAGTATGATTCGGTACTTTTCAACGAAACCCAAGCTGAAAATGAAGCCAATCGAGTTGAAAATGTCGCCAGAGCAAACGCAGACCATAACCAGAGTCATCTTTGACATTCTCAAGAAGCATGGGCCCTCACCGTTGGTGATACCGGGAACGAGTCAAGGTCGCTTGTTTAGTAGACTATAATCAGTATTCATTGTGTATCTATATTTGTTGTTTCCACATCTAATTAAGCTAAGCCCAAGAGTGAAGTAAGGCGATGCGAGTTTTATTGTTCCATAATTTTAGGATCTTGAATTCCATGCATTATTTTTTTTTTTTTCATGCTTTACTTGCTCGTGCTCGACATAATGGAGTAGAAATGTGTTTATGAGTTCAGGAGGTTGGGTTGTGAGGACTTACAAGCAAGAGGCACATGAAGATCTTGGCTGAGATGGATGAGAGGGAGACAAAAGATTAGGCTAATATGCAACCATGTGGGGCCTCACAAACAATTTCTCAGATACAACTTGGTTCACAAAACCAAGCATCACCACACTAGAGCTGTCCATAATTCCTCAACTTCTACAACTAGTTTTTCCATCGATACTTCTAGTCCAAAGTCGTCTTGTGTTAGGTTGTAGCACGCGCTTGTCTTGTTTGCAATACCATCTATTTCAGGACATGTACTTTTTTGCATTCGTGTAATACAATTGTTTTGTTGTCATGTTGTGGAAACTTTACCCTCTTCTTCCATATATTTTCGATTTTAATGTACAAATTCCAAGTTCGACATTTATCATCATTTCGCCATTCAGATGGCTCTATAAGAAAATGAAAAACAAAGTAAAAGAGCTAAGAATTTATTGAGAAATCTCGGAAACAAACAAATTGAGAAGGATCAGAGGAAGATAGAAAGAGGAAACTTGATGACTACCAACCAAAAAATTATCACCAGAGTTAAGGGAAAGAGACCTTTCTTCTTTCCTCTGTTTTTCTTATTCTCGATTTTTTTCTATCTCCCAATTCTCAAAACCCTAATTATATATTTTTTATTTCCTTTTTCATTCATCAATTGAAGCTTTTCCAATTGCCAATAGTAATCTCCTCAAGAATCATCAAGGTTCCTCTTTCTATCTTCCTCCGATCCTTCTCGATTTTCCGATATTTCTCAATAAACTCTTAGTTCTTTAACTTTGTTTTTCATTTTCTTCGTTCCTAAAGTTTAGTAACTCAAGTTTTTCTGGGCCGTGATGAAACAAAATCCTCACTATTTATTTTACGATCATCTTCCGATATTGAAGAAAGCATTACCTCTTTTTTTCTTTGTTTGAATTTTGTTTATTTTTCATTCTTTAATTTTGGTTTCTTTATCTTTGATCTAAGCAGACCAAACAAATTTACCCTTCCCAAATCCGAGCTAGCTCACAAAACCATGAAAAAGTTAAAAAAAGAAAATCAAAAGCCCTTGGGCCTCGATCATTAGAACCTCATTAATAGCCTCGCTTCCCTTAAATATTTAGACCATGGATCTATTCATTAGCTTAATCAAATTTGGTATCTCTTATATCAACCTCAAATTTGGTATCTCTTATATCAACCTAAAATGAAGGTAAAAGTTCTGCGGTGGGAAGTCAGATGACTAGGTTCAATACGATCTCAAAGAAATAGCTTTCCCTTCTTCATTGCATGATCCTCCCCACATCAAAAAGCCCAGCAAATTGACTTGGCACGAGCGCTTCTTGGTACTTTTCTTTTCCAATTTCTCTTCCGCATGAAGAGTTTTGTTTGCTTATTGATTTCTCGGGTTTTAATGATGAATGTTTGTTAGATTCTGGTTTCCCCTTCCTTTATATAATTGTATATTTTTATGGTTTATGTGATGGAGAAGCTATATTAGTACCGGATTGTAGTTTAGATATTATCGCTAGTTTAAAGAGCATGGCTCTTTCATTTCTCCATCGAGTAAAATAGTGAGCTTGGTTTGTTAATTAACCTCTTTTTTTTTTTCTTCTTCTTTTTTTGCGTCGTTGCTATTCTTTGTAGCGTAACATTTTCAGATTCAAGCCTTTTTTGGAAGAAAAATTGAATAGTTTTTTACTTTAAATCAAGAATGTATGTTTGTAAGTACTTTACGTTTGAACTATTAGCAATATCGACTCAAATATGATGATTTTGCCACTTCCTTTTATAATATATATTTTTTGCTTTTGTTCCATTGAACAAATTTTAAAGAAGCATAATGGAAATTTGAAATTTCACAGATGCTAGCCGGTGATCGATGTGGAAATTAGATCATTGGGATATTGAAATGATCAAATGACTTTTATGTACCGTTCTACTTACTTGATGGTTAACTTAACCACTTGAATGTCAAATAATGCTCAATTTGCCTATGCATTAGGGAATAAGAGGCATTTATTTTTAGTATATAAGTAGTAAAAACTCATCATCCTTCTTTAGGTCTTGAAGGAGGCCTCTAGGCTTTATGTTGCAAGTTGGGTAAGGGATATTGGTCCCGATCTTAGACCAAACGATTATAAGGAGGATGATGGGATGAAGGTAAATCCAATGGAGATATGAGTAGGAGTACAGAGACAGAAGGTAAATCCAATGGAGATAAGGTAAATCCAATGAAGGTAAATCCTCTCTCCTTAACTTTGTGCTTCTTGAATCAAGGGGGCTTTTTCGCTTCTATACAAAAAAAGTGTGCCTAGGACTTGGCTTGTGCTTAATCAATTGAAAGGATGGCATAAAGAAATGCAAAACATGTGATAACCCAACATGTCAATCTTCCAGTATTGCCAAATTCATATGGGTTGCATCATCTTTTCTCTATTTCTCTTCTTTCTTTTCTTTCAATGGTAAAGTGATGCATTGGTGTGTTATACACTCTCTTATAGGGTTGAATTATTTACTTGCTCCATCTTTGTAACCTTAGGTCGCTAAAAAGATTCTCCAAATAACATGTTGCACCTAGTTGGACCTTAGAAGACAAACTAGCTCTTCTATTAAGCTCCATGTAATTAGTTATTTGATTTGTTGAAGCTATTGGTTAATTTAGATGATTTGATTATGCACTTCCTCAATTTACATATACCCTTGATCATCTCTTTCAAAATGCCATTTTTAATGCATTCGAGATCTTGCATATGCGCTTTGATTTGTTTAGCCTCATATCAGAGATTGTCCATTTAAAATTATTTGATGATGAACTTCCTTTTGCGGTGGTGGCCATATTTTCAAAGACTATTGAATTTAGTCTTTTGGTCTATGTCCGGATCTTTAGGCACTAGATTTGAAGCCAAACTAGGTGCGTGCTTGGGCAAACGTGGGTATCGATTCACGGCAACCAGTGTTTGTTATATCCTCGCTATGTTCTCTCATTGTCTTTACATTCATGAAAAGGGAACGCATTTCTTACTCTATGTCTTCATTTCCTTTTGCATATTTCTCGAGATGGTCAATCCTTCTAAATGAAAATTTATGGGTATGTGATCGGGAATTTAATCACCTTGTTTTCAATATATAGGTCTCAACAAATTTTGGATAGAGAATTGGTTCGTGTTCTTTTTGTTCTGGTCCCTCTTTGGGCCATTGGTTTTTTGCTACTCGGGATAGTGGTCCCGGTTTTTGGGCTCTGAGAATGGGCATGGTTTTGGGGTTTCGCTCGATTCACGATTGTCTTGTGATAATGGGCATTTTTTCGTAGTTTATTCTCAATCTCATTTTCCTTTTTTCTAACATTGCTTTTCCCTTTACTCTCTCCTTTATTCTCGCCTGTCTCATTTCAAATTTTTCCTCTTATGTTTTTTAGCTTTTTGTAACCGACGCTTGAAAGGAATGCAAGGACACTGCCGCTTGCTTTTGGGATTTTTGAATCCTTCATAAGGTATGAATCTTTGCTTCAACATTGTCTTTTCCGTTCTCTGCTTTTAATTTAAGAACTATGCTTGTATACTTCTATTTCTTGGTTTATTTTATGGTTTTTGGTTTTCGTGTTTAGAAATCAACTGTTTCCATTCGTTGTTTCTTTTGTTTTTTTAAATTTATCACTCATACACACTGTTGGTGGCAAATTCTGCTTCATTCTCGCATGCTCCTAAGCCAAACAGAGACTTAAACGTTATTTATTTTGAAAATTTTCTATTCTGTGCAGAATTTTAATTGTCATGTCAGTAGATAATTTTCTTTCTTATTCTTCGTTCCTCTTTATCCTCATCATATTCGACTTCGGAATAAGCTATTCCTTGTTTATCCCGGCGTTTCTTATTCCGGTTCGTAATTTTTAGGTACCGGTTTAGGTGTTTTAGTGGCCGGTTCGTGTACTTTTTCTTGTCTGGACCGGACAACTTTGCCATGCTTATTCCGCCTGTGGATATCCCATTCCGTGGATATCCCGTTCTCACCGTTATCCCAGTATAGGAGTATCCCGGCTGTATATATCCTATTCTAGGGATATCCCGATTCCCTGTTTTTTCTAATGGCTCTTTACCTTCTTTGTAATTTAAAGAAGGTTTTAATTATTCTTCAGCCTTTTCAAATCCCTCCCTTCTCCATCGTTGAAATTTCTCTCTCTTCCATTCATAGCTTTTTCATTAAATAAAAAATTAAATAAAAAATAATAAAATTAAATAAAAATAACAATTTAATAATTCAAATAAAATACTAAGTGACCGTTAAAATGGCCCAAAACTGATTTACTAAGTGACCGTTTATTAAATATCTCTTCAATCTATGCACATTTATTATCCGTTTCTTTCTCTCTCTCTCGGTCTCCCTCTTTTGTTTTCTTTTTCTTCCTCATTTCTTCTGTTTTCATAACAAATCATCAAATATATCTCTTCAATCCAAATCTCCTCCCATTTCTTTACCGATTCTCTCTCTCCGTATCTGTTCAATTTCTTTCCTCTCATTTTTTTCGCTTTGGGTAACCGAAGGCCAAAAAAAACACACACGCTACACTCTGTTTTTTGTGGTTTTTGAAATCCACTGCTTCATAGGGGACTGATTTTGAGGTATGGATCTTGAACTTCGTCTTCGTCTGTCTTTGCCTTTTCATTTCTATTTTGGTTTCCGATCAATGTTTTTTTTACTTCTATTTCGGTGGGTTCATTTCTCTGCCGTTTCTTTGTTGCGATTTTTGTAACCCCTGCTTCATTGGAGACTGATTTCAGGTATGAATTTTTGATTAAACATTTGTCTTTTGCTTTTTTCATCTCTTTTTTGGAGTGTGGTGTGTTTAGCTGTGTGTGTTTGCGGTCTTTGGTCTGACCAAATTAAAGTCTCTTCTTTCCTTTCCCTTTTATCTTACTTAAGATAATGCTTTAGACTTTTTCGGCTGGCTTTCTTTCTAATATGACAGTCCAGATAGCCTACTGGTCTCATGTATAAAAAACTGCTTTCTAGTCTGATGTCCTGCAAAAGAAAAATCTCTGATTGGCTGGATTATAATTACTGTGAAACAGGTATCCCAATTGTTAAGTCAACCATCAGGAAATCGGCACACATGAATGACTTTAATTAAATAATTCCCTGGGAAACTGTACAATAATTAGTTTAATTGATCAGTCTGAGGTATGTGACTTAAAATTTTTCATAGGATGGATGATCTCTTTACAGTCAATCATCCAGGACAGATGTTTGAGTTTTCATGTTGTCCTTCGTAAATTCTCTGGTCTCTAGAACATTACTTGGACTAATAAATTAGCTTTATGGTTAAAAGGGTGTGTTCTTTACATCTGTAAGTGTTCTCGTTTTTCTTAATGTCGGTTCGAAGCTGTTTGAAGAATCTCATGTCTTCCAGGATAGCATCTTATCTGAAAAAAAGTGGCTTCGGATTTTGTGTAATTCATATTTTAAGCAGCTTTTGGAAGATGTTGCTTTCTTTTTGTGGTAAGTGATTCAAGTAACAGAGTTCTATTTAAGCAGCCATTGGTTAATGACTTCGGCTTATATCGTATTAGTTTGCATGAATTTGATTCTCTGAACAATCTTCTTGTGGTTTTTTTGGTTTAATTCAAAATTTTCTGAATCACAATGTGAAAAAGTTATGCTCTAATTTTCCAAACTGTCAAGATATAGGTATTTTAGGGGAAGCCTACTCTCTCTTTAGTGGTAAGTTTAATCTTGAGTGTTAAATGAGGTTGATATTCTTTAATCTACAGTCTATATAAATTTAAGGTCAGGGAATAGCTGTTTCCAATTTCTTGAACACTTGGCTGTTTTCATTTAATTACGGTTAATAAATATTTAAGGCCACTTTCCTTATACAAGTGCTGTTTGATTTCCTTTTTCTAGGAAAAATGCAGTTTGTATGGCATTGTTGTGTGTTTTCTAATAGAATCGAAAGTAAGAGACTTTGGGATCAATTAACATCAATTTTAACTAGAAGAACATGGTCATATTTGGAGTGAAAAGTCTGCCATTTTATCTGGTGCTAAGGTGGTGCATATTAGTCCGTCCATGGATCAATGCATATTTAGTTTTCTTTTACACTGCTAGGTGCTTGCACTCTTCAGTAAGGATCAGGGTAGATTTTCTTTAAAATAGTTGAGTGGAGCTCATTGATGAACTTAGTTGGAATTGTTTGTGTGCCGGTGCTTATATGATTTGGAAATGGATTTTGATTGAAATATTCAGGTAATATATAAATGCATGGCATGGCTGGAATTAGGGATGCAATTTAACTGAAAAGGTTGTTTTATATTACAAAGTAGTTACGAGTGGTTATTGTGTTGCATTAGAAGATGTTAACTATGAGTTGTTTTCTTTCTTATGAAGAATGCAGTATATTTGCCTTTTTTGATCTTACAATGACAGTTTTCTTGCAAAGTTTTATATTTGAATCGTATTACTGGTTTATTTTTCTAAAAATCCAGATTACTCATCTTTTGCTTTGGTATTGTTAATTATGTAGAAAACGAAGGCTTCTTTTTTGAGGACGTCGGCCATTCATATCAACCCAAGGTATCTCTCTACAATCTCATGGTTTTGTTTGGAATAACATTGATGCGTGTTGTTTTATTTGATTGTTGTTTTCTAAATTGTCAAAAGTAAAGTAAATTTTCTTTGGATCAAATTTAATTTTTAAAAGATTAGTAAAATATTTTTGACCAAAACAATTTAATTTTGAAGCAATTGTTTTAAAAGAAAATAATTTTAATAAACTTTAATTTAATTTAAATTTTAAGAATTGTTTTAAAATTTTTTTAAACCGGATCATTAGGTTCAAGCATTACACACCACTTAAAAGCTACAAAAGTTAGACGCGAAGTAAAAAGAACAATATAAGTGGAAATGATCCTAAGTCTCTAAACCCTAAACCCATTCATTTCTTTCAGTGGTATGTTTTCAGTGCTTTATTCGATATGTAGGTTTCTCTACCAATGCATCATGTGCAAATTTGAAAGGACATGCTAATGTGTTTTTACCAGTGGAACTATATCTAACTCCTTGTGCTATTGCAGATGGATATACCTTCCAATTTAGCTTTATCTTTCCTTTTCTTTCTGCTACTATCTCGTGCTTTGAGTAGTCTTTACATGCATGTCACCTTTTAGCCTGCTTTTCTTGCATAACACAATTAATGAGCTAAAACATACAGAACAAGCTCGATTAACATCTCAGAGATCAAATGAGATGGGGAAATATAGAAAGTTTGGCTGCAATTCAGAGACTAGGATGCTTGCACATACACTATCTCAAAACAGTGATCCTAAGTTTCAAGTTATTTAAAACTGTTTGGCTAAATACTTGCAATATTTCAAGATAGCTCTTAATGATACAATCGTTACTATGCATGAGTTAATATATGCACTTATGTGTCAGTATATCAAAATTTCTTCAATTTGTATCCAAGATGAGTTGTGATGAACTTATCATTGATGATAATCGAGTCAAACCAAATCGTGAGAACTCAGGCAAATGAATATCGACAATATTACAATGGAGGTGCTTCTTGGGTGATGAATTTGCTCATGATGAGGCAAGTAGAGATATTGTGGAAGCTAAAGAAGCTTATAGATTAATATGTCCCGATAATCACCATAAATTCCGTTTAGCGCTTTCCTCCTTTTTTCTTCCGCCTTGCCTACGTAGACTAAAATGGAACTAACATCACCGACCTTAGGTAGTAATCTCATTCACCAACCCTAGGTGGTTGAAACTAGTTTTGATGATTTGAGAATGTCCCAAATGACAATGATGGTTTGGTTAGTGCTATTATCTATATATCTACTATAATTTAGCAAATAAAGTGTGAATGACTAATGATTACGTATTATTACATCTTCATTGAACTTTTAAATCAACTAAACTCAGTAAATCTTAAATGAGACTATCTATATTTGTTATTTATAAAATATGCTACTCACCATTTTGGTGGTTCTTCAGTATTTCTATGGGCCAAACCAATGGGTCATGGAGTTTGCTACTAAATTGAGCAAAGAGAGCTTATTGATTATAATAAGTTAGAAGATAAACTCATCACCGATGATTCTTGTAATTGTATATCTTTCTTTGGTATTAAACCAGTAAAAACATTGTAATTTGTATAAATGTTCTTATTATACGAGAATCTGCTAGTCCGGTTGGTGGTTCTTTGATTTTCTTCAACTTTGATCAATGGGGTGAGGAGTTTGCTATCTTGTATGAGAACAACTAGGGTCTTTTGATTTGTTTATTCGTGATACAAAGTGCAACTAATGGTTCTGCGTGTTATGTATTATTTTGAGACTCTTAAACCGTGCTAAGCTCTTATTCTTAGTTGAAATATTCTAATTTTCTTCATTTCATTAAATGTTCTTGACCTGATGGTTAATAGGTTTTCCGTGGACTCACCATTGGGCCGATGAATTTAGTCTTTGAAAGATTGCAACAAGAGTCCGCGATGATCAATGGGTCAATGAATTCTCAAAGTTGCATGTTGATGATGGGCATAAGAATTTGGTCGTCAAGTTGGTGAGGGGCTTTGGTAGATAGTTCGTCGATAACCGGGCAAATTCATATGATGAGTAAGTCCGTAGCCTTGAAGAAGTTCACTTTATAACCTCTCTTAATTCTACATGAATGTTTTGGTTGTGAAAACTTGTAGGTTCCTCACGGTCCTGGACGCTTCAAGGGGTGTCTATGTATTTTCCGATATGAATCCATATGTTGGTCATCAAAATCCTTTAAAAGAAGGTCAAGAGCTATTCAGAAAGGACTTTTGAGTGAAGCGATTGCTTGCCCTAGAGGTGAAGTTATGAAAAATCCTGAGAATGCTGAAGGTCGGAGATTGTATCAGCCCTTTTTTGAGTGGAACGGAACAATCGGTGCAATTTTGTCCTATGTTCTTTTCTTCTTTTCCTTTTTCTTGTTTAAAAAATTGTTCAAAATATAACGTTCTTTCCTAAATTTCTTTGCAACATTGATCTAGATAGCCTTATCTTGTATGCAGGGATTTTCAACTTTCCATGCTTTAATTGCGGCATGGGCTTCTCTCTACCTCCTACTATTCTCGGATCTTTTGACGAGGATTCCAATGAATGACTTGATTGTTAATAGGAGCTCTATTATATCGAACATGATCTTAGGGGTAAGCTACGATTTTATCAATATGTGAACTGATTGTCTGGGTTTATTATTTTCCTTTGATTAACATTGCCTTGGGAGTTCAAATTAGTCTATAAGATGCACTACTATTTGGACTACCAATTTCTATAAGATGGACTACTATTACAACATACATGAATAGTGCTTCATACAAGAAATGATATTTTTCTTTTCTTTTATTGTTTTAGGCATCCCCTAAGGTTTTCTCAGAGATGTAATCATGGATTTTTCTTTTATTTTATTCATCTTCGTGCACTTCCCAATCGGAGAGAAGCTCTTATAATATCTTCCCGGCCACAAACTTCTCTTCCTGAGTACTGATTTGGTAAAAGATTTGAAAATTTACAAGCTCGTGGTGAGTTTATAGAGCTCTTCTTTTTCCTCTACATTCGCCACCAAATACTCTTCAACCCAAGGTAAGGAATGGCTAACCTCGATAATTTATGTCCTAGACTCGAGCAATCCGGAATGCTAGAGTGAGTATTCTGTTGAGCCAAGAAAGCGCATAATCGCTTTCTATTGTTGGTAGTGAAGAAGTCATTCAAGATATATCTGTAAGTGTAGTTTGTTTCTTTAGGGATTGTCTTATTAATTATAAAGAAAAATGAATGGCACCGCTTTGTTTCTTTTCTTGATTGTGCCATCTTTCAATGCATAATATATACTTGTAACTATACTACCACAGTCACATTGTAAAGTCTGGCGGAAAAAGGAATGGCTTAATGAACAATGCTAATGTCTTAAGTATCTCAGATTCTTAGCATGTCCGCAAATCAATGTTGATAGGTTGTATCCTCTTGATGCAGGGAAGAGAAGGAGGTGTTGGCTCTCTTATCCAAGCTAGGTTTAGACAATATTCATTTCACTGATTCTCCTCCGGCATGTTTACTTTGAACCATATATGCTTTGGTCCTAGGACAAAGAAATGCTTTGCATATTCATTTCACTAGTAGTACTTCCTATTGATTCTCTTTGATATATGAAATGTTGGACATCTATATGTATTTCTACTTGCAGAGGATGCAAAACAATCAGTTCACCTTATTGCAAGTGAAGGACTGAGGCGTATCTTCCCCTTGGCGATATGGTTGATTTTTCTCTACAAGTGCTAAGCCTTACCAAGCGCCTATCACGGTTCTCCCTTTATTCTCTCCTCATTTCCCCTTTTTTCTACTATTTTTCTTCTTTCTCTTGTTTTCTTTTCTCTTCCTCCTTTATCGTCCTTTCTAACAAATCTACTTGCTGCCACGCCCCACACCTTCCAGTCTTGCCTCCGATTAAAGGCCACTTCCTTCCCAAAGATTCGAAATTTAAATTCTCATATATATCTATCCAATCCATAGCTCCCCATTTCTTCTGGTGATTCTCTCTCACTGGGTATCCACAGCCAAAAACACACACGCTACAAAGGGAAGAGAGCTTTCGTGAGAGAGAAACCCTAAGTTTTCTCTGGCGTTCGATTTTTGTGATTTTGAAATCCATTGCTTCATCGGAGACTCATTTAAGGTATCGATCTCTTTTTTAGTTTCACTCCATGCTTTTTTTACTTGTATTTCAAAGTGGGTTTTTCTTATGGTTTTTGGTTTTCAACTTTAGAAATCACTGCTTTAGCTCCGTCTTTCAAATCTATAGATGTCGGTCTTGTTCTTCATTTTTGTTTGTTTATCGTCTACTATATGTTGTTCCTAATTTTTGGATTGTTTGTTTCCTCTCTGTTTAATATTATAGCTTTTGTGTTATTTTCTATTTCTTTTAAATCGTTGCTTAGCAGAATGCTAATTGCCTAAACAAAAGCATCGTGATGTAAATTGTTTCATCGCATCTGTGTTGGCTTGATTTTATTTCTAGGAACCCGGTGGGAGTTGTGACGCATGTAGAGTTTATTTGGTAGTTTTTCCGGATGGTAATAACAGTCTTTTTAATTCGTTGTTAGTTGTGACATTCTGCTTTCTTAGTTTTCTCAAAAAGTCTCAGACTTTAGTTTTAAAAAAAAATCTAATTGGGATGCTTGTTAATATTTATAGTAATTGAAGAATTGAAGAATTTCAACCGATTTGCTAATTGCAAAGGTTTTTGTCGATTTAGGTTTCATGATCATATTCGGTGGAGATTGTCATGATTCGTGTATGCATTTATGTTTTCTTTAAAATAGTTTTGAATGGAGGTCATCGATGAACTTAGTTGGGATTGTTTGTGTTCTGCTGAATTGAATACATAAAAGCAACCTATTTAGAACTTATAAAAGCCCAAAATGATAAAGGGCAAAAGCCGAAAGGGTAGTATATAAAACAAACATAGTTCTTGTTGAAGGTATGCCTTTTTTTCGATCTGTTTTCCTTTTTGTTCTCTCAATTACTAAACTTGTTATAGTTTATTTTAAATGAAATAAAACACAGTTCATCCTCATCTACTCAACTACTATAAATTTAGGGAGACAAGATGTTTGGGAGTATGATTCGGTACTTTTCAACGAAACCCAAGCTGAAAATGAAGCCAATCGAGTTGAAAACGCCGCGCGAGCAAACGCAGACCATAACCAGAGTCATCTTTGACATTCTCAAGGAGCATGGGCCCTCACCATTGGTGATACACGAACGAGTCAAGGTCATTTGTTTAGTAGACTATAATCAGATTCATTGTGTATCTATATTTGTTGTTTCCACATCTAATTAAGCTAAGCCCAAGAGTGAAGTAAGAAGCGATGCGCTTTATTGTTGCATAATTTTAGGATCTTGAATTCCATGCATTATTTTTTTTCATGCTTTACTTGCCTCGTGCTCGACATAATGGAGTAGAAATGTGTTTATGAGTTCGGGAGGTTGGGTTGTGAGGACTTACAAGCAAGAGGCACATGAAGATCTTGCTTTGAGATGGATGAGAGGGAGACAAAAGATTAGGCTAATATGCAACCATGTGGGGCCTCACAAACAATTTCAAGTATACAACTTGGTTCACAAAACCAAGTATCACCCACACTAGAGCTGTCCATAATTCCTCAACTTCTACAACTAGTTTTTCTCACGATACTTCTAGTCCAAAGTCGTCTTCGTGTTAGGTTGTAGCACGCTTGTCTTGGCCGCAATACCATCGATTTCAGGACATGTACTGCTTTTTTTTGCAATAGTGTAATGCAATTGTTTTGTTGTCATGTTGTGGAAACTTTACCCTCTTCTTCCATATATTTTCGATTTTAATGTACAAATTCCAAGTTCGACATTTATCATCATTTCTCGCCATTCGGATGGCTCTATAAGAAAATGAAAAACAAAGTAAAAGAGCTAAGAATTTATTGAGAAATCTCGAAACAAACAAATTGAGAAGGATCGAGAGGAAGATAGAAAGAGGAAACTTGATGACTATCAACCAAAAAATTATCACTCAGAGTTAAGGAAAGGGACCTTTCTTCTTTCCTCTGCTTTTTCTTATTCTTGATTTTTTCTATCTCCCAATTCTCAAAACCCTAATTATATATTTTTTATTTCCTTTTCATTCATCAATTGAAGCTTTTCCAATTGCCAATAGTAATCTCCTCGAAGAATCATCAAGGTTCCTCTTTCTATCTTCCTCTCGATCCTTCTCGATTTTCCCGATATTTCTCAATAAACTCTTAGTTCTTTAACTTTGTTTTTCATTTTCTTCGTTCCTAAAGTTTAGTTTAGTAACTCAAGTTTTTCTGGCTGCTTAGTTTAGCCTGCTTCCCTTAAATATTTAGACCATGGAACAACAAAGATAATTCATTAGCTTAATCAAATTTTGTATCTCTTATATCAACCTCAAATTTGGTATCTCTTATATCAACCTAAAATGAAGGTAAAAGTTCTGTGCAGGTGAAGTCAGTATGACTAGGTTGAATACGATCTCAAAGAAATAGCTTTCCTTCTTCATTGCATGATCCTCCCCACATCAAAAAGCGCCATAAATTGACTTGGCACGAGCGCTTCTTGGTACTTTTCTTTTCAATTTCTCTTCCGCAGTAAGAGTTTTGTTTGCTTATTGATTTGGTTTTAATGATGAATGCCGTTAGATTCTGGTTTCCCCTTTCCTTTATATAATTGTATATTTTTATGGTTTATGTGATGGAGAAGCTATATTAGTACCGGATTGTAGTTTAGATATTATCGCCAGTTTAAAGAGCATGGCTCTTTCATTTTTCCATCGTAGTAAAATAGTGAGCTTGGTTTGTTAATTAACCTCTTTTTTTTCTTCTTCTTTTTGCGTCGTTGCTATTGCTGTAAGCGAGAACATTTTCAGTCTCAAGCCTTTTTTGGAAGAAAAATTGAATAGTTTTTTACTTTAAATCAAGAATGTATGTTTGGAAGTACTTTACGTTTGAACTATTAGCAATATCGACTCAAATATGATGATTTTGCCACTTCCTTTTATAATATATATTTTTTGCTTTTGTTCCATTGAACAAATTTTAAAGAAGCATAATGGAAATTTGAAATTTCACGATGCTAGTCGGTGATCGAGTGTGGAAATTAGATCATTGGGATATTGAAATGATCAAATGACTTTTATGTACTCGTTTCTACTTACTTGATGGTTAACTTAACCACTTGAATGTCAAATAATGCTCAATTTGCCTATGCATTAGGGAATAAGAGGCATTTATTTTTAGTATATAAGTAGTAAAACCTGTCATCCTTCTTTAGGTCTTGAAGGAGGCCTCTAGGCTTTATGTTGCAAGTTGGGTAAGGGATATTGGTCCCGATCTTAGACCAAACGATTATAAGGAGGATGATGGGACTGAAGGTAAATCCAATGGAGATAAGAGTAGGAGTAGAGAGACGTAAGGTAAATCCAATGGAGATAAGGTAAATCCAATGAAGGTAAATCCTCTCTCCTTAACTCTCCCATTTCTTCACCATCTCTTTCTCTTCAAATTTGTCATCTCCACCTTCTCAATCGCTTCTCGTTATTTTTTTTTTTTTTTTTTTGATATTGAAATCACTTGCTTCATCCATAGATTTTGGGTTTTCACCCTATGAAATATTGTTCCTGTTAGTCTTTTTCAAATCTTTGGATGTCGGTGTGGTTGTTCTTGTTGGATGCTTTGGGAAAGAAAGAAACTCGGTTCTACAAGATTTCACCAAAGAATGGCCTCTCTCTTTGCAATCCAACTACTTTATTATTCATATTATCTATTACATTGATTCTTGTCCCTAATAGACACGCTATTCCCTTCATCAGTATTGCACGGTAATGTTCTTATCCCAATATCTTTTCTTTTCAATTTTAATGTTCTTATGCACTATCCCATTCTTTAATGCCCTAAAACTTGAGATAAATGGGGATTAGATGTCGGTTTACCTTTGATACCCATATTTCTTTTATGGATATAATGCTTTTCAACTAAGACCACATAACTTCATTTCTAGTGAAATTGTTTAAGCAATTGTGCCTTTGTATAAATTGTTAAAATTACATTAAATGTACGGGTTAAACAGATTAGATGCCGCTTTAACTCGATACCCATATTTCTTTTATTTGATATCGTATAATATTGATTGTCAAAGCAAAGACTAATTGTATTTTGGTTTTCTAATAATCTGGTTTGTTCGCAAGGTCGATTATTGTACAATGCATCACGGATTCCCCAAGCTTAAACATACCGATTCCTTTTCATCCATGATTGTTGAAATTATCCAAGGACTAAATTGTTAAATTATCCAACTTTATGCTAGCTTAAACATACCGATTCCTTTTCATCCATTCAACAAATCAACACATTCACACTCATACACATATTAACCATTTCCATCTCAATATAATACTCAAAGTTAGCTACATATAACTATCTCAAAATACTCAACCATAACAAACAAATACTCAACATGATTCTTTGCTCGGCAAGGTTGACCATTTACCTTTCTATTCCACTGAATCTAAATAAATTTGAATCATGTCTAATGCCGTGTGAATACTATCATATTTTAGGAAAGAGAACAACCTATTGATTTAGCAAGCAAGAAAACTCACAACACAAAGGATCTGCTTTTCTTATACCGGTACATTTTGTGTTGTATTTGCTGGCTTGCTATAGCCACTTTGGTGTACCATGCAATGTTAATTTCTTATATATGAAAACTTTTATCGAAAGGGATAGAAGGAGCTATTTTTCGCTTTAAACATTGAAGTTTTGCAATATGATTGATATCATGTTTATCTTAGTGGCCCGAGGCTTCAAATGAGTAGCAGATCTAAGGCGCGCAGCTTTTGCTCGGCTCGCTAATGTTCGATCTAACCTATTATCATTTGTTGTCACATGAACTAGTAGTGCATTACATTTCACTTATCATCCGCTTTCTATTTATTCTTGAACCATGTCAAAACCTTTTTGGCTTAATTAAAATTAATTTGAATGGATAAGGTTCCATCTTAAACTATGTCTATATCAAGCCTATGAAGTGTAATGTTTCACATTTATTGCAAATTGTTTTGGATGATTAATGTGTCTCGCTTGTCATTATCTTGAGACTTACATGGATTATGCAAGACCTTTTTATACTTCATTATTCTTGATTAATGCATCTGCAGCTTTTATGTGGTCTTTACTGGGTCCAAATATTTGACTTTGTAGAAAAAATGTAATTCACTGATTAGATATCTCTGCATGCAGGCTATTGCAAAGAATGATGTGTGCTCGTGAGGCCGATCCTACCAATCTGGAAGTACTTCTTGCTCTTGGTGTGAGTCATTCAAATGGTTAGTGAATGCTTATTATCCCTTTAATCAAGATGAGATTAAAATTTTAGTTGTCAAACAAATAATACTTGCTTTGAAAAGTTCGAATTGAACAGATCACGCTTTAAAGTATCTCGTATGGATGTTTACGCCATCACCCAAAGTATGGTACTCTTGCACCACCTGAGCTCGCTAATTTTTTGTATTATGTTGTAAGTACGCTAGGTATAATTCTTTGTTTTTTTGGTTGGTTTTTGTCTTTTGGAACAATGCCTTGATATTGCAATCTTGGTTTGAGTGTAAGCCACTTCCTCTAATGTTACCGTGGGATAGTTTGCTTATGTTGTGAATGCCGTGATTACAAGAGTGTCTTTTTGCATATGATTTCCATGACTCATAGTTGATTATATTTTGGACTTACAGCTTTACATACGGTGACAGAAATAATTTCCTTAAGATTACTAGAAGCTTATCCCTAACATTACATTTTGAAAATGTTATTGTTATATTCTCGTGTTAATTGAAGTGTTTTCTCGCCATACAGAGTTGCTAGATTATTCAATGAAGTCGCTCGATGTCTCCCGAGGATGCCGATGTACACATTGTCCTTGGTGTTCTATATAATTTGTCAAGAGAATATGATAAGGCCATTGCATCTTTCAAAACCGCTTTGAAAATTAAACCTAATGATTATTCTCTTTGGAACAAGCTTGGTGCAACACAAGCCAACAAAGGTGTGAGAGAGTCTTGATGCAATATTAGCTTATCAACAGTAGCCTCTACATGATTCCCCTTGAATAGTGGTGGCCTATCTCAGATACCGCTTTGATATGTTAATTTCATGATTACTTTTTTTATAATTAAAAATGTATTTTCCCTATCCTAAAATTTTGGGGTTCTCTTTACTAAGTTGGAGTACTGTCATCAGTGAAATTCAAAATATATGAGTATTAGGATTTTACTAAGGATCAATTTGTATGGTGTGTTGCTCACTATTTTGCATGTTAGGCCACAATAAAAAAATGAATTATGAAGGTGTTGACAATGTTGGCAAGGGTGTCAGTAACTACTCCGAACCATTTGAGGTGCAAGATGTAAAAGAGCACTTTTTTGAGTAAATTAAGGTGAATATGTAAATTTGTGCTTCTTGAATCAAGGGGGCTTTTTCATTCTATACAAAAAGTGTGCCTAGGACTTGGCTTGTGCTTAATCAATTGAAAGGATGGCATAAAGAAATGCAAAACATGTGATAACCCAACATGTCAATCTTCTGTGTGCCAAATTCATATGGGTTGCATCATCTTTTCCTCTATTTCTCTTCTTTCTTATCTTTGAATGGTAAAGTGATGCATTGGTGTGTTATACAGCCCTCTTGTAGGGTTGAATTATTTACTTGCTCCATCTTTGTAACCTTAGGCTCCATCTTAAACTATGTTTATATCAAGCCTATGAAGTGTAATGTTTCACATTTATTGCAAATTGTTTTGGATGATTAATGTGTCTGCTTGTCATTATCTTGAGACTTACATGGATTATGCAAGACCTTTTTATACTTCATTATTCTTGATTAATGCATCTGCAGCTTTATGTGGTCTTTATTGGGGTCCAAATATTTGACTTTGTAGAAAAAATGTAATTCACCGATTAGATATCTCTGTACAGGCTATTGCAAAGAATGATGTGCGCTCAGAGGCCGATCCTACCAATCTGGAAGTACTTATGAAATTAAAAATTTCAGAACATTAGCTTTGTGGTTTCGAGGATAGTGCTACCACTTTTATTTGCTTCTTTACGCGCATGGCGCGGCCATCGCTTCGCTCATTTTCAAAGATTCGGCTTGGTTTGTCAAGTAAGCATTTTCTTTTTATTCGTCTTTATTATTGTCCCTATACACTCGTTGATTTTGTTAGGCTTTTTTTCTAGGGTTTCTGTGACTTAAGATGAAATAGCTCTCTCGTATTTTTCATTAATTTACTTTTCTCATACTCTAAGATTATTAGGATTTTCTCGCTTTCAGGTTGAGTACAAAATTCCTCGTATTGCATTTCCTAATTCAAATGAAAGAAGGATTCTCGACTTGTACTCATCTTTGCATATTTGATCCTCTGCTTTCCTTTTGCCTTAGTGTTACAGAGTAAGTCCTTTCCTTTCTAGCTTGTTTTCTTCTTTTTTTGCTTACCATTCGTTTGACTGATTATATCTAATAATGGGTTTAAGAAAAAAATATTTACACTCGCAGTAGGAAAAGATGGGATTGTGCAAATAATTAGAATTTCCTATTGATATTCTAAGTAAGAAAATTTGACTTCGTTTAGAGGTTATTAGAAATGTTGCTAAGTTGGTTCATATCTATGCCATTTTGGGTCTAGAACTAAAAATTTAATAGGGCTTTAGTACAATGGATAGAAGGGAGGGGATTCTTAGATGTGCTAGCATAACATTATGGAATTAGTACTTCACAATTAAGTTTGAAATCCTTGAATTTGATGTGGTCACCTAGCCATGGAAGACATGAAGACATTGTACTCCTCCGCATCAAAGCATTAGAGTCCGGAAGAGTTCAATACTTTGTACATTAAGTAATCTGTTGTTGTTTTTACCATCCCAAAGATGTCATTTGCCTTGTGATGAACTACTTGACTAAGGAACATATTTTGAATGGTTGGTTGTTTATGTATTTGCACACTAGAGCCTTCAGAGTATAAACTCAATTCTTTTAATCCTTTTAATTTCATTTGTAGTAAAGTAACAATTCCCATACCTTCTCCTGTAGCTTAGTGTTTTGAACATTCCATGGTGAAATGTATTCTATTTTTACCTTTTAGATTTTGACATGAATTTTGAATCTAAAAGCAAAATAAGGAGACAATATTGTGGAAGATTGTTATGTCTCGCTTAAAGAGATTTATAAAGTTTAAACATGCAGAATACAAATAATTTGAAATAGTGTTATACTATACCAAATTTGTTAGTATTCTACTTCCTAAAGTGTGCATTAAAAGACTGCTTTTATCTTTCAAAGACCTCTTTGCTCTGGTTTCTTTGCAATACATTAAGTAATATTTTCTTTCTTGGAACTGAATTTGATTCTTAGATAATAGTATGTTTCTTCTTAATAAATATTAGAAACCATCCCCTAAGAACTATTTTCCCTTTAATTTGTCTTGATATGGTGTGCTTGACCATATTCACTGACTTACGACTTCATATGCAGATGAAGACAGGATGTGTGGCCCTAGTTTTATGTTTAAATATCGTTGTTGATCCACCCGATGTAATAAAAATATCTCCTTGCACAAGAAATGGAGTGCTGGACTGGTATGTTTTTTGAGTCAATTCTCTCTTATTTTTGCATTTTTGCTATTTAATGGTTATTGAAGCTTTAATGCTCATGATTATCCCTCAAGAAATCTTTAATAAGTTTTGTGTTATTTTAATATATGACCGAACTAAATGCTTGTTGATTCGTTGAGCATGCATGAATTATTAAGTTTGGATATTGTTTGCCTTTGGCTCTAAACGGTATCTGCTCCTTAGTTGTCTTTATATTTGCATTGGAATGTTGAGAATTACTATAAATCCCATGGCCCAAGAGTGCTAATTATGATCCTACTTCAAATTGAGCTCTTATCTATATTTCTTTTTATCAGCTTGGGAAACAAGTATCTCCTTTTATGTTAGGGTAAAAAGGGAATATTTTGTAACTATAAGTAGTTTGGAACTTTTAACATATTGAACTTTTTCAAAGAGGAAGGTAAATTTTGGAGCTTCGAGTACGTTCTTTTTGAAGTATTGTTTTACCGCTTATGGTGTTTGAAGCAGTGGCAAACGACCAACCGAAAATTGGATAGAAAATTGAAATAATTATCAAGTTCGGTGGTTAAGAAAGTGTCACTTTTTTGTAGGGTTATTGCTGCACCAACATAGTATTTTGCATGCAGTCTCGGAATGATTATCTATTTATTGTTTCTATATACAACCCTTGTACTGGCCTTGCTTTATTGGTTGCCAAGGAGGAAAAAGTTGGAATCCTAGTGCTGCACTTGCACAAAATAAGTTTTCAATCATATTTTCTATCCAACATCCATTCTTTGGTCACAAAATGATTGAAATATATAAATTTTTTTTTTTTTTCA
This sequence comes from Gossypium sturtianum, assembly GCA_025698515.1. Taxonomy (NCBI): domain Eukaryota; kingdom Viridiplantae; phylum Streptophyta; class Magnoliopsida; order Malvales; family Malvaceae; genus Gossypium; species Gossypium sturtianum. The sequence goes on from CM046950.1 coordinate 166,483,998, forward strand.
CATCCATTCTTCATTGATATTAGTATGTTCCACTTTTTCTTTCTTTCATTGTTGCAGACCTTTTTCTATGGCACCACAAAAAGCAAAGGAAACTATTGGGAAAAACTGAGAGATCAATATGAGAAGTGGCAGCCCAAGGTTTGAACACCATCTTATACCACGCCTCATTACAGGCTATTCCATCAAGTTTAGAATCTAATTCTTTCTATTAAACATGACCAGGCTCGCAGTAAGGTTGAACTTGATCCTACAAAGTGGATGAAGTGAAGAAACTTTTTAATACATGTCGCAGATATGCCAAGTCAGAGAGTTTTATTTCATTACAATGGACATGGTGTTCCAAAGCCAACTGCAAATGGTGAAATCTGGCTGTTTAATAAGGTGTTCACTTGTTTAACTGTTAGGAATCAATTCTTGTTGCTTTTCTTTTGCTCTATTTGCCAGGTTTTCTCCTTGCTAAGCTGAACATTTCCTGTGCAGAGTTATACACAGTATATTCCCTTGCCTATCAGCGATCTTGATTCTTGGCTAAAAACACCTTCTATATATGTTTTTGATTGCTCTGCTGCAGGAATGGTTGTTAATGCCTTCATTGAGGTACTTGCTCGCGTTCTATCCTCAATTCGTCACTAGTATATTTTCTGGCTGGCGCTATTCAAATAGACATCATTGTCTTCCTTCTCTAGCCTTATTTGATTTTCTTTTGTTCTTTATTTGAATTTGATTGATAGCTTCTTGACTGTGGCACTTCTAACTACCCTGGATCTTCAAGAGACTGCATTCTTCTGGCTGCATGTGAATCACATGAGACTCTTCCTCAAAGTATTGTTTCTGGATTTTTAAATATGGTATTCACCTTATTGAGCAGTTTTAATAAATTGCTCATCTGATTTTAATTTATTTAATTATTCTGTATAAAATGAGCTTATTAATCTTCTGATGGTTGTTATCTCTTCCAGGTTTTGTACACGTTCATTGCTTCATGAGTCTCTTGACTCTTCACTTATTGATAAAATTCCTGGCCATCAAAATGACCGTAAAACACTTCTAGGGGAATTGAATTGGATATTTACTGCAGTGACAGACACAATTGCTTGGAATGTTCTCCCTCATGGTAGTTCTTTCAGTGTATTGATCAGTTGTGTGCCTTCTTTTATTTAAGCGGTTCCTGTATTCTAATCTATTTAATCAACTTTTGTTTTTGTGATGCAGACCTTTTCCGAAGGTTGTTTAGACAGGATTTACTAGTTACTAGTTTGTTCAGAAATTTTTTGCTTGCCGAGAGGATTATGCGCTCTGCAAATTGTTCTCCAATTTCTTACCCAATGTTGCCACCAACCCATCAGCACTATACGTGGTACTACAAGGGATATTGACTTACTTTACAACTTGTTTTTCAGTTGTTTATTTTAAAATTATCTTCTGCACATTCCAGGGATTGAGGATCCTAATTCAGAGTTCCAGGTGTGTTTTACTTCCAATTTCTTTGCTAATATTTATTTGTTATCCTGAATTTCGCTGACGTGTATTGGATCCAGACAAGAATTGAGTAGCAGAATGAGAGGGTTCCTATTTACTGCTCATCATGTTCCCTCATACCTGAGTGTACTTTTGTTTTGTTTCAGCCAAGTTCATTTTTCACTGAACAGCTGATAGCCTTTGAGGTATGGCTTGACCATGGATCTGAGCATAAAAAGCCACCAGAGCAATTGCCTATTGTGCTTCAGGTGCTGTAATCTTTCCTTGTCATTCTAGCAGTGTCAGCCAATGTTTGATTGCCCTTCTTTATGGTGATTTCATATTGGTCAGATTTACGTTAAACAATTTTACACTATATCGAGTCCTCAGTGACCTAAGTTATTTTTTATTGTAAGGTGGGGAAATGGTCCTTGAGAATAACGGATGTCTATTGCCATAGTTTCTAACCACTTAATTTTTGGATTGAAATCCCATTTACTATGAATTTGAGCTAATTTGTTCTCATGAAGAGTAGTCTATGTTGAAGTACATCCATTATAGGTTTGCCTGCTTTTCAGGGCCACTAACAGTGACGGGCAAACAGTTCATCTTTACTGTGGCTTAGTTATACAAAAAATTTAAATGTAATATCTGACCAGCTCACGGTTGATGTTTCAGGTTTTGCTTAGTCAATGTCATCGATTCCGTGCTCTAGTTCTTCTTGGAAGATTCCTTGATATGGGAGACCATGGGCTGTAGATCTGGTAGTTCTTTAGGTGTGTACTCCTCACTATTTGCATTTCATGCTGTTGTTTACTTACAGGGGGGATTCTGTTTTTAGGCCCTTTCTGTTGGAATATTTCCTTATGTTCTGAAGCTGTTGCAAACAACCACTCCAGAACTGCGTCAAATCCTTGTCTTCATTTGGACAAAAATTTTGGCACTCCATCTGAACGAGCAATTAATCAGGGTATTGTGCCAAAGGTCATAGCTTAATCTCTCTCTCTCTCTGCCTTTTCAGCTTATTCTTTTTATCTTGAACTTTTGAATGAATTAATTAGATAGGTGAACTACTCAGCTGCTTCTTCATTAAATGAGTGTATTAAATAGTATTATGTTACCGTTGCAAAAGATTTCAAGAATCTTTATTTTTTGGGCAGTGACTGCCCCGCTGCCCGTTTTCAACCTTTTCACATCCCACTTCCTTCCCAAATTTTAAATACTCAAATCATACTTCATTCCATACATTCCTTCTTTCTTTTTGGTTTTCATTATGCTCTCTTCCTCCCTTCTCGTACTTCGCGGATTCTGTTTTGGTCTCTTTTCATTTTTTTCCTGTCATTCTTTTATAGCTTTGTGTACCCACAGACAAAACACACACAGACACTCTACTGTGGGAAGATAGTTTTCGTGAGAGGGAGAAACCCATAAGTTTTTCTCTGCCGGTTCTGTTTGTTGTGATGTTGAAATCGCCTGCTTCATGGGAGAGTCATTTCAGGTATGAATATTTACATTAACTGTGTATTTTTCTTTTCATGTATTTTTTTATTTCAGATAGATACCTAAGTTTTCTCTTCCTGTATATGCATACTGCGATGCAAGCCAAGAACGAACGTTTCAATCAGAGCGAGTTTCGGGTTTGGTGCGCGTCAAACGTGCCGTCGCTTCGGCTCCCAAAGTGTAGAAAATCGTCACCAATCGTGTAAGTTCACAAAACCTTTTCTTGTTTTTGCTTAGCAGAGTAATTTCTGTAATATCCGCTGAGCAGAATACTTTTCCTCTCTGTTTTTAGTTGATATATGCTTCTTTTCTTGTTTTTGCTTAGCAGAGTAATTCTGGGGTTTGGTTTTTTTGGGCCTGAATCATGCTTAGATTTTGGCTTTCCATTTTTATTTTTGTCATTATAGTTACTTTTTCAAATAACATGACACTAGTTCCATTGCTTTCAAGACTCAGAAAAATTATTCTTCTTAGCGGATATTACAAAAATCTTAATACAGATATTTTCTTCTCTGTTTTTAGTTGATATATGCTTCTTTTCTTGTTTTTGCTTAGAAGAATAATTTTGGGGTTTGTTTTTTTGCGCCTAAGTCACGCTTAGATTTCGGCTTTTCATTTATTTTTTTGTCAGTGTAGTTCCTTTTCCAAATAACATTACACTGATTTCATTGCTCCCAAGACTCGGGAAAATATCTGTATAATATTTTTGTAACAGAATACTATTCCTCTCTGTTTTTAGTTGACATATGTTTCTGGGATTCATTCGTTAAAATTTGTTCAATTTTAAAAAAAAAATGAAAATTTTATTTTTAATAAAAATATTAGCTAAAATATTGCAATTTTAAACATTTCAACGCACCTCACAATTTACATTTATTTGATATTTTTTTAAATTTTAATGAATTATATATATTTTGAATTTTTAAAATAATTTTAATATATTTAACAAGAAAATTTAACACTGATTTAAAATTTAAAATAGATACATCAAGCAGCTTCCAACGCCTCTCTCAATTCTTGATGAGAGACGCTTCTTTCTCCTGTAAATTGTGTCTACTCTGTTTCCTTTTATTCTGATTTTTACCTTTTATTATTATTATTTTTCTATTTTCTCGTCCTCCCTTTCAATCTGTGTTCCTTTCCATTTTTTTCCTGACATTTCTTTTTTAACTTAGGTGTAAGCGCATGCCAAAATAACATACTATTCAACAGGTTGTTGAAATCCCGTTCTTCATCGGATTGTGATTTCAGGTATGAGTTTCACCTCTTATTTTTCGGTTTGGTTTCTGAGTGAAGAAAATCGACAGAAATTTGTTTCTGAGTGAAGAAATATCTTTGTTTTTGTAAATAATTACTGATCCACCTGTGAGTTGGCAAATTTTGTTCATCCTGTATTTTCCCGGAAGCCAAACAGTAGAGTTAAATGTTCTTTATTTCGAAAATTTTGTACTCTTACTGAAATATTGAAAAAACTTTAGTTGATCCCTTGATAGAAGCTTCGAATTGCCTTCTCTGTCTGTTAATTTCCCCAAAACAATTTTATTGATTTAAATAATGTTTTGATCACCATAAATGTTACCGTTGACATCAATCTAATTTTATATATATTAATTCGTTATCCTAACCTGCTTTTATGTTATTTGAAAACTATGCTTTGGATTTTCCCGTTGTCGTTAAAAATTTTCTATACTGTCAGATTTTTAAGTTTTTTGCCGTTGTTAATTTTTCATTCTTATTCTATTTTAGGTTTATCCCTGTCATACTCCGTATCGGAATAAGCTATTCCAAGGATATCCTGCTTCGGTGTAAGTTATTCCCTGGTAATCCCGCCTCGGAATAAGCGATTACCAGGTTATATTGCCTTTTCTTATTCCGGTTCAGGATTTTTAGCTTCCGCTTATGGGTTTTAATAGCCTGCTCGTATAATTTTTCTTTTACGGGACCGAAAACTCGTCATGCTTATTCCTCCTGTGGATATCCCATTCCGTGGATATACTCTGTTCACTCTTATTCCGAATAGGAGTATCCTAATCTGGGAATATCGCATTCCAAGTGTATCCCGGTTCGGGTTTTTCGTTTTGGTTTTATTGGTCCGGATTAGGGTTTAGGGTTTTAATATCTAGGGTTTAGGGGTTTAGGGTTTTAATATCTCGGGTTTAGGGTTTGGGGTTTGGGGTTTGGGGTTTGGGGTTGTAGGTTTGGGGGTTTGGGGTTTGGGGTTGTAGGT